>CM068755.1:5106156-5518559 GCA_035084275.1 Hydrolagus colliei | reverse complement strand
TGACGTGATTATTAACGTATTAACGTGTGTGTGTGTGTGTGTGTGTGAGCGATTTGCATAACTTCCCGAAGAAACGGCAGCGAAAAGAAAACTCCCAGATTAATTATGTAACGTGAGGATATGAACCAGAGCCAGAGGAGAATGGGGGGCGGGCGGTATAAATACAGCGAATCGCGGTCATCTTAATACTCCCAATATTGGAGGTAAAAGAGGTGATTCTCTCTCTGACTTCTCTCTCTCTCCCCGTCTCCTTTTTCCCTCTACCCTAAACTTACATCACTTCAAAAAAGAAATCTGGTCTCTCTCTCTCTCTCTCTCTCTCAGGTAAGTTTCTCAGTATGTGTATTTTTTCGTTCTTTACTGTTGTTTTTTGCTTTTTTAAAAAAACAAAAAAAGCTTCTCGATCACCAGAAAAAACATCAGGTGTGGGTAGGTAGGAATTGGGTTTAATTAGACCTGAGAGAGGGAGAGAGAGGGAGAGGGAAGGAGGGACAAACGTGACAAACTCACAGATGCTTTAACTAGCCTTAAACACGAGCTCTGTGTTTATTTTGTTAAACATATATATATATATTTTAATTGAATCGCGGGTTTTTCGAGGCACCTGGGACGCTGCGTTACACGAGCTCCTTTTACTCACCTCCACACACAGGTATTTCGATGCTACATTCTGTCTCTTTTGATTTTGTGTGAAACAAAAATGTACTTTCTCCCCCTCACAGTGGATTTGTTTTGTGGGGGGGGGGGGGGGGGGGGGGGGGGGGGGGGGTGGGGGGGGTGGGGGGGGGGTCAATGATTTATTTTCAGTTGCGATCATGTACCATACTCTACAGGTTTAATATATATGTACTGTATGTGTGTGTGTGTATATATATATATATAGATATTCACAGGTGGAATTAAGAGTGGGAGTAAACTGTTATTCTGGCTACAGTAATAATTATACCTGTTTGTCTAGGTGATCATCACGTTTTAACACAGGAGTCTAGAAAGGTGGTTAATAACAAAATCTCTCTCTGTCTCCCCCCCCCTCCGTCTCCCCCTCCCCCCATCTCTCCCCCTCCCCTCTGTCTCCCCCTCCCGTCTCTCCCCCTGCCTTCTCTCTGTCTCCCCCTCCCCTCTCTGTCTCCCCTCCCCCCTCTCCTCCTCCTCCCCCCTCTCTCCTCCTCCCCTCTGTCTCCCCCTCCCCTCTCTCTCTGTCTCCCCCCCCCCCCACCCTCTCTCCCTCTCTCCCCCCCCCCCCCACCCCTCTCTCCCTCTCTCCCCCCCCCCCCCCCACCCACCCTCTCTCCCTCTCTCTCCCCCCCCACCCACCCCTCTCTCCCTCTCTCCCCCCCCCACCCACCCTCTCTCCCTCTCTCTCCCTAGGGTATTGAGGATCACCAAAAGCCATGACTTTCTTTGACGGGATCCATCCCTTTTACCCTCACGCCAGGACTGGCTTCATCTTCTCCATCCATCAGCTCATCGTCATCCTGGTCTTCCTGGTTTTTGCCGTGACTTTTCTGGTTGTCTTGCCGGGCATCCGTGGGAAAGGGGTAAGTGTGAGTGAGTGTGGGTGAGTGTGTGAGTAAATGTGTGTATGAGTGAGTGAGTATGGTGTGTGTGAGTGAGTGGTGAGAGAGTAAGTGAGTATATGTGTGTGTGTGTGTGTGTGAGTGAGTGAGTGTGTGAGTGTGACTTTGTGTGAGTGTGAGAGAGTGAGTGAGTGTATGTGTGAGTGTGTGAGAGAGTATGAGTGTGTGTGTATGAATGTGAGTGAGTGTGCGAGCGAATGCGAGTGTGTGAGAGTGTGAGTGAATGAGTGAGAGGAGTGGGTGTGTGTGTGAGTGAGTGTGTGAGAGTGTGAGTGAATGAGTGAGAGGAGTGGGTGTGTGTGTGAGTGAGTGTGTGAGAGTGTGAGTGAATGAGTGAATGTGAGTGAGTGAGAGTTTGTGAGTGAGTGTGTGTGTGTGTGAGTGTGTGTGAATGAGTATGTATGAGTGTGTGAGTGTGAGTAAATGAGTGAGAGGAGTGGGGTATGTGTGTGAGTGAGTGTGTGAGTGGCTTGTGATAATTTCTAATGAAGCTAGGCTCCACCTCACATCTCACAGTGTGTGTGTGAGATGTCAGTGAGGAATCTGTTTAAACACCATCTCTGGTGGAGGTTTGCACCTGTAACCAACTCCACCAACGCGTTAGTTGCCAAATTGATCATTTTAATCTCGTCAAACTTCCGCCTTTCCGGAAAATAAATGTTAAATTTAGTTTGAAAACTTCCTCCACACAGTTCGTCATTTGTAGGAAACTCTCTGAAGTTTCAGTTTTGCCCTTTCAAATACAATGGGGGTGGGAATAAAACATTATTATATAAATAACTCCGTTTAGCTTTGACTCTAAAATAAAATGTGTATATTTACCTTTAGTGTTTTGTTCTCTCTCTGTTACTGAATTTTGTGTTTCACATTTTTCCCCCCCACCACCAGAGATTTTATGTGTTTTTCAGGGTTCTTATAAGTCTTTTCATTGGCGCAGTTATTGTGGGTAAGTTTCTTTTTAACTCTGAACTCACTGCAGCATTTGAATGTATATATTTTTATATAATTTTACAAAAAAACCATCTGAACGAAATCAAAACTCACACAACTGAAAGTATGTCCATGTGTTTGATTCAATTAATAGACTCACTTTAACTACCTCTCCGTGAAATGTGGTTTGATTCCGGACGGGAAACGCCTTTGGGCAAATATCTTCATTCCACACCCTGATAATACAACCAGTCAGGAGGAAAAAAAATCTATGAGAATTTGGTCACTCAATCCACAACTGTTTGTGGGGGACACTGCTGTGGGCATTTGGCTGCCACGTTTCGCCCACAAAACCTACAGTCAATTCACTTTACAGGATATTCTATGAAGCGCTTTGAGACGTCTAAAAGACGCGAAAAGCGCTATGTCAAATGCAAGGATTTTTATTTCCCTACAAACTGGCATTGAGAGTCTAATACCGTGTTTCACAATGTGCTGAGTGAGATTTCACTTGTGAGATTGTGATTTAACAATTTCACATTGTGAGAAATATATCCATCACCTTCATAGAGTCATAGAATTTTACGGCACAAAAGGAGGCCATTCGGCCCATCGAGTCTGTGCCGGCTCTTTGAAAAGAGCAACTCAATCCCATTGCCCTGCCCGCTCCCCATAACCTAACAGACCTGTTCTCCCTAAATAAAGATCTAATTCTCTTTTAAAAGCTGTTATCGAATCAGCCTCCACACCTTTTCAGGCAAAGTTTTATAGAGGTTAGTCATCACTTTGTGACTTTTGTACTCTATACCTCTATTTATAAAGCCTAGTATCCCACATGCCTTCTTAACGGCTTTGTCTACCTGTCCTGCCATCTTCAAAGAGTCACTAATACAAATCCCCAGGTCTCTCTGTTCCCTCACACCCCTTAAAATTGTACTATCTAGCCTATATTGCCTCCCCTCATTTCTTCTCCCAAAATGTATCACCTCACACTTCTCTGCATTAAACTTCATCTGCCATGTGTCTGCTCATTTTATCATTTTATCTATATCGTCTTGCAGATGGTTACTATCCTCCTCACTATTTACTATTCTCTCTAACTTAGTATCATCTGTAAACTTGGAAACTGTGCTCCCTACACCAAGGCCAGATCATTAATATATATTAAAAAGAGCAGTGGTCCCCAAACCGATCCCTGAGGGACGCCACTGCTCACTTCCCTTCAGTCTGAAAAACAGCCGCTCACCATAACTCTCTGCTTTCTGTCTCGCAGCCAGTTGTGGATCCACGCTGCCACTATCCGTTTAATGCCGTGGACTCTACTTTCCTAATAAGCCTCTCATGTGGCACTTTGTTAAATGCCTTTTGAAAGTCCATGTAAACTACATCAACTGCGCTACCCTCGTCCACCCATTCCGTTACCTCATCAAAAAATTCTATCAGATTTGTAAGGCAAGAATTGCCTTCAACAAATCCATGCTTGCTGTCCTTTATTAGCCTATATCTTTCTAAGTGAAGATCTTTCTTGTCCCTGAAGTTTGCTCACTACCGACGTTAGACTGACTGGCGTGTAGTACCCAGTTTGTCATTCTGCCCCTTTTTATACAGGGGAGTAACATTCACAATCTTCCAGTCCTCTGGCACCACCCCTGTGTCCAAGGAAGATTGAAAGATTGTGGCCAGAGTCTCGGCTATTTGCTCCCGTACTACCCTTAGTAACCTAGGATGCATCCCATCCGGACCGGGTGACTTATCTACCTTGAACGCCGTCAACCATTATAGTACTTCCTCTCTGGATACTAATCCTATCCATTTCTTCTACCCTCTCCTCGAATACTGTAGCATTGGCTGCATCCTCTTCTCTTGTGAAGACAGAGGCAAAGTACTCGTTCAGTACATCTGCCTCCACAATAAGATTTCCTCGTTGGCCCGTAATTGGCCCCACCCTACCTTATGTTGCAATAGTCACTGCTCTGTAACTGACTCAGAGATCCGTGGCACCACCCCCCCCATCTGACAAGCCAAAACTTTTTGTAAATCTGTGGGAGGAGTGGCACGGTGTTGAGGGTGTTTTACATTTTCGCAGTGAATGGCTTTGAACGCATTCCAGACTTTTTAAATACACCATTTAAAAAGTGGTGTATTCCAAATTAGGAAAGCGTATTGTGACCTCGCCCAGAAACCGATTTAAGCAGTTTTGTTTTTAATTATGCCATCCAAATCTTAATTGCAGAAGTCGAAAAGGAAGCAAAGCAAAATGAACCTCAAGGTGCTGCACACAATTTATTGTGCAGTGAATTGAAAATGTCTGTATTTTGTTGGAAAAATGGAGCAGCCAATTGCAACTGACAGGGTCCCACAAATGCTTTATTTTTTGAGAGAATATTATCCCAGGAAAGCGACCCGCCAATCGACTAACTAGGTTAATAGAGGTGTGTGGAGATGGAAACTTGCCTAAGGTTTCACCCCACCGGGAATCAAACCCAGGTCTTTCAGCTTGAAAGGCGAGCGCAATAACCGCTACACTATGGGATTCCACTTAAGGGTTTAGTCCTGTAGCTCAATCATTAGAGCACTCGCTTTACAAGCGAGAGACCTGGGTTCAATTCCAGGCAGGGCGAAACCTTGGGCAAGTTTCCTTACTCCACATGCCTAATAATAATCCCCCCCCAAAAAAGCAATAATAAATTGGTCATATCAATCTGCGACTGTTTGTGGGACACTGCTGTGCACAATTGATTGCAGAATTTTGCCCACAAATATACAGTCAATTCACTTTACAGGATATTTCTGTGAAGCGCTTTGAGATGTCTAGCAGACGTGAAAAGTGCTATATCAAATTCAAGGATGATTATTATTAAGTGTTAGTGAAGCACAAGGGGCAGAAATGAGTAACAAGTAGAAACAAGTTGAAGTAGAAACCCGTTAAGTTGATTTCCCTAATCTATTGTTATATTGAAGACGAAGAGAACTATTTATATACATTTTTAAAAAAAAGTGATCACTCAGTCCATGACTGTTTGTGAGACATTGATGTGCAACTGGCTTGTGCTTTTTGCCCATAAACAAACAGTCAATTCATTTTGCAGTATGTACTGTGATGTGCTTTGAGACGTCTAGAAGACGAGAAAAGCGCTACATCAAATGCAAGGATTATTAATATCATTTATATATACTGTGTGATAGACATATTTTGGTTGATATGTCTCTCTCCATGTCTACATTTATATTCCTCTCACCAGTGCTGTCCATTTCTCACACTTTCAATAACATTATTCGACCAGTAGTGTAGTCAAACTGATTTAAATTCATGACGTTTTGTATTGATCACCCTTTTAAATATCATATTCTTTCACGGATTTCCTGATTGAAATACAGAACTAGACTACCACGCTGTTAGAAGTCTCAACAATCTGATAAAGTACAAGCTATATTATTATTACCTCTAAGATCTGAAATCCAAGTGAGAAATGATAACTTTGAAGCTCCCAATGATAAATGTGTGAGATTAAAATGTTGTGTTGATTCATTCTTTCCAATTGACTTATTCTTTGAAACAATTCTTCTATACACGTGATTAGATTAACCTAGCCATTGCAGCATTATAAGCTGATGACTAAACACATATAATTTTTACTCTGCAGTGGTCAATTTTACCAGTGACTGGGAATCTGGATCTGTTACAGTAAACACAACATATAAATCTTTCAGCAAAGAGACAGTCTTTGCCAATGTGGGGCTGCATATTGGACTGTCAGGAATCAACATTACACTGAAAGGTAGGAAATACATTTCATTCGATATACAGTATTTCCTCTATACAATGAAGGTTATCTACAGTAGGAGTAATATGATGTAGAACAAATTATTCCAATAATAAACTTTGTTTTGGCTTTATGCTGTAACATGGATTTAACATGATAGAAAATCAATGATGTGACAGACTATTTGGCAAAAACAGTAAAGAATGGATAGTGTTGTCCACCTTTAAATTGATTAACCTGATGATATTAAGGTTGGTGTAGCAGTAACCATGTTTTTTTTGAAGTCCATAATTACATACTACAGTATATACCAACAAATGTCATCTCTAATTATATTAACTGTGGACTATTGCCATCTCCTTTATGAATAGTATTGATGTTCACATAAATATTGTGAAATATAAAATATTTTGACAGGAAAAGCTATTGTATTTCACATCCTATGTATTTGCAGGTCTGCCGGTGAACCAGCTGGATGAAACCATAGATTACAACGAGAACTTTCTTTGGAGTTTTGCATTAGATTATCATGAGGAATACAAGGAAGGCCTCGTACAAGGTCTTCCAAACCCAATTTTATACATTGCAGAAAAGTTTGATATCAACAGTCCCTGCCTGGTTCATTTACAGTACAGATTGTCGGGGCATTTTGCAACAGCCATGATGTGGTAAGTAATAACTATGTCTTGTGGGTTAGTTATTAGATGTAAAATCAGTTGCCTTGATTCAAAGACCAAGGCTGATGACAACCACCAAACCAATCAATTAAACAACATGCAAGGCTATTCAAATTAATTGGTAGGTGTCCCGTGGAGTAGTGGTCAATGCACTCTCCTTGTAAATAAAACATGGGTATGATTCCTGGGCAGGGAGGCAATCTTACCCCTCACCCCTCTGTTTACCCAGCAGTAACTAGGCTGTTAGTTGATTGACAAATCGCTTTCTGGGAGTAATAACCCTGGCCAAAAAAAATTTGCGGGGGAGGTCACTCAATACACTACTGTTTGTTAGACATTGGTGGGTGAAATGGGATGTCCACAAAACACAGTCTCTGTATTGTACAGTGTATCCTCTCAACAAAGTGACAAGGCGCCAAATTAAATGCATCCATTGTTGTTAAGAAAAACATGAACTGTTTGCATTTCATTTTACAAGATATTGATTACTGTATAATGTAAATGGTTTCATTTATTTTTCTTTGTGCAATAGGGTGGCATTTTGTGCTTGGCTGCTTGCCAATATTCTCTTCTCCATGCCAGCCATCGTCTATGGAGGCTATATGGCGTTGGTCACATCTGCATTCATGATCTTTGGAGTGATTTCATTTGCCACAACTCGGACTGTTCCTCGATGTGCTATTCAATTTGGTCCAAATATGTTGAAAACCAGTTTCAGTGTTTCGTTCTGGTTGACATTAGCGACAGGTAAGAACTGTGTGCTGTAATACACTCGTAGACATTGTAGTCTTATCTAAATTATAGATAAGACTATAAACTACATTCTTATCTATAGTTTATGATATTATTGATTAAATGGATGGTGTCATGAAAATCCCCAGTGTACTCATACCTTGAATTTTAAGTCCTCCTATATTTTAGTTTTAACCTAAATTGAAAATAAACAATTACATATATAATTCTTATGCAGTATATATACTGTATATAATACATTTTTACTCTAAATTTCCCAAGACTAGCAACATTTTTACAATGTTACAGGGCTCGATGGACACATTTGAATCTCTCTGTGACCTTACGTACACTGGGCTCAAATTTGTGATATTTCTTAACAAATTGTTTTATTGATTATTTTTTCTTCCCATCAGTCGGGTGTCTGACCAAGGTTAAGACTCTCCAGGCCAGACTGAGAGATCCACCTATGTATGCAACCACCTTATGGAAATTTCCCTGGGTCTGAAATGGAATGTGTTGATGGAGGAATTTCCATTCATAGGTGGTCAGAATAGGGAATCTCTCTGATAACTAGAGCTACAGTATGTAACGAATGTTACCCTAACTCGAAACATCCATAGGAATATACTGTTCCTTTGAGTCAGTGTCATGTACATTGGATTTATTTATTAAGCGGTAGGGAACGGCGATTAATCGGTTTTTCGATTAAACCCGATATGATTTTCAGATCGGTGTGCCGATATGGTGATTCTAAAAAAACTTATATCGAGAGATTCGATTTAAAATATTCGATATATTTTTAATATAGTTCCTGGCAATATATCAATATTGTTGGTATTATCAGTGTAATGCGATCTTTTCCAGCTTACCTTGTCGCCGGCATTGCAACCTCCTAGATCTAGAGCATGGAATGCGCGTACATTCGGTGCGCGCGCACAATTAACGGGCGCGCACATCTGATGCGCGCGCACACTTTACTGTGTATACTCGACGTGAGTCGTGGCGTCTTAACAAAGTCGCATCGCTGAAAATTGTAGTTTGAAAATTTACCTTTCTCATCATGGGGAAAAGAAGCCCCGTATGGGACTACTTTGAAAACAATGCAGTCAGTAATGGTGTCTATAGATGTACAGTTTGCAAGGTCTTTGTTAAGACATCTGATTCGAGCACGAGCAACCTGCGACATCACATTAAGCAGCACCACCCCACCCAGCACACTGCCCTCAGAGAGAAATCATTGTCGACAACAGCAGGAAGGCGAACCAGCGCTTCGGAGAAAGCGACAGGCAGTGGGGCCAGTGCAGCTCAAACAATTCCTGCTTTATTTAAGAGGAGAACATTGTACCAGAGAGGGGACAAAAAGTGGCAAAGTATCACGAACGCTGTCACTTTTTGCATAGCAAAGGAGAGCTTGCCAATGGCGAAGGACATTAATTCAGACTTCAGACTACATAAAAATAAGTGGCATTTTGTGGCTGTAAGTGTTATTTTTGTGTGTGAGAGAGTTAGAAGCCAGATTATCACTGCTTCTATGTGTGTGTCTAGTCAGACACACACAGCAGTGATAATCTGGCTTCTAACTAACAGTCAGACTGTCTGTCTCTCTCTTTTCTATTGTAATAGATCTCATTTACACGTGGACATTACATGCTACTTTCTAAATCTCTAGATTTTGTTTTTGGTGTGTGTGTGTTCTATTTTGTGTTTAGAGATGGAGGAGAGAAGGAGAGGGGGAAAGTTGTGAGAGAAGGAGAGAGGAAGAGAGGAGAGGGAGGGAGAGAATGAGAGGGGGAAAGGAGGGAGAGAAGGAGAGGGGGAAAGGAGGGAGAGAAGGAGCGAGGGGAAAGGAGGGAGAGAAGGAGAGAGGGGAGGGAGGGAGAGGGGCAAAGTTGGGAGAGAAGGAGAGAGGGGAGGGAGGGAGAGGGGGAAAGTTGGGAGAGAAGGAGAGAGGAAGAGAGGAGAGGGAGGGAGAGAAGGAGAGGGGGAAAGGAGGGAGAGAAGGAGCGAGGGGAAAGGAGGGAGAGAGGGGAGGGAGGGAGGGAGGGAGGGAGGGAGGGAGGGACAGAAGGAGAGAGGGGAGGGAGAGAAGGAGAGAGGAGAGGGAGGGAGAGAGGAGAGGGAGGGAGAGAAGGAGAGGGGGAAAGGAGGGAGAGGAGACAGGGAGGAGGGAGAGGAGAGAGGGAGAGTGGAGGGGGAGAGAGAGAAGGAGAGGGGGGAGGGAGGGAGAGAAGGAGAGAAGGAGAGGGGGAAAGGAGGGAGAGAAGGAGAGAGGAGAGGAGGGAGAGAAGGAGAGGGGGAGGTAGGGAGCAACATTGTATAATTCAACAGACCTTGACACCAACATTACAAACTTTCTGGACCTAGAGCACGCATTTCGAAATGTGCGTGCACCGCGACTGCGCGCGCATCGTCAGTGCGGACGCACCGTCAATGCGCGCGCACCGCGACTGAGCGCGCACCATAAATGCGCGCGCGCCATCAATGCACGCGCACTTCAAATGCACGCGCATGCGCAGTATAAAAACTCGATAGATCGGTTTAAGCAGGTATGAGCAAACCGATATATCCATATCCGGAAAAATCCCATATCGCCGTTCCCTATTAAGCGGTAATATAAATTCAAGACAGCTGTTATTTGAACTGCTAATTGTTGCTTTTGATTTTTTTCGAAGGATAAAAATTGCGATTTTACTAAATGATTTACACCACAATTGTATGAAATTCAAGTTATTTGTACCAATTTAAATGACTGCGGTGTTTTTTTTTTACCAGAACAAGATGTGTGTGTTTTTAAAAAAATAAATAAAATCCTACGAGTTGATAATGTGTTCTAGATTGAGACCACAATCACCGAGAAGGGTTTCTTTTGCTGGATTGAACACCTCAGGGTTTTTGTTGTGTGCCAAAATGGATTCCACTGTATCATGGGTCTCCCCTGTGGTAGAAAGTTGGCGCATTAATTTCGACATTGAAACTCGAGCTAGCCTGACACTTCAGTGCAATATGGGGAGCATTGCAGTATTGGAGGTGCAATCCATTGAAAGAGATGGTAAACCGAGGAACAACCTCCTATTTCAGTGGGACATCAAAGATCCCATAACACTGTTTGAGAAGAGGAGACGGAGTTTTTGGCCAATAATCCTCCGGGTCTTTTGGTTCATCGTCTCATGGCTGTTTTTAGATGCTTATCGTTGCAAATTTGTTGACATATTTAACCACAATGACAGTTGTTACACTTTGTTCTTTTGATTATTAAGGTAACTGTTAAGGTGCCACAAATCAGTCGAGCAGAAAAACCCCCCAATCTAAAATGCAATGAAAAGTGAATAACCATAAATGTTTTTTTTCCTCGTAACCCAGTGTTATTTTTCTAAGGCAGTGACTACCAAATAGATTGAACAGGGAGAAAATAACCTGTCTTTTCTCTCTTCTATATATAGCGTTGCTGTGCTTACTTTTTGGGGTGGTTGTGGTTGTTATGAATCACTATGAGCCAGAGAAGTTACGAGTATTTTTTCAGCTGAGTGGAGACGATGATGATGATGAAATAAGTGAAGGATTAATCAACAGAGGTTACACTGATGATAATGGGAACATGTTAAGCTTGCAGGTGAGAAGAGTGAAGACACCTATAAATGTTACTTGTGTATCTCTTTGGTTGGTGCTCTCTGCTGTTCCTTTATTTGTCTGTCTAGCAATACCAGTTCTTCTTGAACCCAAAGTATTGATTATCACAAATGCAGAAAAACCGTATCCATAGTATGGACTGGATGGAGAATTCATCATTTCTATGGGATGCGATAGTTTTTCATTTGGCAATGAAGGACACAAAACCTATAAGTGCCACATATGGGAATGGGATATAATTGTGTGACTCACATCCTTGACCATTGCATGAAATATAAGGGACAAGAAGCAGTTCAATTCTCAGTGTATTATAGTACTGTAGTAAGGAAGACTACTATCATTAGTAAACTTGCCATTCTTTAGAAAAGACCACATTTAATGGCAATTGGCAATCGATGGGCCAATTGCCACTGCGGGTCAAATTCCACCCAGTTTTGGGTCAGACCATTGTTTATTAAAATTTAAAATCACACTGAATGGGGGAAGATTCTTCAATTGTGTGTTAATTTGGAAGATGGTTCTTTTTAAGAGTGAGTGGCAGAAAACAGTGACCTCAATTTTGAAGCCAACATGATTTTGCAGGCTAAGACAAGGAGTATTTATGGATCACAGCTCAGTATAGTACTTAAAAGTGACAGTAAGGGAATAGTCCTTATCAAATCTTTAACCAAACCAGTATCTGTACCCAGGGACTGTTGCTGGCAAATTGTTTGGGTAGGGGGAACTCTCTACACAGTATATAGACCCCTAACAGCCAGGCGCATGTATCTGAGGTGTGACGAAATGATCATGTGTGGATGTGATCCCTCCACAAACATATTATTGTTGACTGTGAAGGCTCCGGAGTGAACAATATAGTTTACATTTATATAGGACCTTTCACGTCGGGAGGACGTCTCAAAGCACTTGACTGAGTCGGCACATGAGCTGGGATGGGAGCTGAAAAGGGTGGGGAAGGGAATGATGACTGCAATAAGGTCGTGAAGGGAAAGTGCAGAACTGTATCTGAAAAAGGAAAATTTGCACCAAGAAGAAGGGAGAAAGACAATGATTTTATTCCATGTGACTGCATGTAGTCAGTGATGTACTTTGACTTTTCGATTCAAATTTATTAATTCCAAAAATATTTTTCAATCCAGAGAATTAATAATTCCCAAAAGAACAACAATGAGGTTTACACATGAACCTGACGGCATTGCTGAACCTAGGTAACAGTTTAATTCTAACTACCTTAACATGTTTTTATGAAATCTAATACAGTAATATTATTCATATCTTTGCATTTGACGTGGCCTCTATAAAATGAAAATGGCTCAATGTATTTTACCAGTAATTACTGTCAAGTAAGATATTTTTGTATGTAGCAGCCAGTTGGTCAGTTGAAGTGAATGATTAGTTTACCTAGTCTGTGCAGCCCAGCCACCCATCACCAGTGGCATAGCTCATTTCTCCCAACACCTGATATTTATGTAGTTTCATAGTTTGTCGCAAGATAGATATTCCTGTATGTATAGCAATTTTGAACAGTGGAATGACATTTTCCCATTTATAAAATAATAATAATCCTTGAATTTGATATAGAGCCTCATCACATTGTTGAGATGTCCCAAAGCCTTTCACAGAATACATTGTAAAGTGGATTGCCTGTGCGTTTTGTGTAAATGAAGGGACTTTGTTGATGCACACGTACAAATTTAGAACCAAGAGGAATATTCTAGTGACATAACAGTTGATCACTATTTTGTATGAAAGCTTTGGTTTGTTGCATAAAATTGTGAAATCTAGCTGCTGAACATTACATGGTATCCTTTTAATCATATTCATGGAAGGGAACAAGAGAAAATAAGGGTTGAGGAGTGCTAAATGCCAAGTGTTGTAAAGGAAATGCGTGCCAGACATTTTGTATGGCGTTAGTTTCTCGTTGTGCAAAATTTTAGAACATTCTTAAATGCATTCATTTGGAAGCTAGTTTTCTACGGTTCTTAAAGGTCCTGATATGAAAATAGCAGATGCAAGCTTGCCAAGGTGTCTGAAAACATGTCCTTTCTGCTTATTTTCAGGAGCAAAATCAATCTTGTGTAGGAATGTGACAATACTGCTATTCAACCTTGAAGATATCAGTTATTTGACCGCTGTTCTTATAGAAGGCTGATGTTTAGACTGCCCCTCTTTGTGGACTGACAGAAGAGGCTGATTGCCAGCACTCCGACTTGTATGAACAAACGCACGTTTCCACATCTGTAGAAGATTTTACAGTTCTTTGTCTGAAGCGCCTTGGCACGTCCTCTCAAAGTGAAAGGCTCTTATACAAATGCAATTTTGTTGTTGTTTTTGAACCGCTGTAGGCCATTGGTTTGTGTGACTTAATGCCTCCTGGCACCGAAAGGACTGACGATAACACGTGGGCAACTTAGCTCCATTTGATGTTGGCCATGACATATCAAGTGTTTCATATATGTTTAAATGCATGATCACTCTGTATAAAATATAGCAAGGATCAGAATATACTCTAGACTACAAGATCAATGCACTTTAAGGGCGTGAAGAGTTCCCTCTGCTTTGTACTCCATTTAGCAATTGTGGGCCAAGAGCTAATTCATGTTCTATTTAGCGTTCAGTCAATTGAACCCTGTACATTGTTTTTTTTAAAAAAATGTATCTAATACAATTCTGTGTATAATTCCATTTCAAATCTTCAAAGCCATTTTATTTATAACTTTCAATTGCAGTAGATTTACTCATAAAAGCACTTGGACAAAATTCACTGAATGTATTGACTGTAGAGAAATTATTGTACATTTAGCTTAGAACAACCAATGTAGCACATGGAGTATATGGGACATTAGCCTTTTAATATCAGTCTTTACTAGCAGTCTAGATTATAGAATTACATGATGGAAGTCACAGGATAATACACCAGCTTTGGGGCTAGATACTTTGTGAATATGTGCATCTTTTGTGTTTAAATTATTGAGAGTCACAACGCCATACTTTGCAATAAAGAATAAATTAATGTTGTTGGTCTGTACATGTACATGTATAATGTTATTATTATAGATAATAGATGAATTTGTTAGATTCGATCAGTCAGTAAAATACAATGGATATAAATACATTACCAATTTTTTTTAAATAGTCAATTATACTGTATTTCCTAGTATTGTAAAAACACAAAGGGAACAAGGGATAGCCTTTAACATGAATGTCATTGTAACTACTTAATTTACCTTTGCATAACAATAATCCTTGTATTTGATGCAGTGCCTTATACCGAATATAGTCAACCCTTGCGAACACGACTTTCGAGTATGGATTTGCCGTTACGCAAAGAAATAAATGCGGCACTTTTTTGCGCATACGCAAGTAAAATTCACGTATACACGCTGGCCGGCCCGGCGCGTATGCGCATTTGGGAAGACACCGCCAGCTTCCGACTAAGTCCGATGATTCCTCGGCCCCAGAGTAATCTGATGGCATTGCACAGTAAACAGAAGAGACAGACAGAGAGAGAGAACACTTCCTAACACTTCCAGGACCAAAAGTAAAATAATTTAGCCAAGCTATGGTAGTGTAAGGTGCTGTTTTATTGACTCCAGTGAGTCAGTGAGAGCATGGAGAGTGACGAGCGGGGAGAGCGAGCCAGCTGGCTGAAGCCCGCCTCAGTACGTACCTTGTGTTGGTCGGGTGTGGATGTGCCTGGAGGCTTGAGGTTGGATAGCCTATGGACGGACTCCCCTAAACCCCTTCTACTTATTAAGCTTATCAATACAATTTTACTGAGTGCGCTGTTTTCCAGGAACGTAACCCCCCACGTTCGGCGAGGGCCAATTATATAGTAAAGTGAGTAAATTATATATTAGTGACTGGGTTTACAGCTCACAACACAAACACAAAATACCCTAGATTAGCCCTTACTGTAAATTAATAAGTTACTAACAGCTAATCGTGATGATATAATAATTGTTTCCCTTCTTAAAACAGTTAGAATTATCAGGTGTAGAAAGTCCAAGAATTGTTGATAATGTCTCAGATTGCTTTAGTAGTTTTGTATCTACAGATTTGGCACCATTGTTTTTTAGTGATAATAGATAGCAGCAAAATCTCCTGCAGTGGCAGGGAGAGGGGTTTGACAGTCAGCAGGTATTAAAATACATCATTAGCATCTTAACAGTGCTGCAATCTGGAACCTGTTCCATTCAAATCCTTCTATTCACATGGTAAATTGATAATTGAAAAATCTGTGTTTAATTAAAGTTGTTCCTGCCTTTCAAAGTGGATGGTGGGTGTGTGTGTGTGTGTGTGGGGGGGGGGGGGTAGGTGTGGGGAAGATAATTAAGAAACTCATTTTAAAGGAAAAAATTTGTCCAGAAGAAAAAGTCGAATTTGAAAAGGGCATTTTGGTATAATCTACCACTTTCTCTGGTTTGTGGCTGATCTGATACACTGAAACTGCCATCTTGTGGCAAAATCATCTATTACCATCTCATTACCAACAGATTACTTTGGGGGGGTTTTTGGTTGTCTTGAGCAGTTTGTTTTAATTTAATTTTGTTTCCTTCCTGTTTTCAATTTTTAAAACATTGATTTAAACTTACACCTTTTGTTGGTATATAATCAGTTAATTGCCAGGTTGATGTTGTATTTTGCAGTCCTTGCGTAGAAAGTTTAGCTTGCTACATGTGAGCTATATCTAAAAATTATCATTATCACAGTTTCCCTTTAGGTCAGATGAATTATTCTTGGAAGTCCTGTAGCTTAGTGGTTAGAGCATTCGCCTTGCAAACAAGAGGACCTGGGTTTGATTCCCAGGAGGGCGAAACGTTGGGAAGTTTCCTTACTCCATACTGCTGTTTACCTAGCAGTAAGTGGGGACTGTTGTTGTTTGTCGTTTGGTGGATCACTTTTCCAAGGATAATAAATGACCTAAAAAAAATTAGCATTCAATCCAAGACATCTAGATGTGTACAAATGGTACCGTGTTTCGCCCACAAAATAGTTAATTCAATTTAGTGTACTCTGTGAAGCGCTTTGAGACATCTTGAAGACATGATAATGCCCTATACCAAATGCCCTATACCAAGGATTAATATTTATTATTATTCTACAATTCATGATACAATGGCAGCCCAATTCGATCTAGTTCCTTGAGTCGCTGCCGCGCTAACTGCATTCTGATCCTGATTCCAGGCTCTTCCACGTATCCTTTAATTTTTGTTCTTAAAATAGTCACTTTTAAACCCTAGCTTCAAAACGTGAGGCTAGTATTTTATGTTCTAATAAGGAGTTAAGGCACAGTATCAAATGCAAGGATTATTATTCTGTTTGAACCTCAGCTCTCCTTTAAACCTTATACATAATTTTTTTGAGTCAGTTTACAGATGTTAGCCTACATGCGAGGTGCTACTACACAAGTGCAAATTGTTGTTCTTCCACAGGTAGACTGAAATCTCACTTGCGATTGGTTTTCTTTACATCCCAACTGGGCTGGCCATTGGGGAAGGGAGGTGGGGGCGGAGGTGGGGGTGGGGGTGGGGGTGGATGGGTGGGAGAAGAAGAATCAAGAGATGGTAAGAAAGGAAAAGTCTTACAATGAAGTTATTCGCAGCGTTTATTACTGGGTTGGACAGTAGTCAACTGAGGAAACCTTTATTCGCAATGCGAGTGGCCCGTTCCAAGGTGACACACAATTCAGGGACTAAACACTGTAGACAACAACCTTCCTCAGACATTAATCTGTCTTTTGGCAGGATTGTTGGCACGGTGAAACAGTAGTCGCTGCTTGGCATGATTGCGCAGGGCACTGTTGCACAGGTGCTGAGCAGGCTGTCTGCTGTTGGCAGGGTGACTGCTGCTGCTGCGGCTGCTGCTGCTGCTGGCATTGAGTCGTCTCGCACTGCAATATCACTTTAAGCCCGGTCTGTCGCTTGGACATCTCAAATCCCTCAGTGGCCTGCTCCAGTGGGAAGCGATGGGTAATCAGGGGCTTTACGTCCACTTTCTTGGTGCCCATCATGGCTAAAGCCATTGGCCAACTGTAAATACAACATAAAAAATTGCATATCTGAAGGCTACAATATTATCAGCACTGAGATGAGGGTTGAAACATTGAAACGGAATTTTGCCATCTAGAGCCCTTCCCAATTTAACAGGTTCAAGGCACAATCCAATAGAGCAGGTGTTCCCAAATTGGGGTCCGCACAGATTTACCCAAAGTGCAGAAGCTACAAAAGCCTATTTGGACTATGGATGAAAAGGGTGCACATGGTTTCAAAGCAAGGTATTTAAGGGCAGCCAATTGTAGAGCCTGTGGAATGAGAGGGGTTCTCAGTCAGGATGCCCATTGTCTTTGGGGGGGAGGGAGGGTCTCAAACCTTGATCATTTGGGAACTCCTGGAATAGAGGATCAGTTGAAGGGTATCAAGAAGGTCAAGGGCAGCTCTGGCTATGGTGATCTCTCCCATTATTTTCATGTCATCTTCCTAATGACTTTAAAAATGCAGTTTATTTTTTCAATTTTCAGAAATAACACCTAACCAAGTATCTGAAGGGAACATGTTCCCTCACAGTTGGGCGTTTGTTCCTCTTGGATTTGAATCTAAGGTTTTCATCTTGTCCCAGTGAAATTAGATTGTTTATCTGGTCCTTTTCCAGTCACAACTTTTATCACAGGGGCTACACAAAGTCTGACAGTTAGTTCATGGGCCTCCATTCAGTGGCTTATGCTACACTCTGATGACTGAAGTACGATCCATCAATCCTGCTCCTCCGTTACCCACTCTGCTTCAGCAGCTTAAACACAGCATCAGTTAAATACCTTGAGACAGCAAATTGAAAGAATATATTTATCACAAATCGAACTCATTTGGGAACGCTGATTCCAGAACTCACGTGTTAGTGTATCTCAACACTCCCCGGATATCCAGCTCTCGCATTGTTAGAGTAGCCACCGGGATATTCATTGTAGCTGGACCAATACCAACCAAAACCACTGTCCCACCAGCGCGTGTCGCCTAAGAAGGAAGAAATAGGTCAGATATTTTCATTTTAAATAATTGTTGTGCGATAGATTGATCATTCCGAATTCTGTTGACTATTTAGAAATAGAGGAACTTTCTGCACAGAAGACAGGGCCATTCCACCCATCAGAACTGTAACACCATTACTAAGCTGCCTGTGACACCTGTGTGGACCTGAATAGACTACAGACAAAGCATTCTGCTAGAAACATTCCGTAGGCTACTGCAATTTGGCCGTTTATTTCTACTGAACTAATATATTGCAAGTTTTCTTTTAAGCAGAACCAGTCCGATTATTAGATTTCTATGGAAGGAGATAACATTAAAGAAACGGTAAAACGTCTTTCGGAGAGAAGTTGAATTGATTGAATACTTACGTAAATCCCAGCCTGGACGCAAAACTCAGCCCCAGTGCAATCAATGGTTACCTCTGTCCCAGTGCAACCCAGAGCCTGCTTCACTTTCTGAGCCAATTCGATGGGGCATGTTAGGGTCTTCTCTACTTTAATGATTGCACTGGCTCCCATCTGCTTGGCCTTCTCCAATCGTTCACAATTATAGTCTAAAACGGTGAAATAATGGGATTAACAGATATTTCTATAATACCAGTTTTCTCTCCTCTCTCCTACAGAAACAAAACTGTGAATGGGAGGAAACAAATGTCAAGTGCTCTTCAGAATATCACCAAGTATCGTACCTATTTTAGAACAAGTTTGAGTGACTGTTGGCAGACTATTTTGCCAATGGACCATATCATAGCTAAGTCCAATGCTGTCCTTATTAACATCTACACCGATGGGAGCTGTGGCTGATTTAGATCTCCCTGCCTAGGTCACTGAGGCCAATTGTAACTAAGAGGAGGCAATAAAACATGGAATGGGCTTCAAACCTGGAACCTTCCCAACATCCAGGTCAGGTAATGACTGAATAAACTCAATGAACCACTGAGGGAGTCCTGCGATTTAAATACAAAACATCTGCATCTCAAGGTTTTGGCCTGTTAACAGTGAATAATAATCTGCCCATAACACGGAAACTCATTGAAGGATATGCAACACAAAACTGCCAGACCATGACATATCGGGGAGTGGGGAGAGTGTATTGCTCGTATCAAATAACGATGAGATTGGTAATATGCTTTCATTGTGTGAATAGTATATATAGCCATGTATACATTACAGGATGGAAGTCCCATGAAGGCATCATTTCAATTACAATCTTTGGAGAATAACAACAAAATGACACTTGTATGGCACCTTTCACTTCAAGACGACGTCCCAAGGCGCTGGACAGTTACCGTTTCAGACTCGAGCTTAGGACATGAGGTAGGGAGGGAAGGGGGGATTAGGAGTTGCCGATGGGTCCATCGAACCGTGAAAGAATAAATGTTAATTGCTCTTTTATAGCCCCTGCTGCAATGTCAGCAACATGTTTAGTTGTACTTGTGAGGTGTGCAGGTACATGTGAGGTACAAATTGTTCCCAACTTTGAGACCGCAGTGCGAGGTGGAGCGATGTAGGTAAGCACAGGGATCGAAAGGGCCTGAAACCAGAGACAAAGGGTTGCGCAGAATGAGAGATACATGGAAACATACAAAGACACTTAACATCTGCACTATTTTGTGGAGTCCTGTAGCTAAGCGGTACAGCACTTGCCTTGCAAGCGAGAGATCTGGCAGTTCAATTCCAGGCTGAACGAAACCTTAAGCAAATTTCCTTACTCCACACTCCTGATAATAATCAAATAATAAAAAAGATTGGTCATTTCAATGCACGACTGTTTGTGGGACGCTGCTGTGTGCAATTAGCTGATGCATTTCCCAACAATTATACAGTCAATTCACTTTACAGTATATTCTGTGAAGCACTTTGAGATGTCTAGAAGATGTGAAAAATGCTATATATCAAATGCAAGAATTATTATTATTATTAATACCAATGATAGTCTTAGTCCCAGCTAACACTGACATTGAGCTCTCTACTGTACATGCAAACATACCACATCCACACAAAGAGACTTACCGCACAACAAAATTTGAGATGCTCCCATAGCCTTTGCAATCAGCAAACAACAAAGTCCAATTGGCCCTTAATAGAAGAAAGAAGTTTCTCGGTTAGAACATTATTAAGAATGCACAACAGGATCTCATTTACAGGAGTTCTTAACACATATCTGAATAAAGAATTCAAGTTATTCCAATTGATTCACAGGAACTTCAGTGCAATGTGATTTACCACTGAAGCTACAAGTCACTCACAGCATTCATTTTCTGCATTAGTGGACATTTCAATGCTAAATTTAAATATATTTTTGTGGGGGAGGAGTGGCGTGGGGGGGGTCAAACAACCCAATATTTTTCTGGGGATTCTCTTTTTTAAATGACTGTACACGTTAGCAACTTTTTTTGCGTAATATTTATTTTCTAAAGTTGATCTGTTCAAAGAGGGGCAAAACAATTCCTTTGAAAAAATAATATATTGGTCACTCAGTCCACAACTGTTTGTAGGCCACTGTTGTGCACAATTGGCTGTCACGTTTTGCACCCAAATTATACAGTCAATTCACTTTACGGTCTATTTTGAGACTCCTCAAAGACGTGATGAGGCGCTATATCAAATGCAAGGGCTGTTATAAATGCCAAAATGTACAATTGTTCTCCCTGCATTAAATACCAAAGAAAGGGAGACATTGATTGAATTTTGGATAGTCCACTCACCAAGGAGTTGGCCACCACCTAGTGTCGGTTTAGTGTAAAGACACCTTTAGAGCATTGATAGGTTGCAAACTTCACCCCACAGGGAATGGAGGGGAAGGAAAATAAGTAAATAAATAAACAAATGAAGCAAAAATGATGGGAGGAACCAGGGTTGGGTTCATCTGAAAGTGCCAGTCTTCACTGAACTGGCTAAGCAGCTCCTGTAGCTAAGTGGTTAGAGCACTCGCCTTACAAGCGTGAGACCTGTGTTCGAATCCAGGCAGGTCAGGGCGAAACCTTGGGCAAATTTCCTTACTCTACAAGCCTAATAATAATCCATCCTAAAAAAACAATACAATAATAAAAATTGGTCATTTCAATCCACGACTGTTTGTGGGAATGTTGTGCGCAATTGGCTGCCGCATTTCACCATTAAAAAATATACAGTCAATTCACTTTACAGTATATTCTGTGAAGCGCTTTGAGACGTCGATAAGATGTGAAAAGCGCTATATCAAATGCAAGGTTTATTATATTATTGGTATTATTATTATTACCGGCTCCAGCGATGAAGACTTTGCAACCCAGCTTCACTCTCCCTCTGCGACATGCGTGAATAGCAACAGACAGTGGCTCAGCCAATGCAGCTTCCTCAAGGGACACACAATCTGAAAGCCTGTAACAGGGAGACGACTATTATTCCATAGCTCTTTCCTTGCATTCAAAAAAACGAACACTGAGTTAATCTAATGTCTGTTTAGACTGGGAACAGGTACAATATATGGAAATTTGCCTTGGAATATTGTTGAATCAATTACTTTAAGCAGTGACTGTGGATCGCAATATCTATGCACCACAGCATTTTAAACGGTCTAAAAAGAGGTGTTTATAAGAGAATTACAGTAAATAGATATTAAGAGAAAGAACAGGGAATTGGGATGAGGATTACAAGCAAACACAGATGATACCATAATGAGGTAATGGCCTCCGATTAAGTCACAGCTTTCTTTGATTCTAGGATGTAAAGTTTGAAACAACAACAACAACTTCAATTTATATAGCGCCCTCCACGCCGGACGGCGTCTCAGAGCGCTTCACAGTAGCGGATCCCGGGACCAAGCCAGGGGCAGGAAGGTGACCAAAAGCTCGGTCGAAGAGAAAGGTCTTCAACTGTGACCTGAAACTGGGAAGAGAGGGGGCGAGGCGAAGCGAGTGAGGAAGGGAGTTCCAGAGCCTCGGGGCGTAGTGGCTAAAGGCACGGCTGCCGAGGGTGGAGCGGAGGATTCGGGGGACATGGAAGAGGCCAGATCCAGAGGAGCGAAGGCAGCGGGTGCTGGGTTGTGGGGAGAGGAGAACAGAGAGATAGTGGGGTGCAGAGGAGTGGAGGGATTTGAAAACAAGGGTGAGGATCTTGAAATCAATCCTCTCTGGGATAGGGAGTCAGTGAAGTTTGGCAAGGACTGGGGTAATGGGGGAGCGAAGCTTAGAGCGGGTGAGTATGCGGGTGGCAGAGTTTTGGATAAGATGGATTTTGTGGATTGTGGTGGAGGGGAGACAGGCGAGGAAGGCGTTGCAATAGTCCAGCCGAGAGGTGACAAAGGCGTGCACCAAGTTTCGGCGGCTTTTAAGGTGAGGTATTGCCGGAGACAGGCGATCCGTCAGAGGTGGTAGAAGGCAGTGCTGGTGACGGACCGGATGTGGGGGAGGAAGGACAGTTGGGGGTTGAACCTGATGCCAAGGTTGCACACATGTTCGGAGAGTTTTAGGGACAGGCCAGGAAGGTGGAGGAGGTGAGAGCCGTGCGAATGGAGACGTTGATGAGAGCCAAGGAGTATGGCCTCCTGTTCATACCTCATGTTCAACATTACTTAGTATAATCGACTATAGGACACAGTGGTTCCATCCTACACACAGTAACGGTGGCTAAAGAGGTTCCATCACCAGCATTCAAATGCCATCATGGTCTATTTTGATCATTAACAGTAATAATAGCCCATTATCAATATGTGATTAAGTTAGACTATACTATCAGGACACAGAGTTCCTGAAAAGCTTTAGGAACTGGCACTAACAGTTTTAATGTGGTTAAAGTGGTGCTGTTAGTACTAACTTGTAGACATAGTCATTCTTGTGAACAACGAATCGACACATGATCCCATCATCAGGTGGAAAAGAGCCGAAGTAGATTGTCGGAGACAGATTGTAGCGGCCAGATTTGACAAACTCATCAATATCTCTGGGGACACTAGGCTCAATGGCCACTTTGTCACCTGCAGCAAAGCAAACATATTCAGTGCACAATTATTTAATATTAGGATTAAGGATTACGATCGATGAGGTTTTTACACAACCACAAGATTACCAACACATGAAAAGTCCTATTCTCATCCAGAACCTCCCACCAAATTGAACTTCAGTCAAATTTGGATGAATAGCACCTGCAGTTATCTTTCCTTTGCTTTGCTAGATCTAATTATCCAATAACACAGCTATCATTGTACCCTCAACAAATTACAGTTTACAATAGGAAATTACACTTAAAAGTACCTTTCACATCGGGAGGCCGTCCCAAGGCACTGATCAGTCCAGGATTAGGACCTGAGCTGGGGGAACGAGGTTGGAATCAGGGAGGGTGGAGAGCAGAGAGGGTAGGAGGGTGGCTGAAAGCACTGTCAAAGAAGAGTTAAAGTTGTGCCTTGAAGGAGGCGAGGGAGTGAAGTGAAGGAAATGTGGGATGGAGTTCCAGATGGTGCAGGCAGAGAGGCTGAAGGCCCGACGACAGTGGCACAGCTGGGCGGGGGACATGGTGCGGGTCAGAGCTCACTAAAGTGGAGGGAGTGAGTATAGCAGGTCGGTTAAGTAGCCATGGAAGGCCTTGAAGATGAAAATTTTCAATTCGATCCTCTGAGGGATGGGAAGCCAGAAAAGCCGGGCAAGGGTGGGTGTGATGAGATCATGGAGCCTGGTATAGGAGAGGACACGAGCTATAAAGGATGATCTGCAGCTTGTGGAGGGAAGAGTTGGGAAAGCCGACAAGCAGGATATTGGCAGAGTCCATCCTGGTTGTAAAGAAGGCATATATGAGGGTTTCGGTGGCTTGAAAAGCCTGGCGGAATCAGGCAAAGTTGCGGAGGTGAGGGAAGGCAGAGTGGATCATGGATGTAAGGGAGAAATGATAGTTGAGGGTGGAACAAGATGCCAGGTTCCTGACTGGCTTGATGAGGTGGAGTGTGCATCAACGGATGCAGTACCATCAATGGAGTCCCGTAGTTCACTGGTTAGAGCGCTCATCCCACAAGCAAGAGACCTTGGTTTGATTCCTAGCAGGGCAGAACCTTACTCCACACACATGCCTAATAATAATTGCTCAAAAAAAACAATAATTTGGTCATTCAATCCATTTGACACTGCTGTGTGCAATTGGCTGCTGCGTTTTGCCCACAAATAACGAATCAGTTCACTTTACGGTATATTCTGTGAAGTGCTTTGAGACGTCTAGAAGATGTGAAAAGCGCTATATCAAAAGCTAGGATTATCATTATTATAATCACTATTATTATAATCAACAGAAAACGTTCCTTTCATTTTCCTGTGTTGAACATATGGACCAACCTGTCTTGACATTTGTCACTCCACAGCCCACTTTCGTGACAGTCCCTGAGCCTTCGTGTCCCAGAACCAATGGCTTTTTGATCACATAGTCGGCCAATTTCCCAAATTGCCACAATTGGACGTCAGTTGCACAGATCGCAACCGAATTCATCTTGATCAGGACCTCTGAAAGCAGAAAGGCAGAGATTTAAAACCCGTCAGACAATTGTTTGGGTCGGTGCCAGGATATATTATATTTGGATATGCTCTGTGAAGGAGAAATAATAATATTTTACAATATATTCTGTGAAGCGCTTTGAGATGTCTCAACGACGTGATGAGGCACAATATCAAATGCAAGGATCATTATTATGAATATTACAATCTGCACAGCAGCAGTGGTTCAAAGCAAATTAAGATGAATGTTAAGGTTTTGAGAATCTGTTGTTGAAATGATATCATAAAGTGTGATGATTTATTTTAATAAAAAGTATTTGTTATTATTCTGCCACCTGAGAAATTAATAGTGTGGATTGATGTGAAACCATTGGAGGACACCTAGAAACTCCACGTAGTCCAATCTCTTCTCTTCGTGAATCTTCTCTTCCATTGCTTCTCATTTTACAACAGTGAAATAAAATTATTTTGATTGATTTATAAGCATTATGTCATTAAATACCATTGCCATTGACTTCCTCTTTGAGGGGCTCGACATTGAAGCTGTTCTATCAAATACTGTACAAAGATTATCCTTAAGAACAATCTGTAGGGAATTTAGTCACAGAAACATGTAGAACTTAATGAAGTTTGGACCTGTAGGGTGAACTTGATAAGGTGTTGTGCAAACATTTTTTTTTAAGTGTTTATAAGATATAATAATATTCAAAGAGTATAAGGCAAAAAACAATTACCTCCAGGATTTACTTCTGGAACTGGTCGCTTTTCCTGTTGAGAGAGGAAATGTTCTTTTTCAAATCCTTTGCACATTAAGTTCATTCAGCTGTATACCAGAATGGCTCAAATACAAGCATCATAATCTCAACCACAATAAAGCTGAATTAAAATGAAATAAAATAAATGACAATAAAGATAGTATGATTAGAATATTACTCAGGCCATGGCAATAATCAGTCCATTTGTCCTCTTGCCCTCATTAGACACTGGAATAATTTACAGTTTAATTGATTGATGTCAGCACAATAGATATACAGATGTAATTTTGTGGTTGATGGCTTCTCCTCCAGCCCCTGCACTGTCACCTGTAGCGATGCCCAGCGGCCCTGTCCTTGGCCCCCTACTTTTCAATATGTACATACTCCCCTAACGGCAGCCCACTTCACACGGCAGGCACTGGCAGCATCAACCTCTGTGGTTCCACACTCCAGATCATCCAGAGTTCTGCAGCCCATCCAATCTCCCTTACCAAGCTCTGTGACTCCATCTCCCCCATTCTCGCCCTACTCTGTTGACCATCACCTAGAGTATTCAATCAAGATCCTGGTCCTCATCTTTAAAGCCCTTTATGACCTTGCTGCACTCTATCTCTGAGACCTCCTAACCCCCTATCAACATCTACCCACCCATTCCCTCCATTCAGTGGGCTCCAGCCTGCTCCATGTCCCCTGACCCACCCGCCCCACCATTGGCGGGCGAGCCTTCAACTCGGCTCCAATTGCTTGGATTCCATCCCGTAATCCTTCTGGCTCGCCCCCCTCCCTGGCCTCCGTCAAGTCCCGCCTCAAGACACTCTTCTTTGACGGTCCCATCAGTCACCCCAAATTTCCTCCTTCCCCTCCATCCTCCACAATGCCGACCCCAGCTCTGCTCTGAAACACTGACTGTCCAGCGCCTTGGGACATCCTCCTGATGTGAAAGGCGCTACACAAATGTAATTTGGCAGCGCACATTCTAAACAGCTAATTTGCAATCAATTATGTCCAGGACTAATTTCTTATTCTCTGTGAATTAATGCATCCTTTTTGGCTATTTTCCCAACAGTTTAGGGGCATAATATCTGGGCTCCTGTCCCTTATGCATTTATCAATTCCTCTCTATCTCCTCAAATCTCTACCTATTAACTTTCAGACTGCCTTGATCTTTCTCACTATATTCCTTGCCCTTATTTTCCATGCCTTTGAACTGAAGCAATCGTTCCCTGCCACCAACTTCTTCCACTTACATCCTTGTAACTATATATATAAAATATATAAATATATATTGTCTATATCAGGAGAAATCGTGTCCTGGCTGAAACATCAACTCTCAGCCATTGCAATAAGAGGCTTCGAACAACCTCTTGAGTATAGGGTGGGGGGGGGGGAACCTTTGATTTTGTGGTATCAAAACACAGCCACACCTTGTCTGTCTGTGAGCGTTTGAATGTTACAGGGGCTTGTAAACTAAACCTGGGCTTGGTAACTCAACATTCATAGTCTGCAAACAATGCCATGACGTCTGGCCAAAGGTAAGACTTTGTTTGTGTGGCGACACTTTCATGGTCGTTGAGGTAAGCGCTTTATCGCGTCAAGGATTTGTTTTAGCTGCTTTGTGTGTGTGGTGTGTGTGTGACTGAGTGAGTGAGTGAGTTGAACTGATTGACGCCATGCAAATTTCAATCACCCCCCCCCACACACTTCCACCCAGTCTATGAGATGACGGATCCTGTGGGATTCCTGTGTGGATGGAAAGTTACACACATACTTTATTCCCAAAAAGTTTCAACTTCTCAACACTTTTCAACACTCCCCCCACCACACTTTTGCTGTTACAAAGGGAATACACAGATGCACGTACAGTCCCCCCCCACCCACCCACCCACCATGTATTATGAATATATCATTTATTATAAATAAGAAGTATTTACAGTATCTGTATTTTATCTGAGTTTTACAAGTGCTGTATACAGGGCACACAAAACGCAGGAGAAAGAAAAAAAATCATTACCAGCTTTAGTTGTCCTGGACATCCAGTCACCACACTCAGGTTCTCTTGCGACATCTTGAATCTCTCACCTGACAGGCAGATGCGGTGGTTTTTCTCTCGATGTGACGATGGCTGTGAAGTGTTGTGTGAATGGCCGAGGTGTTGGGGGAGAACTCTCCTTCCCTTACGAAGCCTTTCTTCCTTTTTTGCTACTTCCCTCTCTACACGAGCCGCACCAGGGAGGACGCCCTTCACTACGCCAAAGACACCAAATAACTCCAGTCACCTGTAGTTGGCTACACTTTAAAAGCCACGGGTCACAGACATAACCATGGAGACCACTGAGCCAGCAAACACACATCATGAGTTTGTCATGGTTACAGCAGTGATGCCCCGCCTTCAATTGTCACTCTTCTAGACCACCATTGATGACGCACTAGCCAATCAGGGGCCAACTTTGTCAATGACAAGGTCCCTTAACCTCAGGGTAGGTCCCTGGGCTGGGTTTCCAGAGGAGACAGCCAGGATCTGACCTATCTAACTCCATAAAGTACACCGGGATCCCATTAAACAGGGTCTCGGGTGCTGGAACTCCGACCCTGTTATAATGGGACTCTTTACGAAAATGGTCACTAGGGATGGTACCAGGAATGAGGGACTTCAGCCAAGAGGAAAGGCTAGATAGGCTAGGCTTATTCTCTCTAGAACAAAGAAGATTGAGAGGAGACCTGATAAAGGTTTATAAGATTATGAGAGGCTTCGACAGGGTGAATAGGGAAAGACTGTTTCCACTGGTGGGCGAATCAGTGACTCGTGGTCACAGATTTAAAATGGTTTCAAAACGAAGCAGAGGGGAGCTGAGGAGAATTTTTTTCACTCAGCGGGTTGTTCGAATCTGGAATGCATTGCCTGAAAAGGTGGTGGAGGCAGATTCCATAACAGCTTTTAAAAGGGAACTAGATCTTTATTTAGGAAGAGCAGGTCTGTTGGGTTGTAGGGAGAGAGCTGGGCAGTGGGATTGAGTTGTTCTGTTCAAAAAGCCGGCACAGACTAGATGGGCCAAATGGCCTCCTTTTGTGCCATAAAATTCTATGATTCTATGATTCAGCACCAATGATGCACTCAGAGAGACACTAGCCCTATGTTAAGGGTAGCTGTATAAATGAAAGTGAATGTTTCCAGTGGTGTCGGCACACATCGGAAACTGAATTGCCTCCTGCGAGTGTATTCTACACACATTAGACATTGTGCATTTTGCCCACAAATATACAGTCAATTTTCCTACTCTCCTTCCTACTCCCCCACCCCCTGACCCCCCCCCCCCCCCCCACCTGCTCTGGTCCCTACCTGACTGTTCAGCACCTTGGGACGTCCTCCCGACGTGAAAGGCACTATATAAATGTAATTTTAATTGATTAAAGTGGCCAGTGGTGCACAGGTTTGGAGACCCATGCTGTAAATGAATCCATGCTATAATGAAGCACATTAAAATGCGGTTGGTTTGTATACATCTTGGCTGATAAAATACAACAGAGAGCGTGTTATCAGCATTAATTGGTACTGGACCCAGTGTGGGGATGAAAACAGTGTCTGTGTTTGTGTAGTTTACCCCACCTGACATCACCAACATGGCTTAAAAAGGAGTTTCAGGAGTGAAGAAGCTGTGGAAGAGAACTTCAAGACTAGAATCGCTTGAGGATTAATCCTGGTGCGGCACGTTAGGTCAGCTGAGAACGGGTAGTTCAGAGAGATGGTGTAGTTACTACAGAGAGAATGCTTCGAATTCCTAGAGTATTGGGTCAGCAACAATCTGACCAAGATTGATCATATGGGGAGAGGTGACATCAATGTGCACAGCCCACAGAGGTTTGGGAGATGGTTAAAATAATGGCAGAACCTAGTGAAAATCCAATGGTTCTTTAGATGGGAACTTGAATTGATTCCCCCACCTACCTGGCCCAAACATTGTCCCCACCCTCTGGAACTCCATCCTGCAGTCGCTCTGCCTTGCTCCCTCCCTTGCCTCCTTCAAGACACTCCTCATCGAACGAGCTTTTGGTCACCCCTCCCTTCCATCTTCCCTGATCCCAAATCCGAACTTGGGTCTGAAACAATGATTGTCCAGCACCTTGGGACGTCCTCCCAAAGTGAAAAGTGCTGTACAAATGTAAATTTGTTGTGAAATTGTTTCTGAAACATGCACAGTTGTATTTACTGTTGCTGAAATTGAATTAAGCAAGGACAATGAGGATTTATTATGATACCGTCATCAAGAACATTGGTACGGTATATTAATAGGGTATCAAAAATATAATATACACTGTACTATATTGTTTATTTCAGTTTAGAAATGAAAAGGCATTTCTATTATAATAATTTCCACTAAAATTAATAATATGGTTTGTTCTATGCAATAATAATCTTTGCATTTGATATAGTCTTTTCACGTCTTCAAGTCATCTCAAAGCGCTTCACAGAATATACTATCAAGTGAATTGACTGTATATTTGTGGGTCAAATGAAGCAGCCAGTTGTACACAGCAGTGTCCAACAATCTGTCGGGGATTGAAATGACCAATCTTTTTTTTTCTTGAGCGATTAAGATCAGGTGTATGGAGTAAGGAAACTTGCCCAAGGTTTTGACCTGCTGGGAATCGAATCAAGATCTCTCGCTTACAAGGGGAGTGTTCTAACCACTGAGCTACAGGATTCTTTATTTATTGTAATATCAGAATAGGCAGTAATATTTAAGATTTGGAATTATTAACAGTTTAATAATTGAGAACATGCAACACTGACTGTTTTATGGAAATATTTCCATATGTTAAAAGCCAAAAAATGTGTGGAAGCAAAAATGTGGTGTAATCCTGAAATTCACTGACTACCAAAATAGTTTGAGCTGCAGACTTATATTTTTTGACAGTCTCCTTTGTTATTCGAATACCCCCCCAGCATTCTACATAAGAATGCTGTTCCAATCATGTATTTACTGAGGGGGAATCTTCACTGTACATTTTACAGAAAATATTTTGGTGAAAATAATGTTAATGTGGACAACCTATTCCTCTCCTTCAGGGATCTAAACATGGTGACAAAAATCTAAAATGAAAGGTAAGATTATTAGAAGTGAGATGCAAAAACAACTTTTAAGCAAAGGGCTCACAAAATCTCAAGATTAGTTTGAATCAAGAAGGCCTTTCTGCCCATCCGATCTCATTCCTCCAGAATGTCCCACCCTATCACCACCCTAACAAACGTCCGTCACAACACGCTGCTTTTTAAAATGAATCTAGTGTATTTTCCTTATATGAACGGTGGCATACTGATGTTAATTTATACTGCGTTGAATTGTAACCTGTTCCAGTCATTAATTGAACTGGACTAAACCTATGCATTTGAGAAGATGTGACTGTATTACTTGGAACGACTGGAAGTGGAATCGATTGGGATGTTCAAGTTTTGTGATAGACACTTGGGAAATGTTGTGCAGTGATAGGGGAAACAAATATGTGAACAAAATTAAAAGAGGTGCTATGATTTAATTGACTGGTAGAGCTGGCTCGATGTACTGAATGTTCTTTTGTTCCTATTGCTTTAATAAACACAACTCTTACAATTAGGTAATTCACAGCGTTTATTTCAGGGTTGGACAGACAAGTGAGACACTTTATTCCCATTGCTTGAGGTTCTTTCCAAAGTGGCGCTTAAGAAGTGGTCGAAACACCATCAGCAGACCAGACCCTTTCTCAGATTTCAGTGCTGCGTTTAGGATTTTGACCATGGCGATGCCGCTTCTGTGGTAGAAGGCCCAATTGCGCTTCGGGCCTTCTTCCCAAATAATTGAGAACAATTATTGCCCGCACGATTGCCCGCACGTTTGCACAGGTGGTGCTGCACAGGACTGTTGGCACGCTGACTGCTGTGGCGGCTGCTGCTGCTGCTGTTGGCATGATGAAGTCTCGCACTGCACCATCACTTTAATCGCTGTTCCTTTCCGTGCAGTTTCAAATGCTTCGGCAGCCTGCTCCAGTGGGAAACGATGCGTGATCATGGGCTTTACATCCACTTTCTTGCTACCCATCAGGGCTAAAGCCACTGGCCACCTAGAATGTATCAAATGCAAAGTAAACTCAAGTCTATGCGATGATCCATAAAGCAGATGGGAACGACAAGACGTATTATCGTAAGTGTGCTTTTTTTCTGCGTTGTGGAAGGTTAATTTATTTTGTAGGATTCAGCATTTTTCTCCCTATTGCTGCACTGACAAAGAGAGGCACATCAGTCGTTCACCAGACTGCCAGTTACCAGGTACAAAGTTCTCCTATACTAAGATCTGTCCAGTTGCCTTAGAATATTTATTAATATCCTTCTATTTGATGTATTTTTCACATCTTCTAGACGTCTCAAAGCACTTCACAGAATATACTATAAAGTGAATTGTCTATTTTTGTGGGTGAAACGCAGCAGCCAATTGCACAAAATAGTGCCCCACAAACAGTCATGGATTGAAATTACCAATTGGGTTTTTTTTCATGAGGGACTATTATTAGGCATATGGAGTAAGAAAATTGCCCAATGTGTTCAATACCCTTTCTGGAATTGAACCCAGGTCTCTTGCTTGCATGGCAAGTGCCTTCTAATCACTGAGCTACAGGGCTCCACGGATATGGATAACAAACCTTTTTTTCCATTTACTATACTTTTCCAACGATAGTACTGGGTGAATGAAATCTACTTAATCTCCCTTGCCACCCTGCTTGACCTTTGGTTTGGAGAACAGGAGAACACAAACAAAGCCAGGAGCTCAATGATGAAGGTCTTAGTTTTTCCATCAGTTAGTGCGAAATACATTAATAGTAAATTAATAGTAACCCCAAAGTAACAAACATACATACAATGCTTTTGTGATCTGCAAGTGTAAATTACTTTTTTTTCCTTTTGGTTAATACTCACGTGTTGGTGTATCTAAAAATCCCTCGGATATCAACCTCTCGAAGAGAGCCATTTAACAGGGGGAGGTTTGCTGTGGTTGCACCAATGCCAACCAACACCATGGTTCCTCCACTTCGTGTGGCCTGAAATAAAGGACAAATGAATCACAGAGCAAGAGAGGCCATAAAATAATAGAACAGAGGCAAACATCAGCTCAGTCCAAAAAAATACAAAACGAATGAGCATTGTACAATATACTGTAACTCCTATGGTGCCAAAACTATTCTTCAAGGTACGAACAAATAAAAAATGCAAATCTTTTTAATTGAGCACTATATAAGTCAAGTTGTTGTTGTTGTTCTTAAGGGATTATTACTTCCGGAAAGTAGTCTGCCAATCAACTAATTACCATATTCCTACTTACTGCTGGTTAAATAGTAAGAAGTAAGATACATTTGGGGGAAATGTATCTTACAACTTCTCTATGTATAACTTCTGAAACTTATTAATGCTCTATTGTGAAATTCTGTGTTCTTAAGTATTTCAAGGTACATTCAAAGGCAATGTGTTCTGCATGACAATATATTCTGATTATCTACAACTCTGAATGAGGATTTTCTTGTAATACACTTTATCTAGATGAGCACCTTGAATACTTACATAGATGCCAATTTGCGTGCAGAATTCTGACCCAGTGCAATCAATAGATACCTCAGCCCCTTCGCAACCAAGAATTCCCTTCACTTTCTGGGCAAATTCTACAGGGCATGGAAGGGGCTTTTCCACTCGGAGAATAGCAGTGGCTCCCATCTGCTTAGCCTTCTCCAGGCGCTCACAAAGCAAATCTAAAATGGTCACAATGGATTATGAGATTTAAAAAGGTTTTTAAAAAATCTTTCCCCTTTACAGAACACAGAATCTAAAGCCTAGATTCAAAATCATCTGCCATATAATAAGCCCAAATGAGAATATAGAATTGCATCTTTCACGTTGTAATTGCTATAACTAGCAAACAATCTATAATGCCTTTATAAGAGAAAATTCTGACAGTTGCTAATGTTAGCAATCACCCCATTATTGCTCAGTTGCATTCTGGCATTTTATATACTTCCCATCTCTACTGTCAGTGCTGATAAATTAAACATCTTAAACCTTACTTAAATATGATATTAAGCTTTCAAGTTGACTTTAAAAGCCAATTGGATGAACATTGAACAAATCCACCTTTGACTTCCAACAAATGTCTACTCACAGCCATTCACCATTGACATGTGTAATATATGGGCTAGACAATGAAGCATGTTCATTTCTAGAACTACCTTTAGGAGATGGACAATGATCCTCATGCTTTCTTTGCTTTCATTGAAGTGAGGAATATTTAGGTTCCCTCACATTTAGATGTAGTATCAACATCAAATGCGAGGATTATTATTATTATTAAGCACTCATGGTCCACATTCTAAACGATATCTTTATATCCCAATCTGTGGAGTTTAGGAGACTTGACATATTTTAGAAAGAGGAACAGGAATAAATTAGGTGAGATGAAATGGACCAAATGATCTATTGTCTGAAGCTTTCTTGAAATCTTTTGATAGAACTAAGCATGTTTAACTCACTCACTCATGTGTGCACTTACCACAAACCAAAATCTGAGCTGCTCCCATAGCCTTGGCAATAAGCATACAACAAAGTCCGATTGGCCCTTAACAGAAATAAAAAAATTATTAGGAACGTACAACAGTATCTAATTTACAGTGGCTCTTAACAGATTTCTGAATAAAGAATTCAATTGATTTATGTATGGGAAGTATGGTGTACTTTCAGCACTGCTTCCTTTGGCATGGCCTCAATGTACAATGCATAGAGAGTGATTTCAGCAGTGACCTGACAACGATGAAAAACTGACCTATTTTCGAATGCGCTCTGTTATACTGCAGTATCTGGTGTTATGATGGGCTCAGACTGCGTCTATGTATCTTCATGTCTTACATGTGTGGAAACATTAAGTTAGATCCTTCACGGGTAATTGTTGGAAAATGAATTGACTGTGTATACAGGCAAACATAACAGCCATTGTGTGCATAACAATGTCCCATAAACAACCTTGAAGTAAATGGCCATATGTATGGTGGATTGTTGGCCAGGATACTGGGAGAAACTCCTTTCTCTTTTAAAATTGTATCATGGGATCTACTGTATCAACCTGACCAAGCAGATGGGACGTTGGTTTAATATCTCATCCAAAGTACAGCATCTGACATTGCAGCACTCCCCCACTATTGCCAGGGAATGTAGCATGGACTGTGTGCTCAAAGACCTGATGGGGGCTTCAACACCGTACAACTTTCTGACCATGAGGTAGAGAACACTATCAACTGAGGCAAACTGACACCTACTAGAAGTTTTGAAAAGCCAAATTATTCCTCCCCACTTCTAAAACAAAGCGACTCTTTTCTTATAATTGCAGGTCTAGAATTACCGGACGATTCCTTTGGGTATCTGACAGCTCCTCACCTGCCCCAAGGATCAAGACTTTGCAACCCAGCTTCACTCTTCCTCTGCGACATGCATGAATGCCAACAGAAAGAGGCTCAGCCAAAGCACCTTCCTCAAAGTTCACACAATCTGGAAGCCTGCAACAAGGAGAAGGTTATTAAATCACATGATCTTTCCTTATAACAAAACTTTTGACTGGTAGCATGCACCTATCATAGGTCCTTCATATTGCAGGAATGGAATAGAGTATGGAGATAGAGAAAGTAGCTTCTCTGATTATAATTATTAGTGGGCATTTGTGTGTACCAATCTATCAGGCACAATTTTAGGCTAAGTATTAGAGTACTAGACTAAGAACAAGAAGCGCAAATGAACCTCACAGATAGCTGTTCTCTGACGAGCAAAAAAGACCAGGCTGAACACACCAAACTTTTATATTCATGCACACTATCTTGGGCGATCATTTAATGGCCAGATGCAACAAAAAAGAATTGACAAAGCGTTAACTGCAGTATCTAAGATGGTTCCGATTCCATAATTCTTTGGAAATTGTACCAGCTGGGAAATGTTCTTGTGATTGTTTGGTCTGGGTAGCTGCAATATTTTTTTCCCCCAGCTGAGTGTCTGACACTTAATTAAACATTTCCAAACCAAACCGCAAATTCCTACCAATATGGAAATCTCAGAGATAGATTGTTAAAATGGAATGTGTTCTCTCTCCCTGGAGGGAGCATCCTGCTTACCTAATTCCAGAACATATTAGGAGAAGATTGGCAAGAGTCAAGGCTTGAGGACCCCAGAGTGCGAGTTGGGGTACTGCTGGAGTCTGACCAGCTAATAATAACATAGCTTGCCATTCATATCGCTATCTGGCAAGCTTTCCCACTGTTTATTCAGCTAGGACCACCCTACCCGTTAGGCTTGCAGAGTCAGCTCAGCTCCAAGGAGACACCATTTATATAATATTACGGTGGTTTTAATACTGTAGCAATCCAGACCAACTGTTACCTACCAGGAAAGGTTTAAGTGACAAGGTTCAAAGTAGCATTAAATTAATGCCCTCCATACTACATTCCAAAATTACAATCATGTTTGCTTCAGCCATTAAAAGATAACCAACTATTGAAAAAAAAACTACAGATGGTTAATGCAAGGAACTAACTTGTAGACATATTTGGCTTTGTGGACATATATGCGGCACATGAGTCCATCATCAGGGGGCGTAGCACAGAAGAAGATTGTTGGAGAAAGATTGTAGCGACCAGACTTAACAAAATCATCAGTTTCTCTGGGGACACCAGGCTCAATTGCCACTTTATCACCTGTAGCAAAGAAAACATTTTCAGTGTACAATCTATCAATGAAAAACATTAGTGTTAGGAGTTAATACTATGGATGATGTGGTGAGTATGCAAAAATGCAGCAGCTCCCTCCAGTGATTATTTCATTGGAGCTTGAAATGTTAAAAATGAACTTACCCTATGACGGTAAGATAGGGCTTTTAACGGTCACTGGTATCTCACATTGTGGGAAATCGATGATAACTAACCTGCCTTGACATGTGTCACTCCACAGCCCACTTTAGTCACAGTTCCAGAGCCTTCATGCCCAAGGACCATTGGCTTCTTCACAACAAAGTCTCCTAGTTTTCCATGTTGCCAATAGTGGATGTCAGAGCCACAGATCGAAACAGAATTCATTTTAATCTGAACCTCTGAAAAACACAGAAACCTTGGCAACGCAGTATTTTTAAAGGACGCTTTTGTACAATTTAACAATGTAACTTTTATACAATGTGAGTGGGGAGAATAAATTTGCTTTGCTTATTCTATTTTTTCTTCCATCTTCCTCTGTAACTTAGTTGACACTTTATACTCTTTTTCATTCCCACTGAGTAATATACATAGACATACCATACATTGTTTTCTAATACCTTGCTCAATGGATATTGTTCATGTATCCGTTTTGATCATGAGAATTGGAAAGCTACAAATAAACTTATGGTCTGCAAGCTTAGTTCTACTTTGGGCGGTGTCTTTACCAAGTTAACTGCTTTTTGCTGTTTGGAGTCTAAAATAAGATATTGTCCTACTGAATTCCAAGGAGTAATGTTAATTTCCCATTTTGCAAATATCTTTTTAGATTAGAAGATCACTCAGAATTAAAAAAATAACGATGAATTGCCAATTCCAAGTCATCCAAAGTGCAAATGTAAATATGGCCAGAGTGATGATTTTTACCTATTCACAAAGGGTAAATTATCTCAATCTGATTGTCGTAAAACCAGAAGTCACAAATAAATGCAATTAATCAATTTTAAAACCCTATTGAGTAACATAAAGAACATCAGAGTAATTAGCACAATTAAGACATTTTTACCTCCAGGTTTTAATTCTGGAACTGGACGATTTTCCTGTTGAGAGAGGCAAGGCACATTTTAATAAGGTCTGATTTACTTGTAGCAATAATAATGAGATCAGCAATATTACAGCTTAAAATAAATACTGTGAAACCTATCTAATGGTCATCCCTGGATCCCAGCTGTGCTAAAAGGGCATTAACCACCTTTGTCATCGACCCACTTTTTTGAAGGAGATGGGGGAATAGGGATATTTTTCATCCAATAATAAGTTGAAGTTTTTATGTAATCTTTACATTTGACGTAAATAAAAATTCACCAAGCTGGCAATTTTTCACCCTATTCCCCACCCCCCACACCTCTCTTTGAAAGTTACATTTCTGACCAATGTGTTTTTTTTACAATCAAACAATCATATTCCTTGCAAATGTGAACCTGAAAGATGATACTGGGGTCCTATTTGCAATATTTCTAACTAAGATTCCTACAGAAGGAATCCAGTTTCAGTTTTGTCGACCCACGGGAACTCAGCCGACTCTGGAAGCAGATCTCGTGAGGTGCCATCCAAAGTTGTGCACTTCCAGTCAGTGGAAGGATGCACATGTTAACAAATACAACAACAACAACTTTGATTTATATAGCACCCCCATGCCGGACAGCGTCTCGTCTTAAATTAAATACCACAAATTAGATGCCATTCTGGGAACATCACAGATTTACGGTTGATTTCCCCTTCTCCCTTTAGATTGCATCTTCAAAGGATCTCAAACAAACAAGTCCCATCAATACTTTGCCTTAGCTCTTATTGAAATCGGTTCATCCTGCTAAGATTAACACAGTACAGTATAACAAGAGGGGAAAAAGCTTACCAGTTTCAGTGATCCTGGACAGGCGGTCACCACACTTAAGTTTTCTTGAGACATCTTTAATCTCTCAGGTGGCTGGTGACTTTAGGGTCACTTGCAGATGTGTTCACCTTTTGTTGGTGGTTGCTGGCAACCAAGCACTGGAGCTGAAAGGTCAGTGGTGGAGTTTTTCTTATCCCTGTATTTTTCCCTCTCTGGACAAGGTGGAAAATATGTCACCTTTAAAGCACAACCCAGACTAAATAACTTGACCCACTACAGTGCAGAGTTTAACAAGGAAACATCACACACACAGCCATGGCAACCATTGTAAGGTAAGCGCACATCACGCTTGCTATTGTTGCATCAGTTACACAGCCCTGCCATCCTTGACATTTTTGAGCAGTTTTGATTGGCTGAGAAAATAACCTATGGAGTTATTGGTCAATTTTCCAAATTAGGTCATGTTAGGAAATAAGTTTTTAAAAGAGGACGCCTGAGTTTAGCAAGCACTTTTCTTTTCCCTGTCCACTCTGCCGTTTCTTTCGTGTGATATACACACACACATACAATATGTCAGGAGCCGCCCACAGTCAGATTCACACACAAATAAATGGCCAGTTGGGCAGGGTACCAAACAGCATCCTACACCCATGGGACTGCACCCAAGAATGAACAGGTGAGAGAACAAGAGCGGAGATGTATGCCAATGGGGAGGAGAAATTCATAGAATCGTAGAACTATATCAGCACAGAAGGAGGCAATTAGAACGAGAAAATAATTGGAAGCAAACACGTTTTAATAAAAGAAAAAAATTCTGTTCCAGAATTTGATGTTAACATCCATTGGTCACTCTTTCCGTTTGTTTATTTCTGTCTTACCGAAGCTTTCCTTTTTGCACTTTTCTGTTTATTTGGGGATATCATTGGCTGGAAGTAAAACCTTGGCTGGACCACTTGATTGAGCCACCTACGTTAATGAGCAGAGCTTGAAAGTGGAACAATCCAAGGTTAATTGTCTACAATTCGCTTATGATAATTCATTTTAATGGTTCTGCCAACTTAAGGACACAGATTTTTTGGAGCATCCTTTATATAGGCAGGAGGGTGCCATAACACCATGAGTTATGATGCGCAAATGGCACCATAACTCAACTGTCAAAATGAAGACATTGCAATGAATATTCTTCGCTTTCAACATCTAATATTACTGAGTTTAATGTACCCAGGTTACAGAGGATTACATCATCCAGAGCAGTAATGAAACATTGACAAAATGTAATTGCAAACGTCTGCCTGTTGGAACCGTAAGATACTACGTTTTCTGGCTGGAAGGCAGAAGCTGTTTTGAATCATGTTACTATCTTTAATATCCCCTGCACGGGCAAACGGGACCTCAGTTTAACTTCTCATCCATAAGACAGCACTTTTGGCAATACTGTATTGTCAGCACTGTACTAGAACATCAACCTGGGCTGTGAGCTCAAGTCCCAAAGCAGGACTTGAATACAGAACTGACTGACCCAAAGGAAACAATGCTACCAACTGAGCCAAGCTAACAGCATAATGGAAATTGTAATGCAATTGAAAGACAGCGCAAATTTTGAAAGGAGGTGAATGGACTGAAGTCTTCTAAAATGTTATACTGAGAAAGAGTTACTAACTTTTCTCCTTTACTGTTCGACTAAAGATATTAATTATGACATTTTCTTTTTTAAAAAGCATGAGTGATTTACATGAAAGGTGGACTACAAATGGATGGCTGCTTCATATCTGTCACTTTGTATTCTTACTGTCAAGTCTACATCATTAACACTGATGAATAATCATTAGTTACACATAGTAATTATAACTTTTTGAGCAGTTATTATTCATGAGTTCATATGAAGGTCATTCCAAAAGCTAGAGGCTTGAATGAAGGGGTCTGTAGGACGGTTAGCCGAATAAAAAGACTGAGGAGTGGTCAATGCTTCTAATCGATATTTCTTTTTAAGGAAACATAGTAGACATGTAGAAGTGAAAATGATACAAACAAAATATTATAAAATACAATGTAATTAACTAAGTAAAGAGTTAATATAATTCTTTTATATTGTACGTTCTTATTTTCTCCAATGATTTGTGTAAGGGGCAATCATTTGAGTCTAGTTTGAAATATTTGTAACCCCAATTTCTTGGAGTCACTGCCATTAGGACAGCAAACAAAAAAGGAATCTGAGAGAATTCAGGGTTTATTTAATTAATCCCATTGTACATCATTTCTACTTCTAAAATGTTCCTTCTGAGATATCTCTTTTTCAAGTCTGTTGAATATGTTGGGCAAGTTTCCTTTCTCCATACAAACCCCTCTGTTTACCTAGCAGTAAGTAGGAACCTGCTTGGGGGTCGATTGGTGGAGCACTTTTCCAGGGGTAATAATCCCTTCTAAAGAATAATAATTTGGTCCCGTGATCCACGCCTGTTTGTGGATGGTTGCTGTGCGCAATTGGCTGACATATTTTGCCCACAAAATACATAGTCACTACACTTTACAGTATACCCTTTGAAGCACTTTGAGATGTCTCGAAGAAATTATAAGACCTGCATCAAATGCAAGGATTATTATTATTATAATTATCTTAATTAGCTTGTCAAACCTCATACTCAGTCATTTTTAACAGTGAGATTATCCTCATTGCTCTCTTCTACAATGGCTCAGGTGGCTAGTCAGTCCCTAATGCTGGATCCTGCAATATTGCTCTCGTTTGACACTATAAAAGAAAAGGGAGTTTCTTCCAGTGTTCAGGCAAAACATTCCTCTCGGTCACTTCCTGTGGGCATTGCTGTGTGTAAATACAGTCATTACATTTTACAGAAATTCCATGTGAAGCACATGTGTTTCGACATTATAAGCACAATATCAAAGGCAAGGATTAGTATCATGAATTGAATGTAGGATTGAGAACTTGAAATATGAATCACTACTTACATCTTTTAATGTTGTACCTGCAGACACTGCAGGTATAATTACAATCTTTCCCTTGTTGGGAACTTGTTCCAACCATGTCTGAATACTCTCTCACACATAATGTTAAAATGTCAGCTGGTAAGCAGCATGATTGGGCATTTGAACACTATCATTCAGTACACAGACAAGGATAGGGTGAAAAGCATATTCATAATAATCCTTACATTTGGTACAGCACCATTCACATTGACACAATGTCTCAAAGTAATTCCCAGGATTTTACTGTAAACTGCAATGACATTTGTGTAAGCATATGTATATGCATAGCCGAGCCAAGAACTTGACTGCCAAATTGGCTTTTGCCCCAATGCTATTCAATTATAAGGTGTAATTGAACAGCATTGGGGCATGCAAGGAATACTTCCTTCATGTAAACATGCAAGGAAGTATTCCATTGAACAATTGTGTATTATTTGCATGCTCTCAATTTTACAGTTCATTTGAACTAGGAAGGCAAAAATGCATGTTTTCATATTTGCACACAATGCGTGGAATGTGACCGCAAAGAAGAGAAGTTGGCTGCAATTGAATTTCCTCAACATTCACGCCCACTGTCAAACCTGTGCTTAACGAATGAGCAATGTACAGAAACTGGGCTTGATATCAACTTGTTTTCACCAGGGACTATTATTTTCGTGTCCCACAATTAGCAATTGTGCTCATTTTGGTTCTATTGTACGGGCCATCCGGCCATTCATGGAATAAAGCAAATTCCGAACCTAAAGCAGCACATTCAATATCCAACTTCGGGGTCAATTTTGCTATACAGGTATTTCATAAGAACTACCTAATTATTGCTTCCTGTTAACAACAACAACAACAACAACAAATTACATTTATAGAGCGCCTTTCACGTCGGGAGGACGTCCCAAGGCGCTGCACAGGAGGCGAGTGACCCGAGCTGGGAGGGGAGTGTTTGGAAAGGGGTGAGACACGAAGGGGAGGTCGAAAAATTCGGGGTGGAACAGAAGGCACGATCGAAGAGGAAAGTCTTCAAACCGGCCTTAAAAGAGGAAAGGGAAGAAACGAGACGGAGGGATTGAGGGATAGCATTCCATAGGGTGGGAGCGGAGAAACTGAAGGCCCAGCCTCCGATGGTGGGGCGGTTCGGGCGGGAGGCTTGGAGCAGGCCAAGTCCTGTTGAACGGAGGGTCCGGGTGGGTTTGTAGGGGGAAAGTTGATTGGTTAAATAGGGCGGGGCAAGGCCGTGTAAGGCCTTGAAAGTGAGGACGAGGATCTTGAACTCTGGAGAATGGGGAGCCAATGGAGACGGGCAAGGGTGGGGGTTATATGGTCGCGGAGGCGGGTGCGGGATAGTACACGGGCTGCAGAGTTTTGGATGACCTGCAGCCTGTGAATGGAGGAACTGGGGAGGCCGACGAGGAGAGAGTTTCCGTAGTCCAGCCTCGAGGTGATGTACGCGTGCACGAGTGTTTCGGCAGCGCGGGGGGTAAGATAATTACGGAGCCTGGCAATGTTGCGCAGGTGGAAATAAGCGGTGCCGGTCAAGGCGCGGATGTGGGGGAGGAAGGAAAGTTTTTGATCGAACATGATGCCGAGGTTCCTGATTGGCTTTGTGAGGTGGAGAGTGCAGCCTTGGATGTTGAGGCTGGCAGCGCCCGATGTGCGGAGGCGCTGGCTTGAGCCGATCAGGAGGGCCTCGGTCTTACTCACGTTCAATTGCAGGAAGTTGTCCCTCGTCCAGGACTCGATGTCGGACAGACATGCTGTCAGAACATCGATGGTCTGGGGGTTGAGGGATGAGGCAGAAAGGTACAGCTGGGTGTCGTCCGCATACATGTGGAAATTTACCCCGTGTTTGCAGATGACATCGCCCAGAGGGAGTGTGTAAAGGGTGAAAATGATTAATTGTAAGTACTGTACATAATAATAATAATCAGGCTTGAATTTGATATAGTCCCTTATCAAGTCGTTGAAGAATCTCAAAACACTTCACAGAATATACTGAAAAGTGAAGTGATTGCATATTTTGCAGGCTGCATGCCATTGCAACTCCAGGAAGCCACACCTCAAACACCAGTCGAACCGGAGCAGCAAATCATGTAATGTCTTTGAAACATTTTTCGACATGTTCATTCAAATGCAAGGATTATTATTGATGAATGTAGTAAAATACCACAAAATATTCTGCAAGTTAAGAATGGTTCAGAATAAATGCCTCTTTGGAAATCTAATAAAGCGCTGATAGCTTGGTCAACAAGCAGTAAAACGCATGTTAAACAAGCCTAGCCAGTCTGAAGTTAGTTCATTTGCATATCTTATGAAATACTTCCCCCTTGACTCCCTTATGAACTTGACAGCTCTCATACACTTTCATTTCTGAGATGTGCAGAGAGATTCAAAGCTACACATCCCCTCAATGTGAAACGATATCACCAGCTGTGTAAAGGTAAGACACTTTCAATAACATTGTGTGCTTATCTTTGTTGCAAACATGGAGTGAAATAAACAAGTGGAAATAATCAAATGAGATTCACATCGCCATATAAATTGAATCAACAGTAACTCACACCATGGTTTAACCTCCTGCTTTAAAAGTGGGGACAGAGTACAGGGTAGAGAGAGGTCAGGAGTAGCATGAAAGTGAGTACGTGAAAGGCAGGATATAAATGAAATTTGTTGCTGCTGTTGTTGAATTTCAACATGTGTGAGATTTATTATAATGTAAGAAATGTATTGATGTAAGATAAATGGTTGAGTCGTGTTGTCCAGTGGTTAGAGCACTTGCCTTACAAGCATGAGTCCTGGGTTCGATTCCAGGCAGAGCAAAACCTCGGGCAAGTTTCCTTACTCCACATGCCTAATAATAATCCCTGAACACCCCCCGGAATTAATTGGTTATTTCAATCCACGATTGTTTGTGGGACACTGCTGTGCGCAATTGGCTGCCGTGTTTCACCCACAAATATACAGTCAATTCACTTTACAGTTTATTCTGTGAAGCACTTTGAGACGTCCAGAAGACATGAAAAGCACTATATCAAATGCAATGATTATTATAATGTAAGAGAAAGTAAAAATGCTGACTGTATTACCAAACATTTGGAATAAACTGGAAAGCAACTTTTTCATTTGCTTCAGAGATGTTAATTTTCTGAAGCAAAGCAGATGAGGCAGGGACTAGTTTCCCACAGACCTGCATTAGAAGTGTAAAGTCCTTGCTAATCAGCTGTAGAATAGAGGAGGAAAGTTAATAGGAACTAGTGAGAATATAGAATACACTTACATCTTCATAAAGCATTAAACGACTGTCAAATATTGGGAAAGATAAGGATCTTTATAATAATAATAAATAATAAATCCTTTAATTTTGATATGGCGCTTTTCATGTCTTCTAGACGTCTCTAAGTGCTGCACAGAATATACTATAAAGTGAATTGATTGTATACTTGTGGGACTGCATATAATGGGTAAAAGACACCTATAATTTGTGATCAGCAAGTTTAGCATTTCAATGACGACTTGTACGATTTTATCTGGCTAAACTCCAGCAATTTTTCAACACACGCTTTGGGCTCCCAAAGCCCTGACTTTTCCTCAACCTACCTTGAATAATATGTGCAACTATTTTTTTCTCGTGGGTATCGAGGGATACAGAGAAAACAAAAGGTAAATGGAGTTGAGGAAGGGTAGTCATGATCACCCATGATCTAATAAAGTCGTGGAACAGGCTCAAGGGTCTGAATAACCAATTCTTGATTCTATCATTCTATTAGCAAGTTCGCTCACGAAACACAGTCACTGTACTTAGCAGTATATCCTGTGAAGCACTTAGCGATGTCCTCTCCATGTGAAATGTGCTATACCAGATGCAGACATTATTATTATACTATAAGGAGTGGGGAGTGCAAAAAAACTGGCTCAGGAGGACGTGGTGGAGGGGGGATGGAGGAGGTTGAGGGAGAGTGCTCTTCTGAGGTTGCGGCTGAGGTACGATTTTGGGGAGTTAGAGAGTAGAATCCCAGGTGCTTTGTCAGGCTAACCTGCGTGAGCAGAGCTATATAATAATCTTTGCATTTGGTATAGCACCTTATCTCATCTTTGAGACATCTCAAAGCGCTTGACAGAATTCACTGTAAAGTGAATTGACTGTATATTTTGTAGGCAAATGATGGCACAATCTAATCTGTAGTGGAAAGAATCAACACTTCCCGCTTCAACCGCATCATTTGCTCACTGAAATAGAATCCACAAATTATACAGTATATTCCGTTAATCAGTTACTGAGTTTGGCTTGTCATTTCCAGGTACCTGTAAGCGAGTGAAAGGATGACTCTGTATGATGGGATCTTCCCGTTCTACCCTACAGCCAGGACTGCTGCAAGATTCAATACTATCCACATTGTGGTCATTCTTATATTCTTAATTTTCTTTGTGGCCTTCCTCATTGTACTTGCAGGCATCCGAGGATCAGATGTAAGTCACACAATCTTTATGTAGAGAATTCTAGACATCTGGAAGTAATTTCAAGGCAATTATTGAATCAATGGCTTCCAATTTATATATAGAAGAGTGGACATTTGGGATGTCTACAGGTTGCAAACCAATCGCAAGTGTTCAAATCTTACCGAAGCATTTAAGATGAATAATCCTTGTATTTGTTATAACTCTTGTCACATGGTTGAAATGTCTCAAAACACTTCACTGAACTTATTGTAAAAGGGAGTCTATTTTCAGTTGAAAGTGGCAGTTGATTTATGTACAGCAATGTCAACACAGAAACTGAATGATCAATCTTGGCCAGGAGAAAATTCCCTTCCTTTGTTGATTCTGTCTCAACAGTAAGGTTGTTTTTCTGTGGGTTCTTAGACAATCTTGGAGAAAATCGTCTGCAAAATCAAGGCTGAATTAAAAATAAAATTTGGTAAATTCTGGATGCTCTGAAATCCCACATAAATAAGATTTAAATGAGACCCTGTGGAATCTCTACCCGGTTGTTGCGACAGTTTAGCTCGAAAACAAACAGCTTACACTTGGATAATAAAGCTGGAAAAAAAACACCTGGTTCCTCTTCACTCACCAAACACAGAGCTCACTCATATGGAAAATATATATACTGTGTTAAGAAACAAAATGTTGATTTCTCCAGCTCTCATCCAAGGGACCGAGTGACCAAACCTTTCATGGTAACATTACATGGCATGTGTCATTCTCATCCTTTCTGGATGTGAACGTACAAATATATACACATTAATGATAACATATAGTTTGCATTTTCCTCCGCTAGTGTGTGCATTCTAACCTGTACATTTATTTTTCAGCGACTGACCCACTTATTGAAGATTTGTCTAAGTCTCTTTATTGGTGCCATTATTGTTGGTGAGTGAGGTTAAACTTTTTGAGGTGTCACATGGTTAAGGCGTTCGTTACAGAAAGGCAATTCTGGGAACAATAAAAATTAACACATGTGTGCTATATATATATAGTACACACGTGTTAATATATATATATATATATACATACAGTACTAGCTTTAGTTGCTGAAAGGCATTGCAGAGGAGAGCAACAGCAACAACAACATTTATAGAGCACCATTCATGTCAGGAGGAGAAAAAATGAGCAGAAAAAATAGGATTCTTCTGGAAGCCACCTGGACATATATACTGGATACAATCAGGGACTGAGAAAATAAACCTAGAACAATATTTTCAGATATATTGCACAGATAGTAGGGTAGTGGGAAGATGGTGGAAGGATGAGATCAAAGTGCCTGGATTCTCATTCTTATCCAATCCTCTCTTGTGGTCTTGTAATCAAGATGTGATACGAAGATACCAAAGGCCACCAATTCACATGTCTGTTCAGCCACCTACGGAATCTTTTGTTTCATCCCTTGACATGGCGGCAAACAACAACAACAAAATGACACTTGTATAGGGCCTTTCACATCAGGAGGACGTCACAAGGCGCTGGACATCACAAGGCGTCACCAGAGCTGGGGACAGGAAGGGTGGAGGGAAAGGGAGGGATTTGGTGTGGGCCAATGTTCTGCTCAGAAAATTCTCCCAATTTCGTGCTAATTTTGCGATTGCATCTGTTATGCCTGCTTATCAAGTTAGAAGAAGGAAATTGGCATTCTGTACATTGCATACCTATGAAAATCTATTTTGCTATTGCGACACTCTCAACAATGAGGAAGGAACGAAAAGAATAACAAGTTAGCTTTGTGGAAACGATCCGAGGGGAGTGTAGCCTTTCATCATTTAGTAACACAAATAGTCAGATGTATGTTAGAGACAATTGATATTTACAGCTTCAAAAATATTCATGGACTTATTCACTGAGTTATTTGAGGCGTAATGCAATGGAATGAACTAAAAACCGCGCACACCTAGAGAATACAGAGGAGATTGTTTGCTTATATTTAGAAAAATAACACATTGCTTCTGTCCACATGTTCCACAGTCTGCCAGTCCCCAGAGGAGGGCAGCAAACATATGAAAAGGGGATCGCAGCAGTGATCAGTTATGCAAGCCACTGTTAATCAAGTCAGGCACTTGAAGGAAAATGTAAAGCAATTTGAAGTAAATCCTTGTAATTCGGAGATAATAGAAGAGAAATTGTGTGGGGGTGTGTTTGCTATATTTCTCAATCAACTACATGCATTTTCAAGTCTGTTTAAGAAATGCCGTAATTTCCGTCATCACTAACTAAATACGGTACTGACTGAACGGGTGCAAAACAGCATTCTATTTCAATAGAGTGGTTGTGCCTGAAAACCTGACCACTTCCCATTGCCATTGCCGAAGCCACTGTTGTTCTTGGGTAAAGAGCATGTTGTTTCAATAGCGCTTGATAATATAAAATAATATCAGCAATCATAATAATAATGATTCCTGCATTTGATATCGTGCAATGTTCCAGACATCTAAACGGTCTTCACGGAATATATTTCAAAATGAAGTGATGCTTTTCTGGTGCAAAACCTCAATTTTTTTTTGATAACAAGGTTTGTTAAACAAACTTTGAGAAGCAGTTTGTTGAAGGAGGAGGGGCGGGGACGTATATTCATGATATGGTGAAAATACAGATCGGAGTGAGCAATTTATTTGCATTTTATTCTTATTCTATATTCAGGCTATAGTTGAATCTATTAGTAACTTTATTAAATATATTTTTATATGTGGTGATATTAATTTGTGATAGTGCCTTTCAAGTAAGGAGGAAACTCAAAATGTTGTCCTCCAAACAAGATTTGGTGTAGTGACTGTGTATTTCAATGACAAATAACTGGTTTCTTCATTTCTTTCCAGCGGTTAATTTCACCAATAACTGGGAAAATGGCTATGCAAGAGTAAGCACAAACTACAAATCCTTCAACAAAGATAAAGTAGATGCTGAAGTTGGGGTGCATATTGGACTTTCTGGAATCAATGTAACTCTAAAAGGTATGTAATAATAATCATTGCATCTGATATAGCATCTATAAATGTCTAAACGTATGCGTGAATCTCGCCAGTACTATCATCTTTTCTGATTGCATTCATTCACACTCAGTCTCATTTAGTCCTAGGAATATTCTGCTCTCACACAGCATCAAGCAATCCTCAGTGCAGTGTAAACCTCTTCTCCTCCAGCTCTACCGAGCTCTCAGGGTCTCCCATTTCTAAAGGCTCACCTGTCAATGGTGGGGCGGATGGGTCGGGGAACATGGAGCCTGCTGAGCGGAGGGGGGGTGGCGGGTTGGTAACGGGTGATAAGACCTCAGTGTTCTATGATTTGACCAGCCTTCCTGTGCAACACAAATTATTTCTTTAATGCATTTCACACAGTTTCCTTACCCCCATGCTTCTATTTAACTAGCTGCAAGTAGGAAACCGGTTGTTAGCTATCAGCAGATCACTTTTCTGGGGGTAAAATTATTCCTTCATGAAAACTAACAATAATATAAATTGATCACTGATTCCACGACTGTTTGTGAAACAATTGGCTGCCGCGTTTTGCATTCAAAACATATAGTTGAATCACTTTTCAGTATATGTTGTGAAGCGCTTGAGATATCTGAAAGACGTGATAAGGCGCTGTATCAAATGCAAGGATTATAATAATAATAATAATCTTTACTTTTGATATTCTTCAGGGGATATCTCAGTCTGAGCCAGTCAGGATCAGGGCTTCTCAACGGCTCCTTCACATACATCTCTCAATAGAACCACATGTGGTGCAATATTAACTGTAAAGAAGTTCATATTCCCAAGGGATCGTCTATATATGGCAAGCTCTGTTTTGGGAAGAGCTGGATCCATCATCAGGAAGTTGCTTAATTCTCCGCTGTGACAGATTAATGTCCTTGTCAGTGTTGAAACCATGGATATCCTTTTTACAATGGATTTAAATCTCCCTTCTCTTTTACTACCAGTAGTGAGCTGCCAGTTAGTACGTAATCCAGAAGTCAATTGACATATATTAGCACATTCATCATTTTATCTCTTTTCTTTTCAGTAGCACTAATCTAACCCAGGGAGCCAGATTGTAAGAACATAGTTTGAGACTAAACATGACATACACACACACTCCACTCCTGGCCAACAGTACAGTTGGCAGTTGTTTTCATTGTGGATTAGTCCCTAGATTAGTGAAGCTTGTATTTCCATTGGCCCCACAGATGAGCATTAGGGAGCAGTGAAAGGCTGTATTTCTGGAAAGAGCTGAACCGATATGGAACTGTGTAGCACCAGCCTTGACAGACACACAGATACACAAAGCTTGTTATATAAAACAAACTCCACATAAACCCGCGCAGATTCCTCTCGCCTTCGGTTTATGAAAAATAATAATGTACTTGCAGGAGTCCCCGAGAATCAACTGAATGAAACCATCAACTACAATGAAGAATTTCTTTGGCAGTATGGAGCGGACTATGAAGGGCAGTATCAGGATGGCCTTGAGAGGGGGCTCCCAAACCCAATTTTATACGTTGCAGAAAAATTTACTCCAAGCAGCCCTTGTGGTGTTTATTCACAGTACAGAGTCAGCAGCCACTACGCATCAGCCACCATGTGGTAAGTGCCAAACATATAAACACAGTTAAACGTCCTGGCCACAATCACCTGTCCCAGGCCTCAGTTACCCTCTGAGCAAAAAGAGGTAGTACAATTCCTGATAGATAGCTCCTGTAGATCAGTGGTTAGAGCACTTGCCTTACAAGTGTGAGACCTGTGTTCGAATCCAGGCAGGTCAGGGCGAAACCTTGGGCAAGTTTCCTTACTCCACACGCCTAATAATAATCCCTCAAAAAAAAAACAATAATAAAATTGGTCATTTCAATCCACAAATATTTGTGGGACACTGCTGTGCGCAATTGGCTACCGCATTTTGCCCACAAACATACAGTCAATTCACTTTACAGTATATTCTGTGAAGCGCTTTGATAAGATGTGAAAAGCGCGATATCAAATGCAAGGATTATTATTATTAAATGCAGCAGGCAGCTTGCACAAGCTACCATGAAATGAATAACCAATTTTGAGGAGCACTGTTGGCCAGAGCACTAGGAGAATACCCTTATGTGTGGCTTGACCCCACAACCGTCTTCTGATCCAGCGCCTTGGGACGTCCTCCCGACGTGAAAGGCGCTCTATAAATGTAATTTGGTGTTAATTTGTTGTTGATCCAGGCAGGTGTTGCTGCCAACTTAGACAAGCTGACACCTCAGGTCATTTTGGGCTGCAAAAGAAGACAAAAAATTAGCCCCCAAATGGCTTTACTGGTGCAATTGGGACCAGTTTTCTGTCAGATCTTAAAGAATCTGTCTGCAATTTTAGTAACTAGTAGATTTAAAAACTGACATGTGATAAGTTTCATAGGGTGCTTTTGTGGAACAGACTGAAGAAAAACTCACATACATCTGATGTGTATAAACTGTATAATTGCCTAACTCTTACTTCCACCTAAGTCCCGTTGAATTTCCTGATATTTATAAGTTTTACACAACTCACACTTTACAAAGTCATATTCAGTGCACGGTTGTAACTGATATGACTTATGTAAGGCTTACTGATTCAACAATGGAAGATCCTGGACAACAGTCTTTTGGCTCAGATTCAGAGAAGTTAAACTTCAGGTAGCCAAAAGCCAAGTCCAAAGATAAAGGTTGAATATAGAGTTGAGGGTTAGGCAGCCGGGTCCGCAGAAATCCAAGGCATTGTTGGTGGTTGCCTATTTGGCCCATCAGTGAGATTTATACACATCTGTCTGGCACATTTACATGTTTATCTGACATATATACATGTCTATCTAAAATGTTAGAGGTCTTCAGTAGAGATTGCAGTTTGCAGCTTGCAGTTTGAAGAAAACCTGTTTTATGTTCTTAACTGAATAGACTGGTGTGTTTTCTCTTGCCAGGGTGGCTCTGTGTGCTTGGCTCATCTCAAACATTCTTCTGAAGATGCTGGTCCTTTTAAACGGGGCGTACATGATGCTGGTAACAGGCTTTTTCATGATCTTCTCGTTGATCTCATTTGGTTCGACGAGAAATGTTGTTCTCTGTCAAATTCAGTTTGATCTTGTGAAGTTGGAGACCGCTCTGGGTCCATCCTTTTGGTTAACATTAGCAGCAGGTGAGTGCCCGGTTCATCAACCTTCTGTTTTGTCCTGTTTTGAATAAGACATTTATTTTAGCTTCACTCCCCAAAGTACGTGTTTAAGTAACTTTTAGTGGTCAGTCTGGTTCATTTGGTAGAACTCTTGACTGTGTGTCAAACGGTTGCGGGTTTAAGCTCTATGGTAGGACTTTGAGATCATAGTTTAGACCAGGAATAGACAACTTGCAGCTCACCATATGGCCTGTGTGGCTATTGTGAAATGCCTCCTAACCTTCTCTGCTTCAGCTAGTATCTCCTCAGCTTTAAGCCTTTTATTATAACTGTATTTTGGCAGTAAACAGACTGATTCCATTTTATTTTAAACAACTCATTAGAACAGAAGGATAACCTCATAATCTTTGCAATTCGTGTGGTGTCTTTCACAACAGGAGAACATAACAAAGTGCTTTGCGGGATTTAACGTTATGTGTAGGGACTTTTATTGTGTAGGGGAAGGCGTATGTCTTAGAATTCATTTAAATCTTTTTTTTAATTAAACAAAATGTCTTTGCAGCTTTACTGTGTTTCATTATTGGAATCACTATCATTGTTCTGCATTCTGTGGCTCCAACGATATTGAGCAGATTGTTTCTGCTGAATGAAGGTGACGGTGAAGATGGCTCCATCAAGGAGAATTGCAATGCTGAAGATGACAAATTTGTGTCCGAACAAGATATATCGCTACAAGTGAGTGACAGTGAGGGCCTAAAATACAGTTTGGGCTAAACAATAAATCAGGGAATTAAGAATTTCTTAATTTTTATTGCGTTTAATTATGGCCCAATTTTGAACGTAATAGTGTCATCAGGGTTGTGAAAAATGATGATTATAGGAACATAGGAAGAGGAGTAGGGCATTTAGCCATCCAAACATGTTTTGCCATTCTATTAGATCTTGGCTGATCTGTACTTCAACTCCAAATATTAGATTAGTTAATTAGATGCTTCCCACTCGACCTCTGGTAGCCCCAGCTGTACAAGCAGCAAGGAACTTATCAGAGTCTTTTCCCAGCTGTTAGGTGGTAACATTTCAGCAGCAGTGGGCAAGTATTCTAATATGTACCCAGCTTCTGTCAAACTGTTGATGTTCCCCTTTGGAGGAGAGACTATGTGTTCCAGAAGTGGAAACTAGTCATTCAGCTTCTGTGAGTTCTCGGCTGCAGGAACAGCAAATTTGTCACCACAGCTGGGGGTTTCCATGAGTGTCACACTCCTGATTAGCAAATCACCCGGAATATAAAATGGTGGGAGCTTGGATCTGATGATCAAGTTCCTTTGGTTCACGAGATGTTTATTGTTGGTGTTTATTTTCTGTTTGCTTTTTTTCCCCTCTATCTGTGAAATGCAACATCATTGTTCTTCTCTCTTACCTAGTACGTGGGGCATGCTGTTTAAACCAGGAGAAAAAATACCACACTCCAATTGAAGGCTGCAATGAGATCTTTCGAACCAATTCCTTCTCACAGCGGAGGTCTCGCTCTTTAAGTTTTGTATACCTTATCTTTCACAATATCTTGTACCTTGACCCCAAGCAGTAAAAAGTAGAAACAACAGTACCTTATCAACTCAAGAGCTCCATACGAAACTCCAAACTGGAAATACTCTAGAGGAAATCTGTGTGGACGATAATTATACAAAATCCATTTTAGGGCTCTCACGCATAATTTGAATTACAAGGCAAACTGTAAAAATGTTTCACATGCAAAAATAAAAATCGCCTATAGATAAAAGACATGAAAATTTTATTGTCTGTATTCCTTTATATTAACCACAGCAGACACAAAGATGAAATCACGGTCACCAGAATGATAATATTGGTCCTGCAAAGTCCAATAATAGCAACGATCTAAAGATTATATCTTCCTTTAAGGCCCTGACTCATGCTGGGCTGTATTACCATGGGCACCAAGTGACTTTTCTTCATGTGTGACCTCAATGAGTGTCAGCATGTTATTTGTCCATTGGGAGTCTTGATGTGAATGAAGCACATACATATCACGTGTATGTGCTTCACATCAAGCACATACTTAAATCAGTTAACTCAGCACAGGATTGGGATCAAACTGGGGTCAGTGTATCTCAGTTTCACAAGTGCCAGAAACTTTATCAAGTGAGACATTGGTTTTATGGATAAGGGCTAAGGGGATCAATTTAGCAAATAGAGGGAATTGTACTTAGCAATGTAAAGTCAGTAGAAGATACCCAATGGTAACACCTTTACTGAAAGGAACAGTCAATCTCAGTAGAAAGATTGCAACTCAAGCCCAAACTTTAGCGAGCAAGGGGAAATCTCCTTTGATCTTTATCCCGTTGGCAGAGAAGTCATGATATGAAACCGATTAATTCCTTCTTACAGTGTTGGAAAGTTAATTGTATATTAGTCAGTTTCAGGGCTGGATCGTCGCAGTGACCTGTCACCATAAGACCTCAATTCATTTGAGCAATGTGTAGTTCGCACAGGTTGACTTTATAACGTTGATTGCCAATGACCCTTGTACATACAACATGGCCATCTAAGCAATGGAATGGAAACAAAATCAATTTGGCAATATTTATTAAAACTTGATACAGAATTATAAACACAACAATTAACACTTAATACAATTCTTACACTGAAGAGTATGTGGACATGAACCCACCGAATCTCACCACAAAAAACAGACACAAGGAAAACCAACGCTCAAAAATAGACACCTTATGTTAGGAGTAGAGAATAATTATCCACAGTTATATAGATTTTACAACCAGGTTATGTAAACTGATCTCTAGCTAACCAATTATTGCTTATCACTCACTATGTGTGTACATTTCAGAGCTTTGTCTATCAGTGCAGTGCTGTGTTCTCTCTTCACCATCGATACATTGTGATGCACTGAATCTTGTGAAACTCAGTGCTGCCAGTTCACATAATACAACACTTCTCTGCAGTTTGCTTCAAGTCTTCCAGAGTCGACTGGGCTTTGTCCTTCAAAGTGTCAAGGTCAAGGTTCTGGATGTTGCCCAGCTGTCCAATCAAAGAGTCCTTCTCTGCCTCTTCCTCATTGTCTTCCTCTATCATTTTAGCTAACTCTTTGGGCAGTTCCACGTCACCACCAGCCAACTGGATCTGGTTCTCATCCATCTCATTCTGGAAGAACAATGTGTTAAGAGGGTTTACTGTGACTGGGAAATTCATTTACTAGCTTTCCATCTTAGGGCTGTCACTGAATAGTTGGAGCTGAAGATCAGAAAGGGGAGTGGCCATTCATTTAATAAAGCCTGCCAGTACATTCATAATGACACATGCAATGCTGTAAGCACTAAAGACAGAGATCAGTTGTGAGATAATTGCATTGGTGTATTAATAGGTCAAATAAGAATCTGACTTCAGGGGATTGAATAGTTGACTTCAATAATTACTATTCGTGACAGGCTTATTTTACATTCAAATTACACGGTTGATGTTGTTTATATCATAGGTGTGGGATTAGCTTTCTATTTAGTCTCTCATTAACCGAGCCTGCATCCACCCCCAAAGCGTCGCATGAAACCAGACTGTCACAGAGGGAGCTTAAATGTCTCACTCCATGGTCCTTCATTGCTCTCAGTAATCACATTTTTTTTAACAATCATGTACAATTTCACAAGGTTGTGATGTGAATTGTGCTCATGCTTTGACTTCTCCGGTTCTCTGTATCCCAGCAAGTCATTGAAAAACATTTCTGTCATTGCAAAGATAGCCTTCAACTGAACTGTTGAGATTTGGCATCACTGAACAGAAGTGTGTGCTACCTAAATGAGATCAGGATTTTGTGATCTTTTACTTTAATCACACTAGGGTCTAATTCATGGTGTATATCGTAACAAGATTCCTTAATAATAAATCATCAATCCTCTCCAGAAGTAGATCCCTTCCGAATATAGTTTCTGTGGGACAGTGTAACATACAGTAGAAGCCCATTTATCTGGCACTTGCGGGACCTGGCTAATGCTGGTTAAAGCGTCTGCCACATATTCGACCGGCCCATGGCCGAAAACCCACTACAAAAAAATGAAAGTTCTTTTAACACACACCATACACACCAAACTAAGTAATAACAGAATATTACATTGGCACCAACCGTCAAAACCACTCTCCTGCGCTTTCCCCCCCACTGATTGAAGTTTACAGTCCAGCGACCCTTCCCCAAATGGAGGACCATGCGGGTGAAAGTCGCAATTTTAAAGTCGTGCGACTTTACTAGCTGCAAGCCGAAGCCCTAGACTCTACTAGCGGCAAACCGAAATACTGCACCTGCGCGACAATGTGGGTTATCGGCTAGCGTTATCGGCTTGCCGCTTGTATGACTTTAAAGTCATACGCGCTCCATTTTTTTCACCTGCTTGGCTTGCCCCATCACAAAAAGAATCACTGGACTACAAACCTCAACCGCAGCATCATGGCTTCAAGCGCGGAATCTACCAGCAAAGGTAAAAAGCTCAAGAGAGCTGCTCCAACAACAATACAATATTCTGTTGTTATGTTATTATTTATGCATTTACAAATGCTCCACTGCTATTGTTCCGGATAAGTTCCAGTTTATCGAATGGGGCCTTTTTTTTTGGCTGCCGGTTATACGGAAGTGCCGGTGCATCGAGTCACGGATAAACAGGCTTCTACTGTTCTTGGAAGCCATCCCTGTATATATATATGACTTGCATTTCTAAGAAAGGAATCCTATAATGACACATTACAAATTAACCCCAATTAAAGATTGGAAACAGAAGGTTGGGTCAGCCTCAAAATGAAGGCAAGAATTACTTCATCCTACAAGGAAGAGGGCATAAAACATTGCTAACATGCAAACTTTCCAAATCACAGTAAATCAACTCTTTGTAAATCCTCGGGATTCATTTTCTTGCTTACAGGAAAGTTGCAGGACAGTAAACCATGCTGTAACAATCTAATACACATTCAACTGTGAAAATGCCATCAGTGTAATTTTGATATCATAGTGACTGTATTGGTGTAATGAGGAACCTGCTGTGACATAATAAAGGAAACACTCAGCATTTAACTGTATCAGTGCCACTTATAAGAAGAAGTTGATATATCTTTGCAAGGATATCAAAGATATCGCATTATTATCACACAACTCATCTTATTCTACATACAATGAAAGCTAATTTATCATTCCGCTCAATGGAAACAAAATCTATAGTATTTCTTGAATTAGACCTCAAAGTAGTTCAGATTCAATTTTATTTTTACTTTCCAATTCAGCACACACCCACAGCGCTACACCTAGAATACTCCACAGAGTGAGTGCAATTGGATACCATGAACCATTTATGATTGAACACATGCTAAACTCTGACACATTTTCTAAACTTGTGCACCATTATTGAGGGTATAATTTGTGATATTTCTTATCTGGATTATTTGATAAGGAATCCATCACCCAAATGAGGGATTTGTAGCTTGTGGAGTCCTGTAGCTCAGTAGTCAGAGCCTTACTAGTGTGAGACCTGTGGTTTGAATACAAGCAGGTCAGGGCGAAACCTTGGGCAAGTTTCCTTACTCCACAAGCCTAATAATAATCCCTCCAAAAAAACCCACAATCCACGACTGTTTGTGGGACACTGTGTAATTGGCTGCCGTGTTTTGCCCACAAATATATACAGTTAATTCACTTTAAAGTATATTCTGTGAAGCGCTTTGAGACATCCAGAAGATATGAAAAGTGCTTTATCAAAATAATAATATAATAATATTATTATATTATTTTATTTCTTCTTCCGGAATCAGAGTTTTCTGAATATTCTAACTCATTATTAATATTAGTAGGAAGGGAGACTGCTGTTTAATCAGTCTTATCTCAGTGATTTGAAAGATTAAAACATTTTGCCTGGCTTCAGAAGAGCATCATGAATCTCCGCCACTCTCATTTTGTACAGTCGCGATGGTTTACATCAGGCCTCGCAATTGGTCCCTTTGCAAAGACAAGTGCAAATGTAGCAAGGAAAAGCAAATCAGAAAGACTTTTCAATATGTGTGATTCACTCATGCAATTTAATTTAATACAACATGAAGCTGTTACTAGATTTATTTTGTTCTTTTTCTTGTGTTTTTGTTGCTCTTTCATTTCCTCCAATTTCCCACTGAGTCACTACTCTCCCCTCCTTTCTTTGCTTTATCCTTCACACTGAAGCACCTGTTCAACATTTGACTCCTTTCATGCTCATTAAACTCTCCCTAGCACTCTCTAACACAACTTTCCTCCATGCCCTTCTCTAACTTGACCTTCCTCTCAAGTCTGATTCAGTTTTGTCTCTCTCTTGCCTTGTCTTTCTATGGAAAGCCTTGTGGCTCCTGCTGTCACAATTGAACCGTGGGGAAAGCTAATGGAGACTCCCAACATGAAAGGCGCTCTATAAATGATAATTTTGTGGTTGTTGTTGTTGTTGTTGTAAGAAAGCTTTGTGAAATAACTACAGGATCCATACATCCAAGTACGAGAAGAGTGGTACCACACTCTGTCCACAACACCAAAATTACATTTCTAGACCGTTGGGAGGATGTCCCAAGGTGCTGAACAGTTAGGTCGGGACCCGAGCAAGGGGGAGGGGCAAGGCAGGGGGGAGGAGAGGGAGTGAGTTAGGAGGGGGAGGGAGTTGGGAGGGCAGCAGAAGGCACAATTGAAGAGGAGGGTCTTGAGACCGTCCTTGAAGAAGGCAAGGAAGTGAGGTGAAGGGACTGTGAGATGGAGTTCCAGAGTGTGGGGTAGAGAGGCTGAAAGCCCATCCACCAATGGTAGGGCGGATTGGGTGGGGAACATGGAGCAGATGGAGGGGGCGGGCAGGTTCATAGGGAACAGCAGGTCGAAGAAGAGATAGAAGGCGGTAAGGCCATGAATGGCTTTGAAAGTGAGGATAAGGATGTTGAATTTGATCCTCTGCGGGTTGGGGAGCCAGTCGTGCAAGGGTGGAGGTGATGTGGGTCACAGAGCCTGGTGTGGAAGAGTTCTGGATGATCTGCAGCTTGTGGAGGGAAGAGTTGTGGAAGCCGACAAGGTGGGAGATTCCTTAGTTGAGCCTTGATGTGACAAATGCGTTTGTAAACCAACATGAATAATAATTGACGTAAGAAGTCTTTTTCCTCCCAATGTGAAAGGTAATACATCGCATTCAACGATTTTCATTGCTTTTATTGTGGACAACAGTAAAATACGCAGTTCAAAGAGAAACAGCTGTTTTGGAGACATTGCTAAATGTAACTATGTACCTTTGGGAGTCGATATTTGTCTCTAAGATGAGTCCTCAGTGTTGCTCTTTCGGCCTTTTTATGAGCAAAGGTGGTATCGCGTTCCATTCTGTAATTAAATATGCAATTAGTGACACTTGAAATGTTTACTACAAGCAGATCTGACAGTTTTGAAACTATCACTGGATTATGGTGCCAGCATTGTTTTGATCAAACCATGTAGTGGCGCAAGACAATAAGAACTATGTCCTGATTTCCCCCCCAAGGCAAATTTCTGATAACATTCATGTTGCCATGAGGTGATTTGTTTTTTTTATTAGTGTTCAACCCAGATGCAATTTGTGGTAAGGAAGCTGGATACTGGGAAATGTGAGGAAGATGGAAAATATAATTTTTATCAAGAGGATTATTATTATTACTATTATTAATAATCCTTGGCAAAGATACTCAGAATTTATTTGCTCATCACCTCCTTTACAATAAATATTCTAAATGTATGTGGAGTCTATTGTGGCTTTCAAGAGGGAAATAGACAGGCACATGAAAGAGAGAGACTCAAAGAGATATGGGGATAAGGTGGGCAGTGGGAATTAATTGAAGTTCTTGCTCTGTGAGCTAGTGCGGACTTGATGGAACAAATGGGCTTCTCTTGTGCCGTAGAGTTGTCCATTTCTAAATGGTTTCTAATGTAAAACTGTTTAAAGATTAACAATGGATATCAAATTCATATTTTCAATACTGTATTCTGGCATCAGTTTATTTAATTTTCTTGACTGAACTAAAGGGCGATTGCGTGCTGAGCACTTTGTGGAGTTGATTCATTATTGTGGGCAGAGCATCATTATTCTTTTGTTGGGAAGAATTGCAAACTTGCCCGTTATACATTACTGCAATGCATTACACTTCAATTCTATTTAAATAAAATAGAAGATACCCTGAACAAATCACCAAACTTGCTGAACAGAGGAGAAAAACACATTACCCACATCAGAAATTTGATGCAAAGAACCCTAACCCATGAAAAAAATGGGTCAGAATTCACCTCTAACCCCCAAAGAATTTATAGAATACTTGATTGTTTTGGTAGTCAACTCTATTATAAGGAATAATTATGACATAATGGTTCACCGTAAGCAATTACAAAGCCGTAATGCTTGTAGAACAACTTTGCCATCACAGGTATCTCTGTTGTTTCAATGTGCAACCTTCTAGATTTTGATTGTGTTTTGAATCACATTTTGGTCTGGCTGTTAAATTCAGGGCCCAATTGCTCAATGTCACTGATGGATGAGAATAGGCTTTCCACAGGTTTAGAATCTGTTCCTCAACAAAGTTGTTTCTACTGAAACACAATAGGGAGTAGATTCTGGTGGGTGGAAATGTTATTATTAGAAATAAAGTTGTTACGACCAGTGTCACATCTTCATTCTTGAGCCTCTCCATATCTTTATTGCTCAAAATTTATGATGCCAGGCTCACCAGCTCATCGCCACCTCAATAAGTTTGGAAATAAAAGATTTGAGAGATTTGCAATTGTATCTATGATAGCAGAGCGATGACAGAAAAGCCAAAATAGAAATAGTTGGCAAAACGTGGGTCTGAAGTGTGATTTGAAAACTGGTGGCTGCGATTCGCCTCCAAAATATACATTCCATTCACTTTATAGTATATTCAGTGAAGCGCTTCAACATATCTCAGTGATGTGATGAGGGGCTATATCAAATGTAAGGATTATTAATATTATTATGATATTACATGGTGCAAAACATTGCATTGTTCACTCTCAGAAGTTATTGCTCAGTGCTGTACTAAGGTCTGAAGGAACACTGAGAGATTTCATTACTTTAACACTTCCATGTAAGGAAATTGTGGTTTAGTACCATGTGTAAGGAGGTCTGACAGCTGTGAGCAACTACAGAGCATGAGTACAAACTAAGTCGAAGCTTCCATATCCTTTACTTACGTAATGTACCAAAGTGCCCTCTGCTTCACGGCCTGTCATCTCATGAAATTCAAATTGAATTATTTAAGGTCAAAGGAGAATTTAGTCATGACGTTTTCTTGCTTAAAATGTATTTTCCTAACCGGATCATTATGCCGTATAAGGATCCTTCTCCATGCCATTTGCTTGGACATTTTATTAATGCACCAATGGTTAATCTCCTTTAATCAACATTCTTTCATAAGAATGTTGTGTGTGTGTGTGTGTGTTTGTGTGTATATAAAATATTTATACAGGAAACACACTAATCCTACTGTTATGTTATATACTCTGAGATTAAACCCTCATCTGTGGCAAACAGACATACAGTACTCGAATTTGAAGTGATTGAAATCTACCAAAAAATATTTATTTTGGGACACAGATTCCTCATTTCTGAGACATTTTGTATTGCATCATTCATCACAGTGATGACAGAAATTGTCATCTTATATAATCATACCATATCCGGCATACCATATTTATCAATGGCTTACAACTGGGATTTAATTTAATCTGACACAGTTTGTATGTTTTAAACCAAGGCTTTTGCAGGTTTAATGAATTGATATAATTCCATAAAAATACACTGACAAAAATAAAATAGGACAGCTATGATTTTGAAGGATTCAGAAATAGAATGGTTCTTGGTTTGGGAAATATCTGGAAAGTACAAAGTTGAGACAAGGCAAATATTCCTTTAACCTCGTCTCTGTATTACTATGATAATTAAAGGGCCACATGTGTTTACATTTTACTGCATAATTTCCCCCAAATCCTACACAGTGATTTTATTTATAACCACAAACAAAAATAGCTGCAGAATATTATCCACAATATACACAGTCAATTAACTTCATAAGTATATTCCATGGAGCATTTTGAGACGTCTCAATGACATGATAAGATCCCATGCCAAATGCAAGGATTATTATTATTATTATTTTATCCAGATGCACTTGTTAAAGGTGCATTTTTGAATGGGTTTTGCTGGAAGCAAATAATCCAACCAATCCGTTTATGTTCCTGGAGTAAAATGTTCAGTGCTTTTTGCCAGAATAAATTGTTCCTTTATTAAAAATGTTAAAAATCACATTTTTATAGCAGCAAACACTTTTAAAGACAAAGACTGCTCATTCACCCAGCTAACACTACACTGCAAAGGAGCAGATTTGGGTTCTATTGGCTATTTAATGGCAGCTGCCAAAACCATCATTGAGATTTTTGTACACGGATTCAGTAACCGGAATTGTCAAATGGAATTTCACTCAGATATCCAAACCGCACTGAACTCATACTCTCCAAAAGAGGCATTCAATTCATCTATGTTCCTCAAGATATTTCCAATTTCATGCACAGAAAAATATACAGTCTCAAGCAAAAAATGCACAGTCAATTCACTTTATATTCTGTGAAAGGCTTTGAGATATTTCAAAGAAGTGATAAAGCACTATATCAAATGCAAGGATTATTATTATTATTATTATTATTAGATAGACATCATAGCTACCACAATACAAGATAGTCTAAAAAGAGGGATTGAACGTTCTAACTAGTTCTGTTACTATTGCAAAATACTGGAAATGTTAGCAGGCCAGTTGAGAAGCTCTCTAAACTTTCAAATTGTTTGCAATAATTTCTCTCATTTCATTGGGTTAACAGCATTGAATCATTACATGCCTATAAACTGCTAAATTTATATTCGCACATTATAACCAACGCTCTCTTTAATCCATCGGAAAGCAGAGAAAACACACAATCAGACTATCACTTGTCAGAAATTATATTCATTTTGACCCACGAATGTTACACCTGAGCAGGGCTCTTTCTCTCTGCATTTGTGTCAAACTTGGGGTGGCATCTGAGTTGGGAGAAGAGTGAATTGACACGAGGAATGAATACAAAACCGTTCCAATTTCATTTCAAATAAACATTGGAATAGAATATCAGTGGCAACATATCCGAGCTGTGAGTATTTCTCTCGCTGTCAGAACATATTATGTAGTTGGATTTTACAGTTTTGAGACACTTCAGTTGCCTTGGCCTCAGTCCAGACACAAAACACACACTTACTTTTCATCCAGCAGCTGCCGTTGATACTCCTCGAATTCCTCTCTTGTCATTCCCTGGGCTGCGGCTTCTGACTTCTCCCCTTCTCCCTTCTCCTCGCCCCCAAGACCCCCTGTCAGATTCTTCAGCTGCCCCCCGACCATGTTTTTCACCATAAAAGCCATGTTACTAACTGTACTACTGCAAGCGGCAGCCACCCACGGTCTCAGCGACCGACTCAGTTACACGGTGCTGGGCTGTGATGGTTGGAGGAAGTTTCAGCACCACGCTATGTGGACAGCGCTCCCTGCTCCTGAGGGCTGCTCTCTCTCTCCACTGACTGGACAGATCTTACAGATACTGTACACGGGAGGCAAGGCAGGGAAGGCAACCCCAGCAAGTCGTCGGCTGCTTCTTATTGTCATAAAACAGGATTAGGGAGAAACTACTTCTGTTTATGTCTTTTGACGCTACACAGCTGTACAGTGCTGACACCCTCAAGTGACACAGTGAGGGAGGGGGGGGGGAGGGGGGGGAGGGGGGGGAGGGAATCAGGTTCCTGTATATGTGGTTCTTTCAAATGCAAAGGATTATTATTATTATTATCTGGTTGGATGGAACCAAAGGGCAAAGGGTGCTCGAATGGGAATAAGCATTTCCAACTTTATGTCCAAAGTTCACTCCCATACTAGAGTTCTCTTAAGAAAACAGACCTTCCAATATTCAAGATTTCTTATTCTGAAGCTAATTGTACAACACCAAGTGCATACTAAAATATTTTCAAAATAATCATCCTTGCATTTGATCTAACGCTTTATTACATCTTTGAGACGTCCCAAATTTGTGGGCGAAACACGGCAGCCAATTGCGCACAGCAGTGTCCCACAAAGAGTCAAGCATTGAGTGACCAAATTATTATTATTGTAATGATTTAATAATATAAATATATTATTTAGTAATTTATCTTGAATATGAACACACTGAACAGTATAAAGATATATGCATTATATGCAATAAACCAGTTTGCAAAATATTCCAGATTGTACAACTAATCTAGGTGAAGGTCACACACAGTTTATAAATCACACCATTATATATATTGCATTAGATTCTGGAATGGGTATGAATAATATCTCAGGCTTTAGATAAACTGCTTGATCTTGATTTCTGTGGTTTATGACTTCATCTGAACCTATCTATCAGATTATTTTTCTTGGAACAATCCCATTCCCCATTGTTCTCTAAATTCCCACTACTGTAGTTTCTGTGGTATCTTCCCTTCCCAACAACAATGTATGGAAATCTTTCCTTTTACACATGGCTGTTTGACCAATTATTTATTGGTAAGTAGAACATAAGCAAACATCCTTCCATATTTAAAACCAGGTCTCTCTGGCTGTTTAGATGTACAGTACATTAAATATCCCAAACCACCTTTGACGAATGAACTTTCAGGTATAATTTCACACATCTGCTTTGGAGTTAGGATACTTTACAGTATATTCTGTGAAGCGCTAGATAGCTAGAAGGCATGAAAAGCACTATATCAAATGCAAGGATTCTTATTCTTATACAGTATTACTTCCTAATGGTTGAGATTGGCTGAGAAAACATTTTGAAGTAACAAGTGATCAGATAGTGAAATTCAATAAAATGTTTGCAGAATATTTAATGTGAGTATGAGATTAGCTTCTCCATTACTTTGATTATTTTCTGGTCTCAATAATAAATACAGTATTACCAGCCAAACCTGACCTAACATCATCCCCATAAATCAGGAACCTAGTTCAAGGGACCAGATATCCTGGTTGTAAATTGCTACAAGTCAGTACCTTATGGTAAAATTGCACTGTACCAATCTTCATGGATAAACACAATGTCCTGTAGTGATGCACACAAAGGTCACAAAAGAACACCATGATTTGAAATAAGCTAAGGCTGCTCTAATAGCTATACAAATTTACCATCTAACTAGTTGACTTGGAGTTTAAAACCTTACTGCAATTTAACATCCACAGATTGGGTTAGGCTTACAAATGCCTCATAATTGCATATAATGGAAAGAGAATAAGAAGCAATCTATCTAGGGCTTATATGAAAACAGTTTCTGCACATTTATTCAGCAACTGTCACTACTATTCTGTGCACGTGTATAGATGCATATGTCCGCACACACACAGGCTAGCACAGATCTATGACCACACACAAGTAGGACACAGTTTGCAGATCTCCAGTGTTTTGACTTTAATTTAAGAACTTAATTAAATAAATCTACAAAAGCTGCGGCAGATGGCACATCACAAAATATAAACTGCAAATCTAGGCACGTAGGCGCTCATGGAATAGTTTATATAAGAACTTCTTCCACCCACTCCCCTGGCACCTGCCTACAAACATGTTGTATATTCTGCAATTTTGCATTGGGGAAACACACAGTTCTCTAACTGGAGAGGGCAGAATCGATACCTCAGTAAACAGTATGAGCAAACAACGTGAACAGCTCCAAGTGAAATGAGAAATGGAGGTCGGCTGGGAAGGGTCATCGGGATTGTTGTGCGGAATCTGTCCATTCCACCTAAGGTATGTCTCGGTTCCCTGTTTGGCTGATTGATGTTGTGGCTCGGAAATTCTGAGAATCATTACCTGCTTTGGCCAATATGTGGTTTCAAAAAGGTCATTTATTTCCTGAACCAACATCTTCTGAATGATCCAAGCTACAAGGCAAAATGGGGTGAAACAAGGTCATAAGATAGGATATTCTGAGAAATTCCCTGACAACGTGGAATATGAACCAATGTTCTAGCAGCCTTTTGCTCAGAAAAGTAGGTATTATTAGGTGGCCAAAACAATAATAATTTGGTCACTCAATCCAACCATTGTTTGTGGGACACTGCTGTGTGCAATTGGTTACCGCGTTTCGCCCACAAAGTATAGTTGATTTACTTTGAAATAAAGTTTACATTCTGTGTAGTGTTTTGAGATATCTCAAAGACATGATAAGATATTACAGTAGAAGTCCGTTTATCCGGCACGCTCGGTGGGGTGGGGGGGGTGGCGACTAATTGACTGTAACGGATAATCAGGTGCAAGTTGCCGAACACCCAACACTAAAAATGTACTTATTTTAAAACATATTATATGAATAATATACTAAATAGTAACAGACTATTGTATAGCTACTTTACCAATGAAGATTTCAGCTCAGCACACTCGGTAAAAAATCGGTAAAAGAAAAAGCACTTTTTACCGATTGGCAAAAACCTCCAAGTTTGTAAGTTTAATGTGTGTATGCGCACGCATCACGCACATGCTCAAATTGAGTACACTCGCGATTGCTGGAATGGGGAATTGTCCCGGGAGGGTGTCGAGCAATCTGGTTAATTGGGTCACGGATAAACAGGCTTCTACTGTATATCAAATGCTAAGATTATTATTATTACATCCTGGTAAAATGATGCATTGAAAATTTGCAAAGCAAAAGAAAATGTCCACCTCCAAACATGACCTTGACATTTAAAATCATGCTCAAGGCATCTATTGGACAAGAAGTCAAAGCAACGACACTCCATCACAGCCCCTTCAGGGATGGATATCAAAGATCTCATGACAGATCTCAAATGGAGAAAGGAGTTTTTCCTCATATTATTTGGAGTCCTGTAGCTCAGGGTTAGAGCACTCGCCTTACAAGCAAGAGACTGGGTTTGATTCCAGGCAGGGAGAAACCTTGGGCAAGTTTCCTTACTCCACACCTATAATAATAATCCATCAAAAAACCCAATGATAAATTGTTGATTTCAATCCACGATTGTTTGTGGGATAATTGCTGTGCGCAATTGGCTGCTGCGTTTCGCTCACATATACAGTCAATTCACTTTAAAGTATATTCTGTGAAGCACTTTAAGATGTTTAGAAGGCATGAAAAGCGCCATAACAACTGCAAAGATTATTATAACAAAATTTGTAATTTATTTCATGGCTGTTTGTGGGACATTGCTGAGTGCAAATTAGCTGTAGCATTCACTCCAAATAGTCACTAGACAGCAATTCATCTGAAGCACTTTGTGGTGTCCTTGTGACATGGAAAGCATTATATCAAACGTAAGGATTTTTATTCCTGAACTTATTTTAAAATGACACCAAAAGCATATCTCACAGTATTTTACACAACACTGACAAGATTACTTAGGTTCTATTGGCGCCAACATTCTCCGGATGTGAAAGGCACCACACAAACATCATTGTGTATTTGTATTGTATCCGGTCATTGCTCCCACTTCAATTCTTGATTAAGGAAATAAATCAGTTGCTCCACCTCCCTATTGCAGCTTGTGCAGAATAGATGCGAGGCACGGACTTCACAACACATTTCAAGTGAAGGATAACAAAATAATTCTAGAGGTTCAATCGCAAGGCTGTAGGATTCAAAACTCCTGATCCTCTATAGGTAAAATATAAAAGCCCAGCGAGAATGTCTTCTGCCATTTATTTTGTGGTACATCATTCATACATTCAGCTGAAGAGTCAAGTGTTTTACAACAGATTGAAATAAATTAGAAAAATTAGACTTTTTCAATTAATAAAAATAGATAAGAATTCCTCAAAACACTGTCTCTTTAGAATATAAACACTCGGTGCATTTATCCAAATCAATGCTACATTTTACATGAAAATAAATCCCTTTGTTTTTATAACTCCCTAGATTGAAATAACCCACAATACACCTTTCAAGTACATTAATGTTTTCTACATGAAATCAAATGGTTTCATGACTACAGCTGTGACTTTATTACCCTGTTTGTCAATCCACTCCTTTGGCTTGTAATAATACTCTGAAGTGGAGAGAGAAAAAAAACACTTCCATAAGGCAGCTTAAAACAAATAATCGCTCCAGAAATTTGTTTGCAAAATTCTGCAAAAATAGATCCTCGCTTTTTCGTTGTCCTGAAGCAATCTGCTGGGATATTTTCCTAGAAAAATTTCTTGAAGTCGGCTTGCTTTTTACTCCTGCAAAAAGATGATCAAACATTCAGGATGCCAAACACTTTTTAGAATGTTCAACGAGTGTTTAAAGTTAAACAGCCTTAAAATGAAAACAGTACTGTATATTACACGGCTGATCATATTTAACATAACAACATTTTAATAGTAATTCCATCTCAGTGAGTGCTAAGGTTTTGTTACGCTTTGCTGTGTTTGGGGGATGAATTGGGGGCAATTTTTATGTCCAATATCCATGCCCATCCAAAATTCATGTCTGCATAGTGATGCATCGAGTCTGCCCTTAATTCACTTCTCCTTCAACGCTTAATAAGACACCTCTGTCTGCTCTGGCAGGGTTTCTGACTGCACAGAGGAGTGTTCTAACACACTGTGCTACCCCAGCCTTAAACAGAGGTGACTTCGATGGTAATGTACCAACGTTTTGATGCGGTAATAACCAGTCCAAACAGCAACAGTATATCATTACGAGGTGGATAATTAAAAGAGATCAACTGTATACATTTTCCTTTTTATTCACGCTGAGGTTTTGATTGCGTAAGCAATAATAACACACTACCCTGCCCAAAGTGGCGGCTCAAGAAGTCACAAATGTGGGATGACTCACAGTGTGCTGGTCCACTTAAGAGTTCAAGATAGGGTGAGAGGTGGGGGATCAGACTGACATTATCCGCAGACAACACTATCTATTGTATAGTCACCGCACTGCATTGCATTGTTGGTCCCTTCACAACAATGAGTTTATAAAGTAATACAGCTGTGCAACGGACATTATTTGAACAGTTTCAAAGCAGTCACTTGTCTGGCAGTTAGTACTGACACTCCTAGTGAACTCTGGAGCCCTCGACCACTTGCTGGTTGGTCCCTTTGCACTACAATACCCACCACACGCCGTAGCAACAAGGTGAGACAATACGTGATCATACGAATGAGTTAAGATTGTTTCCGGGCAAAGGGCCAATTAAATGAAATCCAATTGCAGTAAAATAAAGTTCTCACCCGTTATCTTCAAATCCTGCCTAAATATCTATCACAAATACAAACTTGTGTCACTATCCAGTCAGTGCAATGCTCCAAGACATTAACTTATGTGAAGAATGCTCTATATAAATGCAAGTTGTTGTAGATGAAATTGGGTCATTTTTCCCACTGTTCCCATTGCTTCTCAACACCAAAGGGGCATTGGCTGATTGCGACTAATAATTGGCCTGGCGATCATTTCACTCTCTCATTAGCAATTCAATCCTATTAACACACCTGTACAGTGCGAGTAGAAGCAGAGTAATTTCCAATATCTGAATGGGAATTACTTCTGGTTAGTACCGACAATGTGGCAGGTGAACTGGAGGGAACTTTGCTCCAAAGAATAGACTGTGGAGATCACTCGAATTGGTTAACACACACTTTAAAAAGAGTTGAAGGAGAGAAGAGTTACCTGTACATTAGATAGTAGATGACAAATATTGATTGAAGAACAATAAAGACTAGGAAATGTCCGGCTGAGGTACAGGGTGGAGCTGATGGGACCTTTGGGCAGTTGATATTTTGAGCCTGTAGAAGAAAGATTGAGCATTTATGGCCCACATCAATACTTATATGTGTTATCTATTACAAGTCATTTTGTTTGCTAGACACACGGCCCAAAGGCAGGTATCCCATACTGACACTTCCAAATGTTAAAGGAATACACGTAAAACTAATACAGAACTGCAGGGAACAACTCTACTAAATCCTAAGATTAAAAAAGATTTGAGTCTATAGTTCATAATACCACACTGCATTAAAATCATGTAACTCAAACCTGATCAGCTTTGGGACAAAGAATCTTTGGGGCTGGTCTGATGGGTGCCAATAGTCTTTTCCAGTCCTATACATTCCTATGAACCTGTATTGCAGGTTTGAAGCACTCTGAGATGCCGTCCGGCGTGGAGGGCGCTGTATAAATCAAAGTTGTTGTTGTTGTTGTATTGCAACATTCTGTTCTACCAAAGTGTCTGTTGGTTCCAACAACAACAACACCATTACATTTATAGAGCGCCTTTCACGTCCAGAGGCTGTCAAATAAGATCCTGAAAGTACAGATAGACCTCGCTTAACATTGCTTAGGTCAACATTGTTTCATTATTACGTTGCTGATACATAGGGGAATATATATTCATTCAACGTTGCGACGTTTGCTATTACGTCATTCGCACAGGTGGAAACAAACTACTTTGGGTAGTGTAGGCTTATATACACCCTGAACGTCCGGTATTCTTGCGCAGGTTCGCTTAACGTTGTTTCACTTAAAGTTGTACTTTTCGCAAACACAACTGTGACGTTAAGAGGGGACGAAGTGTAGTTGTGTTTATATGTTCATGGAAGAGAAAGATACACGGTGACAAAACAATTCTTGATTAACGTTATTCCAAATGACTTGTTAACCCTATCAGTGATGCTTTAATACATGGAATCCCAGGTATTGGGAGCCCATGTATAAAGTTTTTTCCGTGGAAGGGGAACGTTAAGCTGCATATGAGAAGAGATGAATAGTTGACTATGTCATTGGGTATTACAGCTACGATGCCCCATAATAATATTGAAAGTCAGACAAGATCACACCCTATCCTTCCCTCCAGACGTGAAGACTCTTGAGGGAAATCTTTTGGCAATTATCTGACAATAGGAATTTGTATCAAAGCTGGACAGAGTTTCACTCCCTAGGGAAATGCCATATGTTACTCCAGGGACATGTACTGAATTAATATGGGACAAGAAGCAAAGATGAGGAGATCGTAAAAATAGTCTAATTTATGAAGTGTCTTAAAATCAAGAAATGAAAAGCCAAGGATTTGATTTCCAACGTCTTTGAGCAAACCCAATTTTATTTATTTATTATTTTATTCAAGCCTTGAATCTGGGTCATACAGTGTGGTTTTCATATCTAGACTGGACACGTTTATGACAAACGTGAAACCCTTCGAAATGTTGAGACCTACCTTGAATTTTAATAGGCTGTCAACATCTTTATACACCGAGTGAATATTTTCTTTAATCTCAAGAAAGTGTCTGGGCTCCACAGTTTCAGCATTTAATGACTTCTGACTGAGTTTCATGTTGGTAATGATATCTGCTACGTTTGCCCTGGAAATCAAAACAATGTTCCAGTCAAATGCATTAGAGATCAAATGGTGCCTGCAAACAACAATAAGCTTTGAAATTCACTGGGACGTAAATAGTATTTGAAGGATTACAAGCACAGTTAGAAAACCTGCAACTTTAAGAAGTAATGCTCAACTCTGTTACATTTCTATGTCACGTATCCTCAACCCTCAATTCTATGTTTGGGATGGTGAAGGCAGGGAGAAATCCTTCCAGCAGTTTTCTTAAAGCTTATTCAATCTGTATACTCGTCCACCAGTTTGTTCTGTGCTGTAAATTTCAATGATTCCACAATCTTGAAGGAGTATGGTTGTATGGCAGGGCAATGGGATTGAAAGCACAGCTTGCACCAAGAACAGGAGGTGGATTTGTTGGGCCTTGTTTTGTGCTGCAAATCTCTATGAATTCAAACGTACATTTTTTTCTCCCTATTTGTATAAATGCTACGTTATGTTGTAAAATGTCTTAAAGATGCCTTATGCAAGCAAGGTGTGAGCAGAGAGAACTAGGGTCCAGGCTTTTCAAAAATAATTAAATCATATCTTAAATTAAAACTGTGTTTGCAAATTTCAAGATTGAAATGCAATTCAGCATTGATAAAAATGTTTTACTCTTAGGTGTCAGTGCATTTTTTTTTAGTTCCAACATAGGGGGAAAAACCCCCCAGCTTAAAAAAAAACAAGGATTTTAAAGGATGCTTATTTTGAAAAAAACTTGCGGAGAACAAGGTTTGTATTCCATTCAATGTTCCCCTTCACTTTGATGAATCACTGTACCAATTATTGGAAATAGCTGCCGCTATTTATAAGTCGCCCACAATTGTAAACAAAATAAACTTAAAAGGTGGAAATGATTGTGGCCTTTGTGTCCGGTGTGTGTTCTTCACAGCTTAACTTGCAACACGACTTTTAAACAATAATCTTAACACAGTATTTTTAAACATTATTCAATCCCGTGTTAAAGTATATTTGGCCGTCAGCTTGACTCAGCACAATACTTTCTTATAAGATTGTGATTTTAAGCTCCCACGTCAGGACAATGAACTTGTGGTCTTGGCTGATGTTCCAATTAATTGCTGGGAGGAGTGCTGTATTGCTGGAAGTGCCATCCTTTCGATGAGACACAACACTGAGGTTCCATCTGCCTGTTTAGGTGCATGCTGAATTCAAACTATTAATCAAAAGAAATGAAGGGAGCGTCTCCCTGGCATCCTGTCCAACAATCCCCCAGACAAAATTGCTAATTTTACTTCATGGATGCTTGTGGGGGAATTTCTGTGTGCAAATCGGTTGCCCTGTTCGCCTACGCAGTCACTACACTTTACAATAAATCTTGTGAAGCAGTTTCAGACATGAAAGGCCCTATATCAAACGCAAGGATTTTTACTACATTGGAACATTTTAATCAAAGGTACGCAGTTATCCTGTCAATTCCAGGGTGCAAGCTAAATTGATTGAACCTTGTTTCTCAACTGACTTGATTTATGCACAAATATTTTGTACAAGACTAAAACCACTCCTCTAAGACCCAACACTACATCAACACAGCCTTTGTACATTCTCTAATAAATGTTGGATCAAAAAGCTTTCGCGTGACAAATGTGACATTTCCTAACACATACAATGAGATAATGATCACAACAAATGAGTTGTGAAATGTTTCACTTCTCACACTTCAACAGCATAGCTTATCTAGACTGTGGCTCAGTGAAGGGCTCAGTCATTCTACAATGATGTGTACGATACTGTTTTACAGGTTACTCCACCCCGTCCACTATTGAGAGAATTTGACATTTGGCATCGCTCCCATATGTCCACTGCAATTCACTAGTTAGAGAGAAAACACCAGATGGCATGGCTATGCAGCTGTGCAGGTTACAGGAAACGTCATATCATCACAATAAAATGTGTGCTAATCAAATAAACAGCTACAAGCTTCAAGCCACTCCAGAACAATTCACCAGTGACTAATACTACACGCTATGTGGAGTCCTATAGCTCATTGGTTAGAGCACTTGTCTTGCAAGCAAGAAACTTGGGTTTGATTCCCAGCAGGGTGAAACCTTGGGCACACGCCTGATAAGAATCCCTCAAGAAAGAAAAAAACGGTAACAATTTGGTCACTCAATTCATAGATTCATAGAATTTTACGGCACAAAAGGAGGCCATTCGGCCCATCTAGTCTGTGCCGGCTCTTTGAAAAGAGCGATTCAATCCCACTGCCCTGCCCGCTCCCCATAGCCTAATAGACCTGTTCTCCCTAAATAAAGATCTAATTCCCTTTTAAAAGTTGTTATCGAATCAGCGTCCATCACCTTTTCAGGCAATGCATTCCAGATTCGAACAACTCGCTGAGTGAAAAAAATTCTCCTCACCTCCCCTCTACTTCGCCTTGAAACTATTTTAAATCTGTGACCACGAGTCACAGATTCGCCCACGAGTGGAAATAGTTTTTCTCTATTTGCCCTGTCGAAACCCCTCATGATCTTATAAACCTCTATTAGGTCTCCCCTCAATCTTCTCTGCTCCAGAGAGAATAACCCTAGCCTATCTAGCCTCTCCTCATAGCTGAAGTCCCTCAATCCTGGCACCATCCTAGTAAATCTTCGTTGTACCCTTTCCAATGCCTTCACATCCTTTCTGTAGTGTGGTGACCAGAATTGAACACAGTATTCCAGCTGAGGCCTCACCAAAGTCTTATAGAGGTTAGTCAGCACTTCCTGACTTTTGTACTCTATACCCCTATTTATAAAGCCTAGTGTCCCATATGCCTTCTTAACAGCCTTGTCTACCTGTCCTGCCACCTTCAACGAGTCACTAACACAAATCCCCAGGTCTCTCTGTTCCTTCACACCATTTAAAATTGTACTATCTAGCCTATATTGCCTCCCTTCATTTATTCTCCCAAAATGCATCACCTCACACTTCTCTGCATTAAACTTCATCTGCCATGTGTCTGCCCACTTTACCAATTTGTCTATATCCTCTTGCAGATGGCTACTATCCTCCTCACTATTTACTATTCTCCCTAACTTAGTGTCATCTGCAAAGTTGGAAACTGTACTCCGTACACCCAAGTCCAGATCATTGATGTAGATTACAAACAGCAATGGTCCCAAAACTGATCCCTGTGGCACACCACTGCTCACTTCCCTCCAGTCTGAAAAACAGCCGCTCACTACAACTTGACAGCTGTTTGTGGGATACTGCTGTGCCATAATTGACTGCTGCGTTTCACCCACAGGTATACAGTCAGTTCACTTTATAGTACAGGTATCCCTCCCCAACTGCGGGGGATACCTTCCTGAAAACCTCCTCAGTTAGTAAATCCGCGGTTGGAAAATGCAGGGCCCTTTGGGAAACATGGGGATAGGGGGAGTAAGTTTGCTTGTCCTTGAACTAAACACAAAAAAATTCATGTTATTTACCTAATGATGATGATGATGGGGGGGCGGTTGTTACGTGCTGTTACATGGAAGAGGGGCCCTGCGCACCCTATCCCTCTGCTTCCTCCTCCAGATCATAAATCACCGACGAGTGCGAGGGGGGGGTGGATGTGGAGAAGGTGGTGTGGGCACATGGTGACACCAAGGGGGGTGGATGAGGAGAGGCGACAATAAATTCAGAAGCGACATCGCAAATGGGTCCTAGCACCAAACGCTAGCGCGAAGCGACATCGTGGCTGGTGATGCAACTGGGTCCTAGCGCCAAACGCTAGTGTTAGTGTTAAAATCCGTGGATACGCAAAAATATCAAATGCAAGGATTATAATTACACGGGAAAGAAATCAACAAGGGAACGGTAACATTTTGATTCAATCTTAATTGGAAATAAGAACTCATTGCCTTGTACATCAGAACACCTCAAAACTTTCTACCGTAATTAGTCAAGTGTCAAGGTTTTGGTGGACAAACATAGAAGCCATTTTAGGCACAGTACGGTCCCACAAACAGCCATGACTAAACGGGGGGATTGTTAGACAGGACATGAGGAGAAACTACCGTTTCTTTTTGAATAGCATCACAAGATTTCCGTCCACCCAAAGAATAGAGAGATCGGAGTAGTCTCATTCAGCAGCACACATCAACTACTTTTGTTGGAAAGTGAGGCTGACTCTTACAAGCAATAAACTGGATTTAGTGGGTTTGGGGAAGTTTGTGAACGGAAATTACACGAACACAATATTTTGTTGCTAAGGAAACTAAACTTTCACCACAATTTAATAATGTGACCAAATAACATAGCAATTGAATACACTTTTTGATCTGATAATATTGAAACTGTTTGTTGAACAGAGTTTAAAAAGCAAGCATTCACACTTCAACCCAATGGGCAGCAACAGAAATTCATGGCCAGGTGCTGATTTTCACCACTGATCCACAAAGACTTAAAAAAAACAGTATTATAAACCCATCGCCATTAATGAGTAATCTGGTCCAGGGGAAACATGCCTATCAAAGCAAACTGAATTATTATAATGATGGTAATGTAACAATGGATAACAGTCAGCAATAGGGAGGGGAGCTCATGTACAACACACTTTGGATTATGTAACCGATTTGTAGCAGTATAAAGAATGTATAAATTCCACCCAACGTCTAACAGGGTAACCTACAATTCAGTCGGTTAACTGTGGCTTCATGTTTAGCAACACATAACACGGAGTCCCGTAGCTCAGTGGTTAGAGCAATTGCCTTTCCAGCGACAGACATGGGTTTGATTCCAGGTAGAAATCAAACCCATGTCTTGGGCAAGTTACCTTACTTCACATGCCAAATAATAAACTCTCTCTAAAAAAAATACATTGGTCGTTTCCACAACTGTTTGTGGGACCCTACTATGTGCAATTGGCTGCTGCTTTTCACCTACATATAAAGAGTCAATTCACTTTACAGTATATTCTGTGAAGTGCTTTGAGACTTCTAGAAGATGTGAAAAACACATCAAATGCAAAGACTATAATAATCCTGAGAAAAGTACCATAAAACAGTGTAGGCCAAGCATATTTCAATAATAAAATTATGATAAATGTTAATGCTTTGAGTTTTTTTTTAACTTGAAAACAATGTAAATGCAGTTATCAATGGGTTTCTGCTATTGCGTCTTTTATGCCTTTCATCATTGTTTCAAACAGCTATTTTGATATCAAAGATTTTCATAGGATTGCAGATGAGCGCAGCAGCCAATATCGCACACAGCAATACAGTATAGGCAAAAATAACCACTGAGTAAAAGATTATTTTATTCTGGAGGATTGTTGGCTGGGATGCCAGGAGAAACTCCCAGTGGTGCAGAACATTACATCCTGGGTCAAGCCAATAATTCATCTCAAGATTCAGATAAACTTTGGCGAAATGGTAATATTGTTCAAGAGATATCAGTAGGAGGTCACCAATATGCTCAAATCATGAATTTTAAAACTAAATTGATCGCCACCACCACCAATAAGAGTGGGGTAGGATTTTCAGGGAGAAAAAGCACATTCCATAAATCATCTCAAATCCCATAAGACATTCAATGCTTCACGATTCATCAGTTATTTGACGTGTAGGTGAAGCAACGCATGAAAACATTTCCCCAAACTCAAGTCTCATTTTAAGCAAACGTTTTATTTTTAACTTCAGGCAGAGCCAGCAGTCGCACATGGACCGTGCAAAGAGGCTGTGGATCTCTACTCTTCCCCCTTGGGTCTGTGGTTCTGCTATTGGCAGGATCACAAGGTCAAAAACAGTAGAAGCCAGAAGTGTCGGTTTGTGTATATAAAAAAAACCTTCACATCACTGACTAGGTTCCCAGCAGGAAAATATTAAATGTCCTTAAAATGAATTGAATTTGGTAAAGCAATGTTTTCCTAAAGCAGCTTTCTTTAGTTCAAAATCTACATGCTTCCACCCCTTGAATTATATAGCGTTCAACATCCTTTGGTGCTAATTCACCCAATCATTTTTATTTAATGCAAGGGTTTATTCAATATAATGCAAGGGTTATATAATTACACACCGATGAATGAAGCAGGCATGGTCAGGTTTTGTAGTGTGGTTGTACAGATGAAATTATGAACTGTATAAAACCGCTACACAAAAGGTATTTATGGATAGTATAACTGTGCTCAACACTGCAGACAAGCTTTTAACCAACATCCCAAGACTCAACATGAGTCAGTCAAAGAAGCAATTAGGGAATGTAAAAAACAACACAAATGTAATGAATCTGAACTCCACAGTCGCCCATGTGTGTGTGTGTGTGTATGTGTGTGTGTTCTCTATATGTAGAAATACAGTAGTCAACAGCTTGCCTTGAATCCCTCAACAACCACAAATTGCACTTATATAGAGCCCTTCAAATGGGGCAGTGTCTTGGACAGTGTTTAACAGCGGCAGAGCCTGACACCGAGCTGTTAATTCTGACCTCTGGGAAGAGGCAAGTGTGAATGACGGGCGGAAATTAGGTAAAGCAGAATTGAGAATTACAAGCTTTCTTGACAATGAATCTGTTTGAAGGGCATGCTTGTTGACAGCGATATGTTTTATGCACCATCGGGCTCATGGCTGCTGGGAGGCAAAGGCATCAATAACGACATCGTAAAGCATAAAAAGCTTGGACGTAACAAGCCCACAGCAAGGGTTGTGATATTATCTTGGGCGATGTACTGCCAAGGACATAAGGCTGTTTGGTACCTTAGGACATAAACTAACATTCAACTGATTTCAGAGCAATAGAACAACATCGTAAAGGTCAAATACAAATAAAGAAATCATGAGTAATTCTGATTTCTCTCCCCCACCCCGACATGATGTACGTGTCACTCTGATACGTAAACCAAATAAGACATCTAACGCGGCTTCCAAACAAAATTATAAAGAGCCAAGTATAACATGCCAAAGTCATGTTTGGTTGTGAAAAGATGGTTGTCTGCCTCAAACATAAAGTGCCATATGCCCAAGAAACTGATAATCTGATCTGAGATTATTACTATTCAATTTTTGCCATGCATGATCTGAAATTTACAGAAGCTTAAACGACAGAGCTTTAGAGCGGGGCAAAAGTGAGGTGTTCCTTTTCACTTTAATGCAGTACCAGGATAATTATTCCACACTACACATAGGCTTTGCTAATCTGGCTTTGTTTTGAAGCATGGAGGAACACTAAAAGTAGCATTTTCTGTCAAATGTCAGCAGTCTCTCTACTTCCTTGGTACAAGGAGAGACGTCAAACTGGAATAGGGTACAACATGTTATTCGCAGGCTGTCAAACTGACTCTTCATTAATTCTGAGCACAAAAATGTCTGGTCTGTGACAAACCTCTCAGAGGAAATCTACGTTGCTGTTTCACAATGGTTTCAATAGAATGGTTTCATTCTATTGGTTTCATTGTTGTATTGGGAAGACCGCTTGGTTTGGCAGGATGAGATCAAATTAGCCAAAGGCATCCTCATTCATATCTGTAGCCAATAAAGAATTCCTTAGTCAACAAAGAATGGCTTTGGTTTTATTGGCCCTCCCCCAAATCTTCAGTTCCTCCCTTTCATGACACATTCACAATCCCAGTGTCATCCTAGAACTGCCTGTTCAGGCAGACAATGTTGTGCACGTTTATGTGTCAGTTTCCTATGGTATATTCCATCCACCCAGTGAATGAAAAAATGATTCTAAACATAGCACTTATTCCAGAGATCAGTATTTCACCTTCTGGAAATACACCAAGTGTGATGGAAAGGCGTTTGCACCAGTATAACAGTGCATCACACAAGCACCATTAGATCTACGTTTCCAGGTTAGTACCTCCCTCACACTGAACCTTGCCCCCTGGAAGACTTCTATTCACAAACAGAAATCGCTGGGAACACTCAGCAGGTCAGACAACATCTAGGGAGAAAGGAAAGTGAGTCAACGCTTTGGGCCCACGACCCTCCATCAGACTCAAAACATTGACTCATATTCCTTTCTCCATAGATGCTGCCTGACCTGCTGAGTGTTGCCAGCAATTTCAGTTTTCATTTCAGATTTCCAACAACAATAAGACTTCTATTCACCCTCATTTGACCATAACAATTTATATTGTATATCATATTTATTTTATGAACCTCAATAAGATGAAGGGCTGTTTGGTCAGCAGGGATTTAAACCTTTTTGTCGTATGTCCATTGACTGACTTGCCCAAGACGAGACTGGATTGTAAAAAGAAATCCACTATATTTTCCAGTGAATGATTCATACAATTTACAACTTAAGCTGGTTTGATGAATGGACAGATGCCAATTGTTACTTTTAAACAAATGACTATAAATAGGTCATGAACACGAGCCCAAAGGATCGTAATTCCCCAATGATGGGGGAATAAACAGAAAAACCACAGACACACACACACGCGCCTTTTGAAATCAAAGCATGATGAGAAGCAAAGAAAGGCTCCTGAGATACAAAATTCCTCAAGGTCTTACTCATAAAAGTGCAGAAAGATAGCTTCAAACAAAGACTCAATTTAAATTCAAATTTCTGCACAATCTTATTGACAGTAGCATAAAACATTTTAGACTTCTTATAAACTAATACCCCAGAGTGAACAATTTTCAACAACTGTGTAAAAAGCCAAATGGGACAGTGAAAGTCCCAGTATTTTCAGATGGCCATAGGTAGCAGCAAAACAGGGCAATAGATTCAGGGTTGCAAAGGGCAATCTTCGGACTGGCACAAGGAACTAATTCTTTACCCAGAGAGCAAAATGGTACCAGGAAGGATAGGAGATACCAAGGTACTGAATTCTGAGAACAGTTTCATGAAATAATTAGAAGATAGGGTGGGGATTTTGGAAGGGTGATGTCAAATGTGACTTCCTTCAATGACCCTGTGAATGAATGTACCAGAGGAGCCTTTACCTGACACAAATTGCACATGGATGTTTGCGATATGGGAGGAAGGGGAAAACTCACTATATCATTCAATTAATAAATAAAGTTTCGTCATGCTAGCCAGTTCCCTTAGTTGCACAACAGCAGCAACTTTCACACGAGATAATGTCCCAGAACTGCATAACCCCCCAATCAGTACTCCCCCCACCCCTATATGAAACCGATGTGGTGAGATTGCATTAGCAATTAAACAGAGAACATTTTCAATTTGTACATTGAATTAATGTTAAAAATTGCAATTGTCAGATTAATAGAGGGATTTCTGCTTCATTTTGTTTGGTCCAAACTGGTCCAAACATTCCTTTGGACCAGTGGTTCCCAACCTTGACCCAAAATCAGAGTTGCCGGGTTCCTCAGTAGGGTCGCGAAGGGTCATCAGAATTTTTTTTTAACGTTGAAAATGCAGCTTCAGTCGTGATATCACTCCCTAGGGGTGGGGGGGACCTGTTGGAGACTAATTTGGGTTGCAGGAAAAAAGTTGGGGTCACGAGGACCTGCTGGTGGTTAATTTGGGTCGCAGCAGAAAAAGGTTGGAAACCACTGCTTTAGACACTGAGAGTAACAGACAGTGACAGTAACAGACTGGTAGATGGATTCTGAATTGTTACAACAGTATAGTCAATCCCCACTGTTTTCAGTGTCAAACTAGGCTCTGAGACTGTACCCGAGCAGAGGTGCTGTAAATTCAAGTTGTGGTTGTTGTGACGACCTCCTCTCCTCAATAATAATAAACTTTGCATTGGACATAGTCCTTTTCACATCTTCTAGACATTTGAAAGTGCTTCACCGAATACACTGTAAAGTGAATTGACTAAAAAAAACAAGTTAAATGATCAGAATTAGGTTTTTATATATTCAGATTTTTTTTGGTTTCAGCAAGCTGTGATTTTGGGGAAATTAGCTTAAGGGAATAGATAAACAGTACAGCATCACAGTAAGTCAGTTCCCTGACCCTGTTGTCTCAGTATCTCCTTTGAGTTAACTTAAAATAATCCTTGCACTTAATATAGCACTTTTCATGTCTTCTAGACATCTCAAAGTGCTTCCCAGAATATACTGCACTCTCCACCTCACAAAGCCAATCAGGAACCTCGGCATCATGTTCGATCAAAAACTTTCCTTCCTCCCCCACATCCGCGCTTTGACCGGCACCGCTTATTTCCACCTGCGCAATATTGCCAGGCTCTGCAATTATCTCACCCCCCGCGCTGCCGAAACACTCGTGCACGCATACATCACCTCTCGGCTGGACTATGGAAACTCTCTCCTCGTCGGCCTCCCCAGTTCCTCCATTCACAGGCTGCAGGTCATCCAAAACTCTGCAGCCCGTGTACTATCCCGCACCCGCCTCCGCGACCACATAACCCCCACCCTCGCCCGTCTCCACTGGCTCCCCATCCTCCAGAGGATCAAGTTCAAGATCCTCGTCCTCACCTACAAGGCCTTACACGGCCTGGCCCCGCCCTATTTAACCGATCTACTCTTCCCCTACACGCCCACCCAGACCCTCCGTTCAACAGGACTTGGCCTGCTCCAAGCCCCCCGCCCGAACCACCCCACCATCGGAGGCCGGGCCTTCAGTTTCTCCGCTCCTACCCTATGGAATGCCATCCCTCAATCCCTCCGTCTCGTTTCTTCCCTTTCCTCTTTCAAGGCCGGTTTGAAGACTTTCCTCTTCGATCGTGCCTTTTGTTCCACCCCGAATTTTTTTACCTCCCCTTCGTGTTTTACCCCTTCCCAAACACTCCCCTCTCAGCTCGGGTCACACGCCTCCTGTGCAGCGCCTTGGGACGTCCTCCCGACGTGAAAGGTACTCTATAAATGTAATTTGTTGTTGTTGTTGTTTTACTGTAAAGTGAATTGACTGTATATTTTTGTGAGCAAAACGCGGCAGCCAATTGTGAACAGCTGTGTCCCCACAAACAGTCATGGATTGAAACTTTTTTTGAGGGATTATTATCAGGCATGTGGAGTAAGGCAACTTCCCCAAGGGTTTGCCCTGCCTGGAATCAAACCCAGGCGCTTGCTTGCAAAAACAAGACTGTAAACGTTCAAACGCCAACTTAAAAAAAACCTATTAAAAAGAACAAAGTCAAAAAAAGAGATGACGGCGTTAATGATCATTTTAAAAGCTGTCGCTCATCATCTCTCAGTCAATGTTGTTGTAAGTGAAACGTGTGCCAGACAGAATCAATTCCCAAAACAAACATAAAGGGATTCACATTAGCGTCAAGTCAAATCACTGTCAATACCAAAATAGTACAGAGACTGGCAAGGGGATTCTCACATCTCAATGCTTTTATGTAACGAAGCGCTGTGGCAGCTATTGGCAAGTTACTCAAACTGCCTTGCAAATGCTGCCAAAGCCAACCTCAGCATCCCGGCCACAATAGAGCGAGCGTCAACTTTCAATGGTGTTCCTGTCCTGCCAGTGGTTAACAATGCAAGGAAGATACCAGGGTCCAAAATGTCGGTTCGGCTACAGGCCTTTTGCGAATAATCCAGTTCAAAAATATACAGGTGACTGATTCGCCAAACTAATTAAACAGAGTTCACAATCATTTGCATCAACATTGGTGGCAAATTGCATAAATATAGTCGAAGATGACGCTCCGATGCAGTACTGGGGATGCTTTGCATTGTTGGGAGGCCTTTGGATGAGACGTTAATAATTTGGATTTAATTAATTCCCTGTGTACAACTCTTTTCTACTGCAATTAATAAGAATCCTTGCATATAGCATTTTTTGCGTCTTCTAGACGTCTCAAAGTGCTTCACAGAATATACCGAAAAGGGAATTGACTATATACTTGTGGGAGAAAAGTGGCAGCTAATTGCGCACAGCGGTGTCCAACAAACAATCATGGATTGAGTGACCAAGTTATTATTGATTTTTTTCTGATAGGATTATTGTCAGGCATGTAGAGTAAGGAAACTTGCCCACGGTTTTGCCCTGCCGGGAAACGATCCCAGGTCTTTTGCTTTCAAGGCGAGTGCTCTAACCACTGAGCTACAGGGCTCCAATTCATATTGGTCTTTCACTGCATGCTTTGGCGTTATCAGCAACATGAAAGGGCTCTGCGCTAGGATGGCCCTGTCCATTTGTCTGTGGTTAGCAGTGTCAAATAACTGGTGTTAATTGAAGAATTGACAGAAAACAACAACAACAAAATCACGTTTGTATAGCACCTTTCATGTCCGGAGGATGTGCTAAGGTGCTGGAAACACACCATTTGATTCAAACCCTGGAGTGAAGTTTGGCTACATTAATAATAATAATCATCCTTGCATTTGATATTGCGCTTTTCAAGTCTTCTAGACGTCTCAAAGCACTTCACAGAATATACAGCAGTGTCCCACAAACAATCTTGGATTGAGTGACCAAATTCAATATTGTTTTTTTTGAGGGATTATTCTTAGGAGTGTGTGGAGTATGGAAACATGCCCAAGATTTTGCCCTGCCAGGAATTGAACAAAGGTTTCTCGCTTGTAAGGCGAGTGCTCTAACCACAGCACTCTACAATCACACCTTGTCAATCTAACACAGTTAATAAATAATTTATTTGGGGTTTGTTTAAAGTTCGGTGTGATCCAACATTGAGGCTTTACCAGTCTCTGAGGACTTCAAATCCGAAGTTACATTTACTCGATGTGTGGGAAGCCTATGTAGTGCTCCATCTTGTGCCATGTGTAGACACAGCTGTGTTATGCACAACATGAAAAACACACGTGCCATGAGAATCACAGGTTCTCTTTAATTGTGTCATTAACTGTCAAGGAGAGGATTAATCAATTAACAACCCAACCTGCTCATTTGTTAATTTTACAATTACTGACACTTGTAACTCCCGTTGCAATATGGCACTTGCACACAGCGATAAAACAACAACAACAAAATTACATTGATAAGAGAGCCTGTCACATTGGGAGGACGTCCCAAGGCGCTGAATAGTCAGCAAGGGGAGGGGCAGGGGGAGGGGAGGGAGAGAGGTGGGAAGGTGGCAGAAGGCGTGGAGAAAAAGGAGGGTCTTGAGACTGGTCTTGAAGGAGGCAAGGGATGAAGCGAGATGAAGGGTCTGTGGGATGGCGTTCCAGAGTGAGGAGGCAGGGAGGCTGAAAGCCCGACCACCAATGGTAGGGTGGGTCGGGCGGGAGACGTGGAGCAGACCAGAGCCTGCTGAACAGAGGGGGAAGGCAGGTCGATAGGGAATGATAGGTGATAGTGTATAGTGGAGAGCTTTGAGATGTCTAGAAGACGTCAAAAGCACTGCAGTAAAACAAATGCAAGGACTATTATTATAGGGGCTGCAAGGATGATTATAGACAATAAAAATTTCAAATGTGAAGAGCAAGCGCGTACCAGAGTGGTTTCAAGTTTCACCATAACAGCACAATGCCATGAGACGTATTCCACCTGAAGCACATGGAGCTTGCTTTGACTTTCACTGCGCCAGGAATAAGGGCTGATGGCCTTCTACTACAGTATGAGAATTGTCAGCTTCACCCACGCAACATCCTCTTCAGAAATTTCCTCTGCGCACATTGTATTACCCCAATAAATGGACTTGAGCTGTAAGGCTTACGAGTTTGTACAGCTCTCAGCCCTAACTGGAGAGAAAGCTTGATGCCAATTGCGTAGGAGGACCTTGCAGGGACAGCCAGTTGGGATTTTCAACATTGAGCTCTCCAGTGGTAGTTTCACATGCAATTGGATTCAGAGCATTTCTAAATATACAGTCAAGTGTTTGAAACAGGAATTACCTTTTCAATGTACGTTCCCTGCCTTTCTTTTGAGTTCTGAGCCTGACAAAGGGCGGAGACACAACAAATGCTATTGCATCCAGGTTCTACAAAGCGTGCAACAACAACAACAACAAAATGACATTTACAGAGCGCTTTTCACATCGGGAGGACGTCCCAAAGCGCTGAGCACAATCTCATGAGTTGGCTTACATGTTCTCTCTCCTGCCATGGCCCCTCTGCCTAATGGTAAAATATGTACACGTCCAGAGGGGGACAGTCACACTTCAAACCAAACAAAATCCATACACGTGCGGCACTCCTCTTCAGTTTGGAGACTCGTAATCGCGGTGATGGGACTTCTGTGCACAATAACCAGCCAATCCAAAACATCTAGGCTCACAGGATACACAAACAGCCACGCACAAAATATCTACTCATTTGGAGGCTTGTTGGCCTGTATACCTAGAGAACCTCACTTCTCGTTTCAGGTGGTGCCATGGGATCTTTCAGATCTTTGCCTTTCTTCTGAACAGGCAGACAATCTAGCTGTTCAGTTTCAAAACCCAGCGGCTCGGACATTGCAATGCTGAACACCGCACAGTAATTACCGACAGCCTAGACTGGAACGCAAGGCCCCGCTGGAGGCTTGAAACAATAACAAAGTGGGAAGTGTCAAGTGTGCTAAGTATAAAAGGATGAAAAAAAAATGTTGTTAATTGGTCATTCATCTTGTGGCTAATTGTGGAGCACTGCTGGCTCAAAATAGCTGCTCACTTGACTGCGTCACTCTCCGTAATTATTTAAGAGACATTTCAACATACCAAAGAGCTCTAGAAATGCATTTCTCCCTTCCTACAAGCAGTTTCCTTCTCAGTTGATTATTTGCGTTGGAACATTTCAGACTGGGGACAGGCCAGTCCCACACAAACATACAGAATATGGGTCACAGTATTGTCAGGTTTTTTCTGCCACATATGGACTAACATCACATGAGGATCACGGTTCTGCGGTTCAACTTAGATGTTACTGTCATGCCTTTATAAACATGCCAGAGAAACTCAAAGCACAGAACGCAGCTTACTATAGCCAAGGGCCACTATTGAAACAGTGCAAATCTTTTAAATTTCATGCAGCAGGAACTAGGTCAGATAGACCAAAGCCCAGCTGGGATGTCAAACACAATCACAGATGTGGTGTGCTTAGCTTCTAATTCAAAAAAATCCCTAAATCACTCTGCACAAGAAAATCTACAAGCAAACCGCTGTCCCGTTTGAAAAAAAAATGTAAGCGTTTCTCATAAATAATATCCGCCAGTAAATTGGTTTCAAAATAATTTTATATTGTGATTTTGTTCGAAAGGAAAACAATTCTGTCATTGAAATTAAAGAGGGATTACATTTTGGTTTAATAATAATAATAATCCTTAATTTGATATAGCGCTTTTCACATCTTCTAGAAGTCTCAAGAATAAGTAGTAAAGTAAATTGAGTGTAAACAACCAACAAAATGACATTTATAGAGTGTTTCACGGCGGGAGGACGTCCCAAGGCACAATATCGCTGTTTACTCTGGTGATTCATTTGTGTTGCTTTATTTACTGCATGAAGTTTTTTTTCCAAAAAGCACAGTTTATGGGAATAGGGTAAAAAATAATAGTTTGGACACGCAATGCAAGACTGTTTGTGTGACACTCCCGTGCGCAATTAGCTGCTGCGTTTCGCCCAGAGAATATACAGTCAATGCATTTTACAGTATATTTATGGTATATTCCGTGAAGCACTTTCAGATGCCTCAAAGACGTGATAAGACACCAAATAAAATGCAAGGATTAATATTATTATATTTGTGGGCAAAACGCGGCAGCCAATTCCACACAGCAGTGTCCCACAAATAATCGTTGATTGAAAATGACCAATTTATTATTGCTTCAAATACTGAAAACCTAATGCAAGATTTACAAATAACTTGCAGCACAGAAACAGAGCCCTTGGCTCAACCCATGTATTCTGATGGGTTAGATCTCCACATCAGTTGCCATCCATTCCTTTACTCCCTCCCTCACCCTTCTGTTCAACTCTCCCTCATGTGAAGGTTCAGTTGCCTCTTGAAAGCACCTACATCATCCGATTCAACCACCATTTCAAGCAGCACGTTACGCAATCTCACTTCACTCTGGGTCAAGTAGATCCTCAGACATTCTCTTTTTGATTCCCTTCATCGCAATCTTGTAATTGTGCCCGTAAAGATTTCAATGAGGGCTTAATTCTACTTTGTGATCTTAAGCGATATAAATGAAAGCTGTTGCTTCATTGCCATTGAGCCTCCAGATAATTATTAAGAATTGAATGCATTTGATATATCACCTCATTGAGACGTCTTGAAGCGCTTCACTTGATATATTCTAAAAATAGAGTGACTGTATTTTGTGGATGATTCAGCAATGGATGATACTACACCTCGCATCAGTTGAGGGTAGAACCACAGGAAGTGTGTTAGATCTCTGAACTGATTCTGTCCCCTCATCATATAGACTGCACATTCAGCCACCATGAACAACAAAATTACATTTATATAGCACGGGGATTGGGACCAAGCTAAGGGCTGACCAGCTGCCACAATGTCCTGCTGATTGTATGGAATCTGACTGTAGATTTCAAGCCACAGCATCAACATATCTACCTCATTTCCTGCACTTGACGAACCAACTCCTTCTGGTTATTCAGCATTGACTCGAGGCTTTCGGAACCAACGTCATCCTAGTTCAGAAAAGACAATGCAACGTTTAATCAACTTTGAAGGGTTTGTTAACTTGCCATTCACAACAACAACAACAACAAAATTACACTTGTATAGCGCCTTTCACGTCAGAAAGACGTCCCAAGGCGCTGGACAGTTACTGCTGCAGACCCGAGCTTAGGACAGGGGATGGGAGGGAAGGGTGGATTAGGAGGTGGCGATGGGTCCATCGAAGAGGATTGTTGAGGTGGGACTTGAAGGAGGCCAGGGAGGGGGCGAGGCAGAGGGACTGCCAGATGGAGTCCAGAGGTTGGGGAGCAGAGTGGCTGAAGGCTCACTGTGATAATCATATAACTATTACAAAAATATAACAATCCTGCATTTGATATAGGCCTCATCACGTTATTGAGATATCTCAATGTTTCACGGAATACATTGTAAAGTGAATTGACTGTATTTTGTGGGAAAAACACAGCAGCCAATTGCGCACAGCAGTGTCCCACAAACAGTCGTGGATTAAGTGACAAATGCAACTCTTTTTTTTAAAGCAATCCAGCAATCGACCAGAGTGAGGAAACCTGCCTAAGGTTTTGTGCTACCAGGGAATTGAACCCAGTTCCTCTCGCTTGCCAAGCGAGCGGGCTAACCCCTGCACAATGGGACCCCAAAATAGACAAGTACATCCATTTGTTGCTGCTTCCAAGCTTTGAAAGTGTCAGGCGAGGAGCAAACATTCCACCTAGTGGCCCAATCCAGAGCAGCAAGGTTTGAGAACAGTGTCTCCCAAGAAATTGGAGCTAACGTGCCAGGGACCAACAGTGTGAAAACTGTCCAGGAGACATGAAGAACTTTCTCCATTTACCTGGTGGGAAGCCACCAGTATTGGCAGATGCCTATTGTGACATCAGCCGACAAGAAACTCACCTCAACTCATTTATTTATTCATTCATTCAATGGATCTCAATTGTTAGTGGACATAGACCCTGAAGGGTAAATGCAAATCAAAGAGCCAGCTATAGGATTTACATCAATAACCTCATTAAACACAAACCTTTTTGAACTTCTATCGGGTCAGATAATTCTCAATTGCTCCCAATCGCAAATTGTAATCTCAGTAATCCCCGGCCCCCCCACCCTCCCCAACAAAGCCTCTTAGTGTGGAGCTTGACAGAGGTATCCATGGGTGATGTGTAATATTCAGGATTACCTCCCACACCGGAGGGGCTTGGCACAGCCAGCGTATTACGGATCAAATAGTTACTCGGGAACATGGAGATCCGAGTCTTGAGGCTGACACAGCAACATAAAATATTAACAACAAATCATCTGAACTGCTTAGGGGAAACGTTAAGGTGGAGAAATCATTGGGAGCTCTGAGCCATAGCAATACTTTGCCATCTGTACGCTATCTGAGGGAGGCGGTTATAAACCATTGAAAACTACAACGACAACAACAACTTGCATTCACATGGCGTCCTTCATGCAAGGGCAGTGTCTCAGTGGCGGAGCCACACGCCGAGCCAGGGGAAGGTCTTCACTCGTCCTGTAGCTCAGTAGTTAAGAGCACTCGCCTTACAAGCTTTGGGGCCCATTCAATGTTTCACTCACAAAATATATAGTCGAGTCACTTTACAAAACAACAAAACAAAAAAAATTGCATTTATTTAGCACCCCTCACGCAGTGTAGTGTTCCAGAGTGCTCCTGCGGAACAGTTTATTCTGTGAAGAGCGTCCAAGACGTGACAAGACGCTGTATCAAATGTAAGGATTATTATTAGCTGCACCCTTTAGAATCTCCAAGAACATGGTTTAGAAAGAAAGAATGTTGCACACTAATTCTGGGAACAATTTACAATGGGAGCACAGCAGCAAGCTGGTTTCAAAATCAAAATAGACCTTGAAACCCAGATAAAAGTCTGGCATGGCAAACACTCGAGAGAGTGACTAAAAACAACCTGCTGCGACGCGGGTCAAGCATATGGAGTGGGGAATGGGGCAGACATTCACTGAGTGCGGCTCCTGTAATAATGGTGAAGGAATCCTGAACTCTTCTCTCCCCACCCTCCTTTCAGCAAAATTATTGACCATTTCAGAGCTGACTGGTGATTGTGTACAGGGAGACAAACCTCTACTCTTGAATTTCCATTGAAATGTCATCCACTACTAATCTCCCAGCCTCTCTCACGAGGACACTGAAATGCGCATAAGGTGTTCCTCGTCACTTGTGGTTAGATATTCACCTCTAAACACTGACCACCCCTCTCCCTCCACCAATGTGTGGTGTCTTGGGAACAAGCAGCATCAGGAACCCTATATGGTGAGCTGCACAGGGCAGAATGTACAGCGAGTGGCCAGCTTAGCCTCTGCAGGAACCTGTCAAGTTCAACTGGGTTTTCTTAAGGAGTTCATACTGAAATAACTCTGCCCTTCCCTGCCATGTCTGATCCCAAACCTCCCTCACCAAAGAATTAACTTCTTGCCCTCCCCCCCTCTCACTTGTCAAACATCGCACTGCTCTCAGACGCCCCTTTTTCCTGTTCCACATCTCGTTGTTACAGAATCACTCTCGTGTGACTCTCATCTTTCTTACAGAGAAACAATAAAACACTATTGCCTTGTTATACCAACTTTGGTGACACAATACCATGGTTTTCAATGACGCTTTGTTTGTTACAGTGCAACAACAAAGTGACTCTTGTATTGCGCCTTTCACGTCAGGAGGACATCCCAAGACGCTGGACTGTCATTGTTTCAGACCCGAGCTGGGGACAAGGAGGGTGGAGGGAAAGGTGGGGGTGATTTGAAGTGCACATTCTGGTGTTGTATGTTAGCCTCACTTATTAGTACTTTCATCTCACGAGTCAGATTGATCTAGGAATTGGTAATTTATAGGACCCAGTCCAGTACATTCAGATCAATAGCCTCTGCATCCTCTGAACCTCCGTCATATATGAGCTGGACAGAAAAACAATAATGACCTCACCAATTCAACTCCCAAACTTGCCTGCTCTGTTACTCCTGATGTGGTAGTTGTGGTTTGCTTCTTGTCTGAGTGGCTGAGGAACTCATAATTTTGTATCTGACCTTCAATCACGAGGTGCAACTTCTCCCCAAGTCTCTTCAACTCGGATTGAATTACGGACTGGCCATCGAACACCATCTGTAGCTCCCGTTGACCCTGCGTCTCAAACAATTCCTCATCTAGAGGCAACACAAGATGGTGTTTTAGACGGGTTTGCCCCCACAGGGTGGAAGCAAATAAGGATGTGCCTCCAGATCGGGAGCTTTACAGTTTGCAATGGGAGAGAGGGAAGAGCGGAGGGAGAGAGAGAGAGAGAGAGAGAGAGAGAGCAGAGCAAGGAAACGAGGGAGAAGAGCTTGCTTGGGACTCAGAGAGCACAGAAGAGGCAGAGCACTAGGAAGAGGCCAGGCACAGCGCAGGGGAGAAGAGCAATACAATAGAAAGTGACATGAATCAGCCACCCTTTGCCTGAATCTCAAATGCTTGTGCCTGAGAAGTAAGCGGTTCAAAGGTTTGGAGGTGTCAGGGCACGAAGGGATTTGAAGACAATTGTGAGGATCTTGAAATCGGTTGATACCACTAGATGTCGCTGGTAAGCTGCTGAACGTCACCATTGCTGGTGGGACATGTGGTTCGGTCCAGACTCTGATCTCCGGTCCTGTTCCTACCTGGCGTGTGCATCTCCGGGTGTTCCTTTTGGAACTTGTCTTTGCGCTTCTCCAGGTCCTTCTCAAAGCGTTCATACTCTTTTTGATACTCGTCCTGCTCTTTGTTGAGCATCTGGTTCAAGGAATCCTGTATACAAATACACAAGCAGCATGTAGGTGGGGGAAAGTGGATAGAATCAGATCTGCGTCTTTCTTATGGTTCCACAATTCGGCCAAAAGAAGGCAGGAAGTCAAGATTATTCTGCACAAAACCGCTACTTAAACAGAGAGACAGGGCCGAGGTTTGATCTCTCATTGTGGGATGATGCCTTCGACATGGCAGCAACCCACATCACTACACTGGTGTATAAGTTCATGAGCGTCTAGTTTCAAAGTCTCCACGAGATGTTTGAACCCTCAGATTTCTGACCCAGCGGAGCAACGCATTTTCCTACCTAAAAATCTAAGATCCATCCAAATCCATTGTTGCGTTGTAAGCAAACCCATTTTCCAATGGTGATTTATTGTATTATACACAGGGTTCATACAGCTACGTTTCTACTCACTGACTAAGGAGCTCTAACTTGACAAGCAGATGGCCTGCTCAGTAATTTAATTATATTGTTTAGCAAACAATATTAACAACAACAAATTCACATTTGTATAGCGTCTTTCACAACGGGAGGACACCCCAAGCAAGTTTGGAACCCTGGCCTCTCACCTGTTTCCTAGGTTCAGTCAGGCTGAACGTGACAAATGACAGAACATCATGATCATCTAAAAGAAAGACAGAGAAAACCCAAGTTAATTATTTACATCTAAACTTAAAATGCACTATCACCTTGCCAGTAAAAATGTCAAAAAATTGTGAACGCTAGAAATAGAAGGACAAAATGCATCAGAGTGGTTTAATTCAAAGAGTATCTTGTGTTTCCTTGCTATACAACCTACGTCAATCTGTAACCGAATGAAATTGTGCGAACAATCCAAAGAATGACAAAACCATGCATCACTGGATGCAATTTGTGGTATTTCCTAAAAATATTTATTAATAAGAAAGTTGCAATTTCCAAACCTGCGGAAGATTGTGTTTGGTGTGAAGATACCGTTCTTTGGAATTTTCAGTACTTTTTTTTAAAACAAAAATAATCAATGATTGCGCATTTCTCCTCAAAACATCAGTTACGAAATGCATTACCAAGATAAGACACTCAGTGTTACAGAGTGAGATCCTTCAGTTTCAATTAATTGGCAATGTTTTTTTTCAAATCATCAACTTGTGGCCTGAAAAACATTCTTGGCTGCCTGTCTAGCAATGCTTCACTTCAACCACTAAGTGGAGCCAAAACTTTGTTTCCCCTTCATTTCTGCTCAAGCAAGTTCAGGATTTGGTTCTTCATTGTACAATGAGAGGTGCAGGTGAGGAAAGCCTTTCAGGCCTAAGATCTCATCTTTCCAGAACACCAGTCTTCCCATTCCAGCATCCAGCTCCTCGTTAGCTCACCAGCAATTCCTCCAGTAGCTGCAGAAACACCAAAGTAACCTCCGGAAGGAAGGACCATGTTATTGACCTGAGTGCAAAGCTCGGAGTTCTCGTCGTTTTCTGAATTCCCCACATTTAGATAAATCTAAAAAGAAAATGAAACACTGGATATTGTCGGACCCACAGAAATGCTGGAAAGTCACTGTTGCAAAGTGGTAGATTGTAAAAAATGTGTTAACACTTCTGCCTTTAATTCATAGTGATTTACTTATGTTTCCCCGCTGTAAAAATCGACGTCAATCTGTAACTGGATGAAAATGCGTAAACTGTGAAAATAATGACAAAATCACACATTGTTGCATGAAATTTGTGGTATTCCCAAACAGGTTTATTGCAGTATTAATCAGTCTGTTATCATAGTGTACAATGGGAGCTTGGAAATCTTCAAAAATCCAAATACTATTTAGCAAAACCTTGGCCAAGTTTCCTCATTCAACACGACTGATAATAATCCCTCAAATAAATTGGTTATTTCAATCCATGGCTGGTTGTGTGACACTGCTGTGCGCAATTGGCTGTCACGTTTTGCCCACAAATATACAGTTAATTCACTTTACAGTATATCATGTGAAGCGCTTTGAGACGTGTAAAAGGCATGAAAAGTGCTATATCAAATCTAGGGATTATTATTATTATCTACTTATTACATAAGATAATAATCCTATATATAGTATGGCATCTTTCAAGTCATGAATGTAGATTGCAAAACAATTATAATGTGCTTCATAGCATATACTGTAAAGTGGAGTGACAGCTTTGTAAGCAAATGTGACAGGTAATTGACACATAGCAACGTTCCACAAACCATTTGCATCAGACACATTGAAGTGAATCGATCAATATGTCTGGCGTGACTGGACCAACATGCCTCAAAGGCTTTGAGATTTGGTGCCTTATATGCAAGCAGCAGCTCATCTGCCCAGCAAAAGGGTGAAGTCGAGTTCCTCTGTTTTGTTTAGTGAATTGAAATGAGGGAGAAATATTAGCCTTGGGCTAATAGGAAGAACTGCCCGACAATTGGGTAAATGAGAGCAGGCTGGCACCCCGAGCACATGTCATCAAGAGAGGAAGGGAGAATGTTGTCAAGTGGACAGAGGAAATAATAATGAGTATTCCTGCTTTTGATATAATAAGAAAGCAACTGATATAGCATTTAAGATAGGGCTTATTACATCGTTAAGATGTCTCAAAGCGCTTCACAGAATATAAAGTAAAGTGAAGTGAACTGACGGAAAATTGCATGGGTGAAACCCTGCAGCCAATTGCGCAGAGCAGCGTCCCAGAAACAGTCGTGAATTGAGTGACCACATTTTTATTATTATTTTAGATTAATCAAGCGATCCGCTTGATAATATCACTATCATTGGAGCTATTTCCAAATCAGTCTCCAAAGAAGCTGCATAAAAAGTTACAATCAATCACAATTACTGAAGTGCTTACCTGTAACCTCTTGTGGTAATACCTTATCTTTACCCGGACAGCATAGTAACTATTTCGGAAATCTCTGACACATGAACCCAGATCCTGGTTTGTACCATCACTGCCATATAAAGCACAATAGCCTTGTTAGCCTTGTCAAAGATTGTGTTGATCCAACTAGTATTTAAGCAGACCAGTTTAACATTGCATCCAATAGGACAACACGTCCAACACTGGATGTGGTGGTGACCGACGTAGGGAGTCATTGATAATGGGAAGATTGTGGTCACTCATAATATGTTCCTTTTATTGGTTTCACAATTTGTTAACACAATAAACCCCAAGTGGAGGCTCCACTTGTTTCATATTAATCAGGATAAAATAGTTAAAATTACAGCATGAACCAACGAGGTGCTAGCTCCTCTCTCAGAGCCAACTACTTGCAAAGAAATGTTTGAACAAATAATGGATTTGATTAAAAAGCTTGCCTAGAATGATTGTAGGTGAGTGTTCCATCATTCCCCATTAGGACGACAATTGGATTGTTTCTCTGAGAACAAGGTTTAAAAGAAAGGCAATGAGCATTAAACAAACACTGGGTTGACACATAACATTCATGCTCCACAAAGATAAAGCTTACATAATGCACTTCAACTCCATCACTGGATACTCGTACAGATGACACAAGATGCGTAAGATATGTTTAAGCAAGTGTAAAGGTGTGTGAGTGAGGTGGCAGTGGAGGAAGCTGTGGTCATGATGCACTGTTATCATGGACTTTTGCAACAAGTGCAGGTAATTGACTGTTCATGAGGGACGGAAACTGAACCAATTCAGTGGAAGAATCCATTTTGACGGCCTTCGGAAAAGTCCTATTACCTATAAATTCATTTTGCTAGAGATACAAATCCTTTAAGGATGCTCATCCTCACACAAGTCTGCTCTTGCTACTGTGAGAACACGCCTGGCTCAGTAAAACAATGCTGTCAACACATAAAAATGCTGTTTTGGTCCTTTCCAGCAAGCGTCAATTTAAAGCATAGCAACCTGAATGCCTTCCAATAAAAGTAGAAGGTCCCTGGTGTCTCGTGGATGAAGCGCCATCACACACCACAGCAGATCAACAAACTGAAAGGTCACAGGTTCAAATCTGGGTCTCAAGTAGACTTGCCGGATTTCAACCAGGGCAAGAAATGGAGCTATAATTGGGTAACAGCTCATGGGCATCAATCAGCGAGGGCAAAATCAACCATGAAGTTCACTCCTCAACATCCCTCTCACTCGTGTTAGAATGACCAGCACTGATGGAACTGTACTTGAGCAACACACCGATGATCTTCAGGTGAGCAGGAGGCAGAGCAGAGGGACACATCAAGTGCTGATCCAACACAATCCTTTGTTGTACTCACCCCACCATCATTATCAAAGGTGTCAAAGAAGATCCCAATACCATCCCAATGATCTGGTGCTCCAAACACTGGCCCTGTCGGACCCTTCTCTTTGGTGTACCATATGGCCTGGTATGAAAAAGCGAAACGTTTATACACATCAAATAAACCACTCTCCTGCCTACACCATTAAATAGTCCTCAGTTTATCCAATCTATTCTAACTCCCCCCAGAAAATATGTCACCTACTCGTCACATCTATCATTGGTTGCAGATAATTTAAAATCTCAAACATTCTCGGTGTAAAGATTTTTTTTCTCCCTGATGTGCTGCTTAACTGTTACCTCCCCATAATATTTTGTACATTAGTATTATAACAGAACTCAGCCATGCAGCCCTGCACAGAAGCATTTGCTTGCTCTCTCTGCCTCCATTAATAATGTGGGGACAGGAATGATACACTGACAGTATGAACCTATGGCAAGGGTTTGACAATGACAGGCATGTACGATGTAATTTAAAGGATTCTCTCAGAACTCCCATTTCCTCATTGATCAAAAGCTACCCTAATACAGTGGATGGCAGAAGTCCTGACTCTCCCAGCTCTCACAAGGGTTAGAACAAGTGAAGAGAAGCAAACACACCAGTCCATCTGCACCGATCCTGCCCAGGCCGCTGATTCGAAAGGCAACCTCGATTTCCCAGTCTTCAAAGGTAACTTTGTTCTGGTTCCAAATGGAGCCCTTCTGACTGCGTAAAGAAGGAGCAATACGGATGCGCTCAGAGCCAGGGAGGGCACCTGTGGAAACACGGAATAGGACCAGTAATCATTGCTTTCTCAAAGAAATGGTGTGCAAATTGGAGGGTGGTGGTTGTTCATCTATTGTATGTGCTGAGTAACCAGTTCGAGCCTTGGTCAAAGTTTCTAATGACATTTTAAACATCTGTGATCAGGGCTCTCACTGCCTCCTTTTCCTCTTTGACCTCTCTGCCGCCTTCGACATTGTCGACTACTCCACCTCCTACACCGCCTCTCCTCCCAGCTCAATCCTCATGGACCTGCCCTCGCCTGGTTTGACTCTTACCTCTCTAGCCATCTCCAGTTGTCGCCACCAACAGTTTCACACCAGCCCCCGCATTGTCATCTTTGGCATCCCTCAGGGCTTGTCCTTGGCCCCCTACTTTTCAATATCTACATGCCCCCCCTTGGTAACATCATCCACAGACATAAGGACAACTTCCACATGTATGCGGATGATATCCAACTCTATCTTTCTGCCTCTACCTTCGACTCCAGGACTACTACTCAAGGACACCTTACCAGACTTCACTGACTCCCTGTCCCTGAGAGGATCGACTTCAAAATCCTCACCCTTGTTTTCAAGTCCCTCCACTACTCTGCACCCCCCTACCTCTCCGATCTCCTCTCTCCCCAAACCAGCACCTGCCGCCTTCGCTCCACCGGGTCTGGCCTCCTCCACGTCCCCCAAATCCTCCGCTCCAACCTCGGCGGCCTTGCCTTCAGCCACCATGCCCCGAGGCTCTGGAACTCCCTTTCCCACTCCCTTCACCTCACCCCTCTCTTCCCAGTTTCAGGTTCACAGCTAAAGACCTTTCTCTTTGACCGCGCCTTTGGTCACCTTTCTACCCCTGCCCCTGGCTCGGTCTCGGGATCCGCTATTGTGAAGCACTCTGAGACACCGTCTGGCGTGGAGAGCACTATGTAAATCAAAGTTGCTGTTGTACTACTATTCTGACAGATTGTCTATCAGACATCAAGTCCTGGATGAGAGCTAACTTTCTACAGTTGAATGTCATCAAGACTGAGGCCCTCCTGATTGGTTTATGCCAACGCCTTCACACCTCCGGCACTGGTAGCAACAACCTCCATGGTTGCACACTCTACCTCACCAAGCCAGTCAGGAACCTAGGTATCTTGTTTTTCCTCACCCACATCCAAGCCATGACCCGATCTGCCTTCTATCGCAAAACATTGCCCAACTCTGCCACTACGTCACCCCTCAGGCCTCTGAAACTCTCATTCATGCTTTCATCACGTCCCGCTCAATTACGCCAATGCCCTTCTTGTCAGCTGTCCCAACCTCCCTCCATAAACTGCAGATCATCCAGAGACTTCTCCCGCACCAAGCTCCCATCTCTCTCATTCTCACCTGACTCCCCATCGCCCAGAGGAATCTTCAATTCAAGATCCTGGTCACCTTGCCCCACCCTACCTCTGTGACCCCCTAACCACCTACCAACTTGCCCGCTCCGTCCGCTCAGTGAGCTCCTGCCTGCTCCATGTCACTCGACCCACCCACCCCACCATCGGCGAGTGAGCCTTCAGCCACTCTGCCCCCAACCTCTGGAATTCCATCCTGCAGTCCCTCTGCATCGCCTCCCTCCTTGGCCTCCTTTAAGTCCTGCCTCAAGACCCTCCTCTTTGACGGTTCCATCGGTCACCCCAATTCCCCTCCACCCTCCTGATCCTGACCCCAGCTCGGGTTTGAAACATTGACTGTCCAGCGCCTTGGGACGTCCTCCTGAAGTGAAACGAATGACATACAAATGTAATTTTGTTGCTTTTGTTGAATTAACTGATTAACTTTGAATAAACTGAGAATATTTTTAATGCCCCCATCCCACTTGGACTCCCACCATCTCTGAAGTTGTGAAAGTCACAGTATATGTACAATTTGTGGTGTGCTAGAGTTGATTGATCTCAGCCAACAGTCAATCTGGAAGCTCCCATTAAACTCAGTGTACCTCGCTCGCCCAGTCAGGGTAAAAATTAGCCAACGTTCCTTCTCTTAGCTGCTATACATTGTTGCCTCCTGGTAAATCACATTAGATGGGAACAGGCTGTGATTGTGTCCACCCTTAGCCGATCCCCCCACCCCCCCACCCCCATCCCCCACACCCCCGACCCCACCACCACCATTGGTGACTTTTACTTTAGCATCAACTATAGAATACCCACTTCCGCACATACAAAGTACAGATGTGAGTGTAAGACATCCATAGCTGCAATAGCAGTCAACTGTGGGGTTAGACCAACCAAGCGTTTACCTGGTTGGGTTGGCAGGTTCTATTGTACGAATCAAATGAAAACTTATACAAGAGGACAAAGCTGCAGAATTTCCCTGCAATTTTGATACACTGTAAATAAACTCCATAAGCTCCACTGGGAACCACAGATGACAGTTCAGAGCTTGTAATGACCAAATTCTCCAATCGATGATAAACTAGTGGATCTGCTTGTTCTAATAATATCTGTTCTTATGGCCAACATGAGGCACCAATATAAACCAGCCTCTATAATGATGTACACGAGTGCTATTAATCAGGGTACTTTAAATATAATATTAATCCTTGCATTTGGCCTTATCGTATCATTGAGACATCTCAAAAGGCTTTTCAGAATGTGTATTTTGTGGGCAAAATGGGGCAGCCAATTGCACACAGTAGCACCCTATAAACAGTCATAGAATGATTGACAATTTTTTTTTAAACAGAGATTATTACCTGTAGAAAGCTCTTTCTGGAGGTAATAATCCCTGTTTCTAAAAAAAATCCTGTTGTTAAACAGTTCCTATTTACTACTAGGTAGACAGAGGTGTGCGGAGTAAGGAAACTATTAAATGTGACCAAAACACAATTATTGAGACTTTCGTAATAATTAAACACATGCTGGCTTTTCTTGCAATGGTAGTTGAGTAGTTAGTCTGGTAATAACTACATTACTTTTGTACAGTGCCTTACACAATGGGAGGACGTCCAAAGGCGCTGGACAGGTATTCAGACCCGAGCTGGGGTTGAGATTGGGGAGGGTGGAGGGAAAGAAGGGGATGGAGGGATAACCGATGTGACCATTAAAGCACAGGGTCTGGAGGCAGGATTTGAAGGAGGCCAGGGAGGGGGCAAGGCAGAGGGACTGTGGGACAGAGTTCCAGAGGTTGGGGGCAGAGTGGCTGAAGAGTTCGCCCGCCAATGGTGGGGCAGGGGATGTGGAGCAGGCCAGAGCCTGCTGAGCGGAGGGTGGTGAGGGAGGTTAGGAGGTCGCAGATGTAGGGAGGGGCGAGACTGTGGAGGACTTTGAACGTGACTACCAGGATCTTGAATTGTATCCTCTGGGTGATGGTGATTAAAAGTAGCCACAGAGGTTAATAAGGCCATCAAAAAGGTCAGCCAGGCATTTGGATTCATTTCTAGAGGGATAGAAATGGAAAGTAAGGAAGTTATTGTAAACCTATATAGAACCTTGGTTAGACCACACAGAGAATACTGTGTGCAGTTCCGGTCCCCACATTATAGACAGAATATAGAGGCACTGGAGAAGGTGCAAAAAAACGATTCACACGGATGATCCCAGAACAGAGAGATTATACCTGTCAGGAAAGGCTGAACAGGCTTGGACTCTTCTCTCTCAAAAAGAGGAGGTTAAGGGGTGACCTGATAGAGGTCTTTAAAACTATGAACGGTTTTGATAGGGTTAGACATAAGGAAGATGTTTCCACTTGTGGGGGAGACCAAAACCAGGGCTCATCGATATAAAATAGTCATAAATAGATCAAATAGGGAAGTTAGCAGGAAATAATTTACTCAGAGTCGTGGGAACGTGGAATTTGCTACCACAAGGAGTCGTTGAGGCTAATAGCATAGACGTATTTAAGGGGAAGCAAGATAGGTACATGAGGGAGACACAAAATACTGCAGATGCTGGGAATCTGAAACAAAAATAGAGAGCTGGGAAAACTCAGCAGGTCAGGCAGAATTTGGTGTTTTGTCTGCTCTTCGCTGTTAACAGCTCATCTCCCCAGTCTTGTTTCAACCTACCGCCTTTTTGTTTTATGCTGCTATCACCTCTTTAACCTATCAATGAACACATTTTCTCCTTTGTCTTCTTTTTCTGTGGTCTTTGTCTCCTTTGTCTTCCTTGTCTTGTCTCCCCCTCTCTGCCTTGTCCTTAAAAACCTCTCCCTCCCAGCAATGCCCCAGTTCCGACGAAGGGTCGTGGACCCGAAACTTTGACTCACTTTCCTTTCTCCATAGATGCTGCCTGACCTGCTGAGTTTTCCCAGCTCTCTCTGTTTCAGATGGTTATGCTTGCTGGCTTAGTTGAGGAGGGGCAGGAGGAGCCTCATGTGGAGCCTAAACGCTGGCAAAGACCAGATGGGCCGAATGGCCTGTTTCCTGTGCTGTATATTCTGATGTATTCTAATGTAAAAAGTTTCTCCCAAGTTTCCTGGCCTACAATCCGCAGCTGTGTGCAAATGAGCTGACACATTTGCCTACAAGTCCAATCACTGCACTGCACAGAAAACCCCCTGAAGTGTTTTGGGATGTTTTTGATGGCAAGGCCACAATAAATAAGAATAAACTCGCTTGGAGACCGACGTAAATCAGTTTGGTTTTCCCCCCAAATGTGTGCAGTTAAACACAGGGTCGGTCTAAAACACCAATTTTTTTTACTGCGAGAATTTTATTCAATCCATCGTGCCTGTACTATATATATATATATAGATACACACACACAATATATATATACACTATATATATACACACACACACACACACAGTATACTGTATATAAGAACAGCCCAGCAGAGGCACAATGGGCCGAATAAAAATAATATATACACATATATGTGTGTGTATATATATATCTATAGAGTGTATGTCTATATATATAGTGTATATATATTGTGTGTGTGCATATATATGTGTGTGTGGATGTATGTATATTTTTGTGTGTGCATATATACATACAGTATATATAGGTGCATGTGTGTATATATATATATACACACACACACACTGTATAGGTGTGTGTGTGTGTGTTGCGGGGAGAGAGAGAAGGGCTTGAGATAGTGTTGCCCATTACCAGGAGAGGAGCCCTGAGCAGACTGAAGGCAAATCAAAGCGTTTCGAGGAAGTTTTCGAGCTAACCCAGCGACAAAGTGCCGTGTTAAAAGTCTGTAATACTCCTGCATGAGAACATGTCCCCACTTCCTACCCACAGCTCTTCTGACTGGTAAAAAACCGTGCAACATGTCAGAGAAGGGAATAAACAAACCACCGTTAATTGACAACACAAGGCACACAGTAATAAATAAACCATTACCAGGGATGTGTGTGTACAGTTAACCAAAGGTCGATCGGTAGAGAGAGAGAGAGGGGAGAGATACATTAATACTAGTGAAAACTGAGGGCAACATACTGTACTGTATTAACGATTGCAAACACATTACACACACATTACAATGAAAACAGTGAGGGAGACAACACAACAATGAATTACATCTCAAATCGGTGACTTAATTACTGCGTGGGAATTTATTTAAAATCATTGAAACACCACCAACACGTGAGGATTTGCAGCCGAAATATTTCCGTGTTTTTATTCATTTTTAAATTACAATTTTTTTAAAAAAAACCTAACGAAGTTTGCCAGCATTCTGATGTTTGTTGAAATTTAAAAAAATGACAAACCACACACGCCACTTACTGCCAAAGTAAGTCCAGAAACGGACACTGCCATCGTCCAGGGTTAGCTGGGGTCCCTTGAAGCTGTACTTGTACTCGAACCTGCGGTGAGGCAGCTCCCCACTCTGGGTTAGAGCTGCTGCCACCGCCAGCAGACAGCCCAGAGACAGCCAGGACCTCCTCCCCACTGCCATTCTCAACCCCACTGCCCTGACCTGCCACTCCTCAGCACTGGGTGAAAGCCACCAGGCATCAGCCCATTGGCTGGCGTTTTGGGTCAATAGCTCTCTGTCAGGTCTCTACACCTCCTCAATCAATCAATCAATGCCCTTCCTATTTTTATAGCTTTCAATCCCACCATCCTCAGCCTGCTGAACCTCCACTGTGCAATGATCCAATGAAGTAAGTCTCCTCACTAAAGAATCAGTAGAAAAATCATGTTGACTTGATGTGGAGAGAGCAGTAAAAACATACTGTTTGCTTAGGTGGCCTGATGACTTTATCTCATTCTGACTAGATTGTAGACCTAAAATCACATTAGGAATCTCAGATTGCTTATTCCAACTGTGCTTTCCTCAAATTGTGTAGCCAGTAATCCAATGAACATATTGAATCCTTACCAAGCTTATCAGTGACTTGATGAGAGCTAATTATTAGTAACTTTTGGTCACTTAGTGAACTCGGGAGCTAAACTAAACTCGTTTGCTTCTTTCTGCTTGTGATACAAAGTTGGTGGTAGTTGAAGTTTTGCTGCAATATGAGATAATTATAATAATCCTTGCATTTGATATAGCGCTTTGCACGTCTTCTAGCCGTCTCAAAGCGCTTTACAGAATATACTGTAAAGTGAATTGACTGTATATTTGTGGGCAAAACGGAGCAGCCAATTGCGCACAGCAGTGTCCCACAAACAATCCTAGATTTCAAATGACCATTTATTATAGTTTTTTGGGGATGCATTATTATTAGGCGTGTGGAGTAAAGGAAACTTGCCCAAGGTTTCGCCTTGACCTGCCTGGATTTGAAACATAGGTCTCACGCTTGTAAGGCAAGTGCTCTAACCACTGAGCTACAGGATTCCACATATTAAGTTCCCAATAGAAACATGGGAATTACATTTTTCTTTGGGCAGAGAAGCATTTGTAAACCTTGCCCATCTGAGATTGGCACAAAGCATGTGGTCAGATATTCACAGAAACTTCAAAACGAACAAAGTGAAACATGCATAAGTACAGTGGAAAAAATCTGCAGCACTTAAGGACTAAAGGTTACAGATGAAGCAACTTAACCCTGCGCAAGGAGCAAACGTTCTAAGCCAATGTACAAGAACGTTGGGATTTGAAATAAAAGTGATTCATATTTTTAATACAAATTCTCCTTTCCGAGTCCTTCACAACAAAATAAAGCTTCTTTCACGTCAGAAGGACATGGCACTGGATGGTTAAGGGTTTGCAACCAAACTAGGGGGTTGGAATCAAGAGCAGTGAGGGTGGTCCAATGCACGATCAACGTGGAAAGCCTTGAGATGGGCCTTGAACAAGAGAAGGGAGAGGGTAGAAAGGCTGAAGGCCTGTCTGCCAACACTGGGGAGCAGGCAGAGCAGGGGACATGAAATAAGCCAATGCCTGCTAAGGGGAGGGAGCGGACAAGTCAGTACAGTATGTTGTTAATAGGTCACAGAATGTTTATTTATTTATTTATTCTATGTATCCAATGTTTTGTTGGTCCGCTGAGGAGAGAAACATTTCTTTTCAGGATTCTAATCTCCCCCGTATTTTATTTTGCAAACAATCCTATGTAGGGTGGGAACTCGCTCTCAGGTCTGTGCCAATAGTTTTCTAGGTTTAACCAGTTGGATATCAGTCTACAGCCAGACTGAAGTATTCACTAAATTCTTTCCCTCTGCTCCAGCTATGGCTTGGCTCTGGTTACATACTGTAATAGTGGTGCGATTGGAAACTCACTGTCAAAAACCATCAGTATACTGATATGTTGACTAAATCCTGGTTTAAGTTTATCAACAAAACATTCCATTATTCTATATCCAAAAGCTAGTTCAGCAATGTTATGAAATAGACAACATTCTTACATAAACAGAATACCTTGCAACTGTGCAAATGAGATTTGCTCAACAGGCATTCACAGAGTAAAGCCTATTAAAGCCAATGAATAAAAAAAGTTTGACTAAAGCTGGTCAACATATGTTGCATACAGCTTGCCAATAGCTTCTCTGTCATCTTAGAGCAAATCATTAGGAGCATATTCCTGGGAAATGCAACTCACATCAAGGCCATTTATTTTTGCATGATAGAATTGGAGTTTATTTTTCCCAAGCTTTCTCTTTAGTTTCCCATTGCATCCTAAACCTTTTTAGTTGGGCATTCCACAACAACAATAAAATTACATTTGTATAGAGCCTTTCACGTCATGACGACATCCCAAGGTGCTGGATAGTCAGTGTTTCAGACTGACTCAAGGGCAGCTATCCCCATCACTGTGTATCTGTACACTGTGAATCTTCCCACTTCCTTAACTCCTCCCCCATCAGCCACACATTCAGAACACCTTTCAGCTCTTCATTAATCTAATTAAAACACGTCTCTCTCTCTCAGGGAAAACAGAAGTGTAAATTAAATTACAGATAGAGGTTGTGAAGAATCCAGATAAGAATTTCACTGATGAAGTATAAACCTAATCATGCACTAGCATCCCAGCAGACTTTTTATGTTCAGTAATTTAAAACGTTTATCACTCTAATGTGCTCCTGTAGAATTGAGAGGGCAGATGCAAACACCTGCTCCCAAGGCTCACTCAATGGATTTAGAAGGATTTGGGGATGATGCTACCTCAAAAGACAAGCGAGACAGTCACTCATAAGAATCAAGGTAATGAACCAAGAGTTTCACCATTGCTATACTATGCAGAAAAAGTTGTGAAAAAAGGTACAATTTTCCTGTCCCAGATCACTGCTAACTGTTAAAATATAAAACTTTGTAAGATCACAAATCAAACTGAACCCCAAATTGCAGAAGTCAAGCGACTGAAAAATAGGATTAATTGGAGACTTGTTGACCAGGAATTAAGCACAACATCCCTTCAACTTCAGATGCAACCAAGGCTGATCGGATCAACACCCATCACTTGGGTAGAGTAACAATTCTGATATTAGAAAAAGGAGTTGTTTTAGCCAACAATCCCCCAGATGAAGTGATGGTTCACCTCATGGCTATTTTATTGGTTCAAAATGATTGCTACATTGTTTGTAGTGAAACAGTCAATTGACCATTGCTGTAAAATGCTTTGAAATGATGCACAATATGCTATAAAATATAGTTGCTTTCTGTAGCTGCATCCACAAAACTCTGTTACTTTGCTTTCCTCAGCCAAGTCCAAAATAAGGCAGTCAGGGCAGCAAAAGGTTGAAAATCTTACTCAGTGGCATCTTGATTCATCCTGTGTCTATTGGCATATCTCAGTTGAAGAGCACTCATCCTCTAAATAGCAGTCCAGGAAAGAATAGCCATAAAGGCATCAATACTGACATAAATATTATCCAAATCAAAACATAACCACCTTAAGAAATGATCACACGGAATGATTTATTTCATTATTATAATCTCATCCTTGGCAGCTAAGATGAATGCACTGACAGGAATGAATCTTCCCCACTACATGCATCAATGAGTTTACATCAAATGAGTAAACATTACAGAACATTAAAAAAATCATTTTTTAAAAAAAGATCACTACCATTTAAGTATTAAAAACCCGGCTAAGCAAATTCAGATGGGGGGGAAAGCAAACATGAAATTGTGTTATTCTAGTTAAAGAATTTTTTTAATCACCAAACCTTGCCATCATGAAATGCATTTGGTAGAAACAATGTTTTGCGAAGTACAGATAAGCAAATAAGCACCGTCTTTGTGGCTGGAGGCACTTGGCACAGAACAAATACCACAAGGACTGAACTTGACAGAGGTGTTTAAGCATGCTTCTTTAATGGGGGATTGAGGGATACTGCGTCACAGTACACACAGAGGGAAACAAGCCACAAGGCCATGATATGCTGGGTTCATATGTTTAAGAAGACTGCCTTGTAAAAGTCTCAGCACTCTTGGTTTAATGTCGAGCAGTTTTTGTTTTAAAGTTCGACGGCATTTCTGGTGTCACAGGTAAAGTTCTTTTGTTTTGATATGGTGTAGCCTTTCTTGTAATTGCTTGAAAGTTGGTCTCCGATCGGGGTCAAGTTCCCAGCATATTTTCATCAGATCATAAACAGCAGGAGTACAACCATCAGGAGGGTCCATTTTGTATCCCTTCTCAACACGAGGAACAACATCTTTCAGAGGCTGAAAAAAAAAAAAAATGAATTATTTGCTGCTTACTCAATATTGGAGCTCCTGTAGCTCAGTGGTTAGAGCACTCGCCTTACAAGTGGTGAGGCCTGTGTTCAGGCAGATCAGGGCGAAACCTTGGGCAAGTTTTCTTACCGCAAATGCCTAATAATAATCCCTCCAAAAATAAACACAGAAATTGTAATTTCAATCCACGACTGTTTGTGGGACACTGCTTTGCGCAATTGGCTACTGCGTTTCGTCCCCAAAATACAGTCAATTCACTTTACTGTATATTCTGTGAAGCGCTTAGAGACATTGATAAGATGTGAAAAGCGCTAAATCAAATGCAAGGATTATTATTATTATTGCCACCTCTCGTCTCCACCTTAATTACCGTCCTTGAAGCCAGTGTGAATCCAGAGATGCTGATAAAACCATGGTCAGGCAGCCACCAAGCAGTTTCATCAATGTACCCCCTAACTCAACCATAAAGGTTGGGCCACTACTGCCCTAAATCTTACTGAACACTACTAACTGAATAGTAGGGTTTCTTAATAACTACTCCAAGTTGTAAACAGGGAGTATGTCTGGAAACTGTCAGTCTGAAAGTAGTTCCCCATTGGGTGTTGTGATATATTTCTGGGTGCCAGAAGCAAACTCCATTTGTAACTCAAAAGCCCTAATTAAAAATTCTGGGTGCGAAATTGCCAAGTTTTAGATTCCATTATCTCAAGGCTCTAAAAGATTTGACAGCAAATGCAATGCTCCAGTAAAGGCAACTCTGTGCCAAGAGGGGTATAACAGAAAGATGACATACATTAGTTTAGTAATATTGTATTAAAATATTTTGAAAAACTTGAAGCAAGATCCACACTTTTACATCTCTGGACCAGCATTGTTTTCTAACTGTTTTCAAGAATTAGTCGGTTTATATGTACACAACATCGGAGGGGAAAGGGAGGAAGGAAGGTAAATTAAATCTCCAGTAGCTGGTGGGTCAGCCGGTGAAGTATAGAACGAGCAAAATCCTCAAACGAGAATATATCACAAGTGCATTCGTCATGTCCCAAAATATACATTTGTTGCAACATGCTTTGCAAGCCTCCCACAATCAGAATAAATTATTAATTGCAGTGCAATGCATGTTTCTTCCACAAGAGTGTACTCCTGCACTCATCCAACGAGGAAGCAATTTTATTTGACAGAACTGCACAAACCAGAAATGCAAGCTCCAAATACACTCTTTGACCTGAAAACAGAGCAGGCAGCAAAAACTACACAACATTGAAGATAGTACGAGAAGAAATGGGTGAAAAACAGTAAATCCCCAACGTACAACACAAGTAAACGCTAACTTCACTACATAGTTTGAAGTCAATGCACCAAGTCATTACTTCCCTGTTTCTATTTATTTTTACTTCAGTTGTGCACTCGTCCTAATCGGAAACACTTCACAGTCAGCTTCTGGTGCTGACTATGTTGCTTCCCACGATAAAATGGACAACCTCTATGCCATCAGATCCTAGTTTATGCCACTTGCTACACTTTAACACATGCAATATGCAGAACTGAAATCAGCCACGCAGAGCTTGGTCATCTATGCACATCTTGCTCACAACATGGTGCCTGGGATATTGGGACTCAGCTTTTAATGAAGTTTCCCCGTAGGCATTGGTGATGGCATTTGTTGCCTTTATACTGTAAAGTGAGTTGACTATATTTGTAGGCAAAATAGATTGGAGTTATCGTACCTGCACTTTAACCAGAAGGCCGTATAATATTTTGGACTGGTGCCACTTCCTGATATGAACTTTTAGAGTTTGTACAGTAATGTGTTAACAACAAATTAACAACAAATTACATTTACAGAGCGCCTTTCACGTCGGGAGGACGTCCCAAGGCGCTGAATGCTTCTCTGCATGAACTCTGGCTGGCTTAGATCACATATTTTGAACCAATGAGCACAGATCAGCTACACAGCAAATGAACCAGAGAGCAAACAGACATTTGTTTTGTTATTGTGACACAATCAGTGGCCTCCTCTAGAATAAGACCCAAGCTCAACTCAAATTGACAGTAGCCTGGGACAGTGCCAGAGTGATTAATTTGCTTGATTATTGAAGAGGATTCCAATCATTACACATTGCTGTTTGTCAGTGTCCTACTTTATGCCTCCAAATCAGATAAAATATTGGTTTAACTTCTCTTACTGTTCTTATTCCATACACTTTGAACATTTGAACTCATATTGGTTTGAACCATATTGGTTTTGAACTCATATAACATGCTCTATCATGTTATATTTTATGGCACAAAAATTCAATGTCATACATGTCATGAGGGGGTTTAATGCAATTTATTTTTAAATCAGGATTTCTGAATACTGAATTCCATGAGGTCTTTATGAAGGTTCCTTATGAAGTAATCCAGGTAAGGAATATCACAAATTAAGACCCAAAAGGTGCTATTTCTAGACAGATAGCAGCTACAACAATAAAGCAATGCATCGCTTCTTACCATTCTGGGATAAGGCACTCGCCCAAAGGAATAGATTTCCCATAGAAGAATCCCAAAACTCCATACATCTGATTTAGTAGAAAATTTCTATAATAAAAAAAGAACAGAATTGTAACATCCAAAATGATTTGACTTACTTAGAATTTATGAATCACATCAAATTTCTTAGTGTGCTGAACAGAAAGAAGGGTTTAGCGAGACAACAACAACAACTTTGATTTATACAGCGCCGGACGGCGTCTCAGAGCGCATCACAGTAGCGGATCCTGAGACCAAGCCAGGGGCAGGGGCAGGAGGGTGATCAAAAACTCGGTCGAAGAGAAAGGTCTTCAACTGTGACCTGAAACTGGAAAGAGAGGGGGCGAGGCGAAGCGAGTGAGGAAGGGAGTTCCAGAGCCTTGGGGCTTTGTGGCTAAAGGCACGGCATCGAGGGTGGAGCGGAGGATTCGGGGACATGGAGGAGGCCAGACCCAGAGGAGCGAAGGCAGCGGGTGCTGGGTTGGGGGGAGAGGAGATCAGAGAGATAGGGGGGTGCAGAGGAGTGGAGAGATTTGAAAACAAGGGTGAGGATCTTGAAGTCGATCCTCTCTGGGATAGGGAGCCAGTGAAGTCTGGCAAGGACTGGGGTAATGGGGGAGCGAACCTTAGAGCGGGTGAGTATGCGGGCGGCAGAGTTTTGGATAAGCTGGATTTTGTGGATTGTGGTGGAGGGGAGACCGGCGAGGAGGGCGTTGCAATAGTCCAGCCGAGAGGTGACAAAGGCGTGGACCAAGCTTTCGACGGCTTTTAAGGTAAGGTATTGCCGGAGATGGGCGATCTGTCGGAGGTGATAGAAGGCAGTGCTGGTGACCGACCGGATGTGGGGGAGGAAGGACAGTTGGGGGAACCTGATGCTAAGGTTGAGCACGGGTTCGGAGAGTTTTAGAGGCAGGCCGGGAAGATAGAGGAGGTGAGAGCTGTGCGAATAGAGACATTGACTAGAGCCAAGGAATATGGCCTCCGTGTTGTCAACATTCAGCTGCAAGAAATTTGTGCTCATCCAGCCCCTGATGTCTGAAAGGCAGGCTGTCAGAACATCGGGGGTCTGGGGGTCACAAAGTGAAGTGGAGAGATAGAGTTGGGTGTCATCCGCATACATGTGGAAGTGTGCCCCATGTCTGTGGATCACATCCCCAAGAGGAAGCGTGTAGATGAGGAAAAGGAGGGGGCCAAGGATGGATCCTTGGGGTACCCCGCAGGTGACTGGGTGAGTGCGGGAGGAAAAACCGTTTGTGGACATGTACTGCTGGCGGTTTGTGAGACATGATTAATTGAGGACAGATGTCTCTTGAATGACTCTGGTCCTTACTGGGAAATGTTAAAAAAAATTGGACTATGGCAGACACATGGCAGATGAAGTTTAATGCAGAGAAGTGTGAGGTGATGCATTTTGGGAGAAGAAATGAAGGGAGGCAATATAGGCTAGATAGTACAATTTTAAATGGTGTAAAGGAACAGAGAGACCTGGGGATTTGTGTTAGTGACTCGTTGAAGGTGGCAGGACAGGTAGACAAGGCTGTTAAGAAGGCATATGGGATACTAGGCTTTATAAATAGGGGTATAGAGTACAAAAGTCAGGAAGTGCTGACTAACCTCTATAGGACTTTGGTGAGGCCTCAGCTGGAATACTGTGTTCAATTCTGGTCACCACACTACAGAAAGGATGTGAAGGCATTGGAAAGGGTACAACGAAGATTTACTAGGATGGTGCCAGGATTGAGGGACTTCAGCTATGAGGAGAGGCTAGATAGGCTAGGGTTATTCTCTCTGGAGCAGAGAAGATTGAGGGGAGACCTAATAGAGGTTTATAAGATCATGAGGGATTTCGACAGGGCAAATAGAGAAAAACTATTTCCACTCGTGGGTGAATCTGTGACTCGTGGTCACAGACTTAAAATAGTTTCAAGGCGCAGTAGAGGGGAGCTGAGGAGAATTTTTTTCACTCAGCGAGTTGTTCGAATCTGGAATGCATTGCCTGAAAAGGTGGTGGAGGCTGATTCGATAACAACTTTTAAAAGGGAATTAGATCTTTATTTAGGGAGAACGGGTCTATTAGGCTATGGGGAGCGGGCAGGGCAGTGGGATTGAATCGCTCTTTTCAAAGAGCCGGCACAGACTAGATGGGCCGAATGGCCTCCTTTTGTGCCGTAAAATTCTATGATTCTATGATTCTATAGGACCCCGAGACAATCCAGAGCTCTCTCAAGCCGAAGGCAAACTCTAATTATTTCAGTTCAGCAAGAGATGGTCAACTCTGCATTTAAACTTGTGTACAATGGAAGAAAAGCTTCAAAAGGAAGAAGGGGTGCCTAAGATTTGCCACTGGGGAGTCCCACAAAGATTTCTATTGAATTTGCTCCAGAATATTCACTTGTGACCATAGCAGCTTGTGATCTTGGCATAATAACTTGTACTACACCAAATGCTGCGAGACAAACATCACTGAAGCCACGGTGTTTCATTGTTGAAAAGTACAAATGCATGACTGGAGTAGTCATGCATTTAGACTGTGCCAGACATAGGAACAAGAGATGGGTTTCCATGTAGCTCACCATGCAAGGCTAAAAATGCCATCATTAGCTGGAGCAAAAATATAGTGTGCGTGGGGCAGGGGGTGGTGGGAAAGAATGATATCTTATTAATACTACTGTTTACCATCATTTCTCCAAAAGTCACTTTACAAATATAATGTGTTGTCATTTGAAGGGTCAGAGGGGAAGGGAGGGAGTACCTTTCATAAAATATTTAAGCATTGGCTCTGTGCCAAACCATACAGACAAGTGTGAAAAATCTGTTATACTTGTAAGATGCTTTTACCTTTTCTTTAAGAGCTTCAGGTGCGGTCCATTTCACTGGGAGCTTCCCTGTGTCTTGCGTTGATGAGGCTTCTTTTGTAAGACCAAAATCACTAACTTTAGCTATGTTATCATCAGACACCAGGACATTCCGAGCAGCTAAATCTCTATGTACAAAATTATTTGCTTCCAGGTATTCCATTGCTTCACAGACATCGCTGAAATACAAAACAAATTAATAGATGGTTTAAGGGGCATTTTAAAGGACACTTCAATTTAATTAGTAAAAGCTAAGGCAGCTTTGCAGCACTAATCTACCATGTCCAATAAAAGTGCCCTAATGATTCACTCAACACAATGGTATGATCTTAATATTAATAAATAATAAATCTTTGCATTTGCACTTTTCATGTCTCCTAGACGTCTCAAAGTGCTTCACAGAATATATTGTAAAGTGAATTCACTATACAATTGTGGGCGAAACTTGGCAGCCAATTGCGCACAACTGGGTCCCAAAAACAGTCATTAATTTATTTATTATTTATTTTTTGAGGGATTATTATCAGGCGTGTGGAGTAAGGAAATTTGCCCAAAGTTTTGCCCTGCCTGGAATTGAACTCAGGTCTCTTGCTTGCGAAGCGAGTGCTATAACCACTGAGCTATACAAATTCACGTTCATCTTATTGCATAGAAGATGAACTTTGAACCAAGGAGTTTCCTCAAAGGGTGAAAGCTAGAGGGAGATTGGTGGTTAGAGGGTGAATGACCATGGAATAGTACTGACTATTATAAAATAGGGCGTTCTCAGCTTCTCTCTTGGCAAATCACCCATGGAATTCAGGTGACTCCTATCTTTACTGCATATATGCAGCATCTTGCCTTTATTTGCATTTAACTAAATTTTCCACTCTTCAGCCTTTATGTATAACACTCGAAACTCTTTGGAAGACCTTTACTACTTACTCTGATTCGCGTTTCCCCCCAAGTGGAAGTTTTTCCCAATTACCTGCTAACCCTTTAAAAAGTCATTTCAACTACAATCCTCAATCCCTCAAACCAGTGTACTGTACATTCAATTGTCAAACAATAAAATGTAATCTTTTGAAGAGTCAAGAGAAGGGACAAACAAGTTTCACTAATCTACTTTGGTTTGGTTTAACAATCTATCATTGATTTACAATGGCCGATGAATAGGTCACTTACCAGCCTTAAATCATAGGGATTGAAGCATGGTACAAGAGAAGGAAACATTTACCTGGATAGTAATTATCTCAATTATACAAGAGAATCAAACAATTGTGTGCATTGGCCTAGCAAACTGCTCCAATGACCTTCAGATTCATTGCAGCATCAATCACACAAGAATGTTTTGAACAAATACAATCCTCATTAGTATACTCACATGGAAAACTTCAGTAAACATTCGCCACCTAGGACAGACCGTCCTCTTGATCGCAGATAATCCACCAAACTGCCCTAGTAATGATCAAAGGTTTTTGTGTAATTATTTTCAGTTTGCCATTTAGAGGAATTGCCATTTAAAATGTCAGGGGCAGGAGAAAGACAGGTCATAAATTAACTTTGAAAGAATAAAAATATTGGGGTATTTGGGTAAACAAAGTATGGTAGCAAAACATTTAAAGTTATTCTGAGATTATTACCACAGCATTGTTTACAACTCGAAGTCTACAGGTCAAGACCAAGAGGTACGGGAGCATGTGTTTAAAAAAGGCACAAAAGATTGAGTCAGAAGTGTAAAATCCCACGTTAAATTGGCCCCTTGGGCTGTTGGATTCCAACAGCTATCGAATGAACTGGACTTAATACTAATATCAAGAAGGGAAGTTACCAGACTGTTGTATAACATATCGCTACTACACAAAAAGCAGAATTTCTATAAAAGCACATCCTCCACCTACTTCTGCAAAGTTTCACAGGAAATACGTAAACTAGATTGGTCAAGCAGTACAAAGCTAATTTAAACCTTCAACATTATAGATAAAAGCAATGAAAATAACCAAACAGGATTTTTTTTGGGGGGGAAAGGGATTAAAAGGGAAGAGTCAGTTGTACAATGAATTATATGACAGTAAAAATTCTAGTCAAAATTCTGACCAGTGAATGTGTTTTACACATTAGATTCAATTAATCTAAGCTTAACGTAACTCCAGATAGGTGTATTTTATTGGTAAGGACAATGTATATGTTCCCAAGAAGCCCATACACGTCCAAATTTGCTTTTTGTGCTTGTAAATTGGTACATCATAGCAAAGCGAATCCTGCCTATGTAGCGTCTCTGAAAGAGCCATCAATTAATCCCTCTCTCCTTTTAAAGGTGTTTATGCTTCAACCAATATTTGCTTAAGCATGAAAATCCATGTTTTCATTAAAAGTCTGTTTAAAAAAATTTCAACTCTTCCCTTGTTTTAAATGATAATCGCAAAATGATGCCCTCTAGTAACTGACTTACCTGGCAGTGGAAACAATTTCTGCTCATTTAGTTAATTTAACTTTTCAATATTGAATACTGTATTGGGGTTCCTCATACATTTAAAAATAGTAACTAAATACTTACTTTTGCCATGTATTCTGTTACAATGTACAGAGACCCTGTTACTTCCACAATGACACCCAAAAGCTGAACTAAGTTGTTGTGACGGAGTTGCCTGCAAAATAAAGCACATATTAAAATCTAATTTTCTTGTTGTATATTCATTTGTTCTGAAGCTTGGTATTGTTACCAAAACAATTATAAAACTCTAGATGTAACTGATCAGATCTCAATACTGCTGACTTTCTCTAGAGAACAGAGTAAATTTCAGGATAGAGCACCATTAAAAAATTGTCACCTAATTGGGTAGTGCGGTTATATTCATTTTCTTAAATAATAAGAAAAGATGGGAAGATAAATGGCAGATGAGCAAAGGTAGATCAACTATGACAAAGCAATTCCTAACACTGGGTAAGGGGAATCAACTGGTAAAGCTGATGAAATAAAACAGAAAGAAAAGGCTGTGGAATCTGACTCAGTCAGCTGTGTGAGGGAGGAGCATTTTTTTGTTGCACACACAATACTGACGACTAAAAGCTAGCCAAGCCAGAACATCTGAGCAGTAACAAATTGCAAGAGCAGCAGCTGCATTTAGTCCACATTAACCTCAAACCAACCCAATTTGTAACCTTTAACCCATGACAGTGAAGAAAAACAGCAATGTGCATTTTTCTCAATTAGCTTAATTGCTACTTACTCTTGTTCCTTTCCTAGATTTACTCAGCTCTCTGAGATGCTACCCCAGTGAAGGGGGCTATGTAAGTTGTTGTTCTTTCCTAATGTTTCAGTAATATCCCTATACCTGGCTAATTTTACTCATATGTCCGTTTTCATCCCATGAATAAAAAGTGTCAATAGTCAAATGGTTCAGATGTGATGAATGATCATTCTTTGTTCTTTCCTTCATTTGTTTTATTCTTTTTCCAAACACTGTTTCTATTCCCCTCAATTAGTTTTCTATGTCTCAGTGTTTCTCTTCCCCTCCATCATTGTGCCCTGAAAGGCTGAATATTCACCCCTTACTTTCTTACGGCTTTACTGTTTACGTCTCTCTCTTCAGCTCTTGTAAATTAAGGCAACAATTTGCTTGGCATTCCAATTCATCAAAGAACCAGTTGAAAGCATTGCAGAATAGAAAGGACCAGTCATTACTCTGCAGGAGTATTTAAATTTTGATTCCATTTCTATATTAGATTTCTGAAATATTAATCCTAAAGTATTAAGCATTTATTGAAATTGTACTAGTACCCTCTTAAACATTGACACATTTTAAATTTTGAATTCAAAACCAACCCACAATCCAAGTGAAAGAAACTGATCATTGATTTCTTAATGGTTAGAAAGAACTGAATAGACAAGTGTTCTTAATAGACAGACGGATTTTCAAAGCTATTATTAGAAAGCAGGCTCAACATGCACCAGGAAAATGCTGGTAGAACTTACGTCATTACAGATGCCTCAGCAATAAACGCCTGTGCAGTCGCATCGTGTTTAATGCATTTGACAGCTACTTTGTTGCCTCTATATTCACCCAATGTCACATCTGGAGAAAGAAAGATGACTTCAGATCAAGGGATTGTGCGCAGCACAAAGTAAACATGTCAGTGTGTAAGGTTACACTGGGAAATCTGTGATTTTCTTGTACGGATTGGATATTGAACCCTGATTAAGGCAATTTTTTTGAGAATTGATTTCCTAAGTAAAAAAATTATATACAGCGCCTTATGCCAAAATGGCTCAAAGCATGCCAGTTTTTCATGTAAAGTGTCATGGCTGTTTGTGAGACATTGCTATGCACAATTGGGTGCTGGGGTCACTTAAAATATAGATTTTACAGTATATCCCGACTAATGATAATAATCCTTGCATTTGGTATAGCGCCTTTCATGTTGGGAGAACGTCACAAAGGACTTCACAGGATAATGAAATGAAGTGAGGAATCACTGTGTATTTGCATAGGAGATTGATATAAAATATATATATACACACAGGTATCCCTGCGAGACAGAAAGCAGAGAGTTGTAGTGAGCGGCTGTTTTTCAGATTGGAGGGAAGTGAGCAGTGGTGTGCCACAGGGATCAGTTTTGGGACCATTGCTGTTTGTAATCTACATCAATGATCTGGACTTGGGTGTACGGAGTACAGTTTCCAAGTTTGCAGATGACACTAAGTTAGGGAGAATAGTAAATAGTGAGGAGGATAGTAGCCATCTGCAAGAGGATATAGACAAATTGGTAAAGTGGGCAGACACATGGCAGATGAAGTTTAATGCAGAGAAGTGTGAGGTGATGCATTTTGGGAGAAGAAATGAAGGGAGGCAATATAGGCTAGATAGTACAATTTTAAATGGTGTGAAGGAACAGAGAGACCTGGGGATTTGTGTTAGTGACTCGTTGAAGGTGGCAGGACAGGTAGACAAGGCTGCTAAGAAGGCATATGGGATACTAGGCTTTATAAATAGGGGTATAGAGTACAAAAGTCAGGAAGTGCTGACTAACCTCTATAAGACTTTGGTGAGGCCTCAGCTGGAATACTGTGTTCAATTCTGGTCACCACACTACAGAAAGGATGTGAAGGCATTGGAAAGGGTACAACGAAGATTTACTAGGATGGTGCCAGGATTGAGGGACTTCAGCTATGAGGAGAGGCTAGATAGGCTAGGGTTATTCTCTCTGGAGCAGAGAAGATTGAGGGGAGACCTAATAGAGGTTTATAAGATCATGAGGGGTTTCGACAGGGCAAATAGAGAAAAACTATTTCCACTCGTGGGCGAATCTGTGACTCGTGGTCACAGATTTAAAATAGTTTCAAGGCGAAGTAGAGGGGAGCTGAGGAGAAATTTTTTCACTCAGCGAGTTGTTCGAATCTGGAATGCATTGCCTGAAAAGGTGGTGGAGGCTGATTCGATAACAACTTTTAAAAGGGAATTAGATCTTTATTTAGGGAGAACAGGTCTATTAGGCTATGGGGAGCGGGCAGGGCAGTGGGATTGAATCGCTCTTTTCAAAGAGCCGGCACAGACTAGATGGGCCGAATGGCCTCCTTTTGTGCCGTAACATTCTATGAATCCCGCCCCAACCATGTCCTCAACAACTGCGAAACGTGACAACCCTTGCAAACCACAGCTTATCACCCTCGCTTATTCACGGATTTTAACACTAACGCTAGAGTTTAGTACTAGGACCCAGTTGCATCAACCAGCCTCAATGTGCCTCAATAGCATATAGAGCTATATGCCTCAATAGCATATAGAGCCAGGACCCAGTTGTGATGTTTCAATCAACTAGCAACAACAATTCTCTCTTAGGATTAAGGTAAATACAGTAACATGAGTTTATTGTTGCTTCTCTGCATCTCCTCTCTCTCTTTCTTTAAGTGCATCATAGGCTGTAGAGATCTCTCTCTCTGACTCACCTTTTTTCTATTTCACTTTTTCTTCCACCACCCCCCTCCCCCATTCCCCCTTCTCTTTCTCACCTTCTCTCACCCACCCCCCGCACCCTCCCTTCTCTCTCTTTCACATTCTCTTCACCCCCACACAATTCCCCCACCCCACCTCTCTCTTTCACCTTCTCTCTCTCTCTGTGTGTCTATGTGTAGATCAGTCAGTCAGTCAGACAGCCTCACATTTTGCTGCAGATCCTGGCAGCCAATTCGCCCAAACTTACTCCCCCTATCCCCATGTATGTTATAACTGTACACCTCTGTCACCTCTCTATTTCACCTTCTCTTTCCCCCACAGCCCCTCCCTCAATCCCACTTCTCTCTCTCACCTTCTCTCTATTTCACCTATTTCTCTTTTCTCCACACCGTCTCCATTGATTTATCTCTCTGCAAGCCCTTTGTGTCACCCCCCCACCTCCCCCACCCTCCGCGTTGCTCTCTCTCTGTGTCTGTGTGTAGATCAGTTAGTCAGTCAGACAGCCTCGCGGATTGCTGCAGATGCACCCAAACTTACTCCCCCTATCCCCATGTATGTTATAACTATATGTATTTTTTTGTGTTTGTTCTACGAAACACGAACTTACTCCCCCTATCCCCATGTTTCCCTGCATTTACCAAACGCGAAAAAGCAAATGTACTCCCCATGTTTCCCATAGGGTCCTGTATTTTCCAACCATGATTTCACCAAACACGGAGGTTTGCAGGAATGTATCCCACGTGGTTGGGGAGGAGTACTTGTATATATAATATACATTATGTATTATTCCTCTGATCTTCTAGAAATATACAGATAGACCTCGCTTAACGTTGCTTCGGTCAACGTTGTTTTGTTATTACGTTGCTGATACATAGGGGAACATATATTCATGTAACGTTGTGACTTTCGCTATTATATCGTTCACATGGTGGAAATGAACTACTTTGGGTAGTGTAGGCGTATACAGACGCTAAACGTCCGGTATTCTTGCACGGTTTCGCTTAACGTGATTTCGCTTAAAGTTGCACTTTTCGCAAACAAAATTTGAAGTTAAGCGAGGACTAAGTGTATATAGAAAATATATAGAACTTTGAGATGGCTAGAAGATGTCAAAAGCGCTACATCAATTGCAAGGAATATTATTTTATACATTAAAAATCAGAGGAATTATTATCCTCATCGGATGCACACACAGTTTCAAGATCACTGGATATTAATTAGTAGTTGATTATTTCCCCACACTCCCCTTAATAGCACCTAGTTCAAGCGCTGCCCAGCTAAATTTATCTAATTTAGCACATTAAAATCTGTGAACTGCTGGACTGTATCGCTTAATGCTCTGCTGGCTGGCATTTTACCCACTAGGCCTTTGGGCTATTGGGAAGATCATTTTTAATTTTTTTTTAAAAAAAGGAGCCGTGAGAAGAACAAATCGGTCAGTGCACATTAGATGGACAAATGCAGTAAATCAGCTTGACTTTCACTTACCTCCAAATTCTCCTTTTCCTATTATTTGCTGTATTTTGAGATCTTTCATGTTTAGTGCCCAGCCACCTAGAAAACGGGTACAGAAACTTAGCTCAAGGTGCAGCATGGTTCCAATCCATCTGGTTTTGGATGGTCTTAAATTGGTTATAGAAACAAAATGGCTTCAATTGATCAGTCAATCACAATACAACAGTCAATTGGCTCAGAAGCAATATAAAATGCTTCAGCTGAAGGCATACTGCCACAATGAAAAGAATATAAAGTGTTCAAACCGCAAAACACTTTTATAACTTCTGGTCAACTGAATCCAACATGAAATTTTCACACATGTTAAAATCCCTTCACTCTCTGGTACCTCCCTACCTCTTCGACCCCCTCACTCATAAATCAACTACCGATCGACTGGCGCAAGCCTCCTGCTCGTTCCTCGCAACCTACTCCCCACTATCGGAAGTCATACTTTAGGCTACTATGTCCCAAAATTGTGGAACACTTTCCAACAACTCCTCTGCCTTGACCCCTTTCTCCCCATTTGCATGTCCCACCTGAAAACCTTCCACTTCGACTTTACTTACGCCTCCACCACCCCCACCCAAGCTCGGAGTCAGGCTCTGCCATTGTTAAGCGCTCTGGGACTTATATAGGGTCGTGTCTGTCCAAACAAAATTGTTTGATAGCAAAGAAAATGCAAGCTCCAAGTCATATGTTGTATGAGAGGTTCCATTTGACTAACTGAAACAGAATCCGAATGAACACCTTGATGTACACACACACAGATCTTTGTCACAGAATCAACAACACCCATTCTTGAAAATGCAATCTGTAAGTTAGCAACATTTTGATTTATTACTCACTTCTAGAGAATTCATCCCGAGCTGCCACGGTGCCTTCCATAAGTTTGGGTGTGGTTAGTCGTGTACATAGTCCATCAGCGTCCACGGTGTAATGCTAAAAAACGGAAACCCGTAGACAGTTAATGCAAAGTGCATGCGCAACATGCAAACATTGCAGTTTCAAACTTGAGGTTATTGATGTTTTGTTGCTCTTCTCATTTTTGATTTTATTTCTCATGCAAGTTTCATGGTGAGGCTGAATCCACTTGCCTCAAAGCACTTTTGCAGTTTTTGTTATGGAGAGGCTGTACCGCAGCAAAACGGCTGCCCATTTGCCAAGATACAACATATTAATTTCAAGACTCTGCTCTCACAAATGTGACTTTAAAATACCACTTCACTGTATATCCTGTGAAGCGCTTTGGGGCGTCTCAACGACTCGATCGGGCGCTATACCAAATGCAAAGATTTGTATTCGAACCTAAAACTCATGATCATGCAGATTCTGAAGTATCGAAGGAAATTAGAAGATTGTATTGATTCAGGACTTGTCAAAATATTCTTCTGACTCAAATCCTGCTGAAATAACAGGCTTGTGACCACTGAGGCACCTCAGTGAACTGGCCAAGTGGTTACTCACTCTAGAGGCAAAGTGGTGAAACAGCATATTAGAATTTGAAGCAATTCATTGCATATAAAGCAATCCATTAAGTCCCATGGTGCTCATACAAGTATTTGCAGGCTCTGTGGAATTATCACTGAGAAATCATGCTCACATTGCAATTTCAAATGCTTCTGAACTAATTAAAAGCACAGGGAGCAGTACACCCACCATTTCACCAGCGCAACCACTTTACACACAGTAAGTACTCAGAGCATATGCAGCCTGACCCAGTTTGCCATGAAGTTTCATTCCCTTATATAAAGTTATAAATAACCCCACCCTCCGGTCTCCTTTATCACAAAGAGGGGTACATGAACAATGTTTAAGTGTACAGCGTTTAAATCTGCAGTCCCTACAATTTGATAATCATTTTTCAAAATGGAAACCCAACGTTAAAGACATTCTGGTGCAATTTAAGATTCCAAGCTAAGTCTCCTTCGCTCAGGAATTTACATAGCTCTTCAGTTAACCCACAAGTTAAGACTCCCATTTTAATGTTCTCAATTAACATACATTGAAAACACTTTTGCCAGTTGTTTCAACCCTGTCGCCCACAAAATATACAGTTAATTCACTTCACAGTGAATTTGAGACGTCTCGAAGATGTGATAAGGCGCTATATCAAATGCAAGTATTATTATTATTACCCAATACAGATGTATTTTTCTGTACTTTCAAAGTTAATTGAAAATTAATTGATATAACACAGCAAATTGCATGTGGTACCATTACTTAAAAGTTGAAATCGGCATTTTGAATCTGCTCAGTTTGTACATGCAACATGAAGAATGGGTGGTATTGATTATGCAAATCCAAGCTAAAAATATCAGTTTAACAGTCACAGAATCAGATGTACTTTGAAAAAATGCAAACATTTGCAAAAAAAATTGTTTAGCCAATGGAAGGATGGGATGACAGAGAGAATATTTTATAGAAGGGACACATTTGTGATATTTACTATGTTCCATCTCAGTTTCCAAACAGTGTTGGTAAAATCAAATTTGTACAACAATACTGTACAAAACATGCACATTTCAACATCCACCCTGAGTAGTTAACCTTTCAAAAAAAACGGTTTCACCTTAGTACAACACTTTCGTCATAGGGATTCTGGTAATTCATAATCTTATTACTAATGGGAATATTAAGTGAAGCCTGAAACATGTTAGGATACATTTGGATTGTTTCCCATAATGTACACTGAACAGAAGCATCAGAATCAGGACATCTATACAAGGCTGTGATTCACATAGCAGGCCCATGGACACAGTGTTCATAGGTTTGCAAATATTGATCAGTGAAACACTATAAAAAAACATACATGATGAAATACATTAAGCGATTTAGGAAAATTTGTTGATATTTCCATACTACTTTTTAAAAAAATTAACTTGCCTATTTCTGCATTTTATACTAACTTCCTGCACTTATTGCACCCAATTAATTTATAGTTCAATGCCCCCTTCTGTTTCTGCAGTAATTAGAATGCAAGCATCAGCATCCTGCACAATGGAAAATGTTAGAGTTCAACTCGCAAACCACTAATATCACAACAGAAACCACACTTTTTATAGCACCAGAAAGAAGAAAAAGCAACCATTCTCTTGCAGTTTGAGTAAGAAAAACATTTTTTTTTAACCATTTCCTCTGATTAGACAAGACTACTTCCTGACTGCAATCATACACCTGTTATACTGCTGAATTTAACCCAGACATTTTTAAAAAAAAAACTTGGTCCCATTAAATATCCATTTGCAATATGGATAATTCAACATACAGTACCAATGAAATCAAGTCCTGACTATCCAATTGTGGCACCCAACCAAATACAGAATGTGGAAGCTTCCAATTGCCGTTCTGTTGATCTGAAAATTTGAATTAGGTGGTGTCAATACTTGCATGAATCTTTTATTTCTACATGGGAAGTGGCTATGGTTTGTATTCTAAAAAACATACCAAATTGAGGTCTTATCATTGCTGCAATTGGTGTAAACTTCCTTTTCGTGCACCACCTTCCTGATTATGGAGCTATTTTTATCAGCTATCGTTGAAACATTGCACCTTGCACTGTAAAAATAGGTGAATCTTGCTAGGTAGAAGCACAAATCCTGACAGCAAAAATATTTGCAGCCTGTGCGAAAATTTGTGGCTTCAATACACTATTTCAGTGCCTTGAGATTCCCTCCAGATGTGAAAGGCGCTCTATAAATGTAATTTTGTTGTTGTTATAGTATAACAACATTATACTTTAGTAATACAGTACATACTACAGCTAGAGTACTGTGTACAATTCTGGTCACCACACTTTAGGAAGGCTGTTAAGGCATTGGAAAGGGTGCAGAGGAGATTTACTAGGATGGTACCAGGAATGAGGGACTATGAGGAAAGATTAGCTTTATTCTCACTGGAACAAAGAAGATTGAGAGGAGACCTAATAGAGGTTTTTAAGTTCATGAGAGGATTCGACAAAACTGGTTCCACTGGTGGGTGCATCAGTGACTTGTGGTCACAGATTTAAAATAGTTTAAAAAAGAAGCAGAGGGAGATGAGGAGAAATGTTTTCACTCAGCGAGTTGTTCGAATCTGGAATGCATTGTCTGAAAAGGTGGTGGAGGCCGATTCTATGACAACTTTTAAAAGAGAGGTAGACATTTGTTTGGGGAGGATGGGTTTGTGAGGTTATGGGGAGAGAGCTGGAGAGTGGGATTAAATTGCTCTTTTTAAAGAGCAGGCACAGACTCGATAGGCCGAATGGCCTCCTCCTCTACGATTCTATGATTGTATGCATACAATGGGGAAACGTGCAATTCCCAGACCTTATGACAATAAATCCTCTCACTTGCAGAAACAAACAATGTTGGGCCGCATGTTTCAAATCCTACACATCTCACACATACTAATTCCTTCATAAAGTGCGGTGAAGCTTAAAATCCCTTTATCATTAAAAAAAATTATATTTCCGAAGAATTTACAAATAAAATTGGAAAGGGTTATAATCTAGGATCAGATGGGCTCTAAATTTGGGACCAGAAAAAGAGGGAGAGGGTGCTAAGAAGCTATTTCTGAAGAGAAAAGGGCAAATCACTTTAGATGCACATCACAGCCAATTACAGAACTACACTAATCTCTCCCAGTGGGTGGGAGACTGCCTGTCTCCTTGACAATGGCACCTTCACCATCAATGAAACAGGGAAGGGAACAACAAAACAAAATTACACTTGTAGACCACTTTTCATGTCAGGAGGACATTACAAGCCACTGAACGCAACATTTTGTTGCTTCCAACTTTCTTGTAAGCTGATTTTCAGCTTCATTCACAATACAAAACTGCCAATTCCCTATTCAATTGTCATTCAACTAAATTAGACAATATCTCTCACTCTCAGAAATGTAATCAAAGCAATATTTCTCAGCATGGGCTTGGCATGACTTTAACTTCCTCATATTTTGATGATAGGTAAAAATTAATATTTTATGACCCCCATAGAGGGAGGGACAGAGAGAAAGAGGATATAACCTGGCCACACTCTTATCTTTCTGAGCTAACTCAGGTGCTCTTCCCCACCCTATAACCAAAGGGCCTCAATTTGAGACCAACAAGTTATAGGAAGATGTGATAAGGCGCTATAACTAATGCAAGGATTATTTTTAATATTAAGATTTCAGATACATGATAATGTACTTAAAAAACAGACAGTGGTACAGTAGACTGGATCCAATGAGTATCCAATGGAGTTATCCAGTGGGTCTGATGAGGAAAATAGTTTGTACTGGGTCATTCACTTTAAAAAAAAATTACAACATTGTGTTCTACAAATCGTTTCCTCTCCCTAATTGTTTTTTAAACAACAAACAAGAAGGACAACTTGCATTTATATAGCAACCTTCATGTAGGGTAGCGTTTTGGAGTGCTTAAAAGAATTAGAGCATTCATGTATTTAAGAGGAAGCTTGATGCATGCAAAAGAAGGAAATAGAGGGTAAAGGAAGGGGTGGTGGGGTGTGTATTGAGGGATGGAGGCTCATGTGTATAAAGCACTGGGTGCACTAATGGTGCTGAATGGCCTGATTCCATGCCACAATGTTCTATGCAATTCTGTGCAACATCCGTTGCATCGATGCAATACAAAAAGGTATAAAAAATGCAAACATTAAAAGCCTGTAATGATTTGATCAGGATATCTGATAAAATAGACAAACTGCAAAGATTAACCAAACCATCTATTTCAAATAATGAACAACTTAGCACACTTCAGTATTTAATAGTTACCTAAGAAAGTGAGTACTCAAGTGATGAGAATTTATACTTAAATAATCCAAACGGTAGAGTGATTTCCCTACCCCTCTAGGTCTAAAGGGTCTTAATAATAATCCTTGCATTTGATATAGTGCCTTACCATGTGTTTAAGATATCTCAAAGAGCTTTGCATCATTTGCTGAAAAGTGAATTGAGTATATATTGCGTGGGTGCCTTCCTGGCCAATGGTTCCACAGGGCTGATCATGTAAATGTGAAGAACAATTGAGAAATCAAGCTCACCTCTACCAACTGCATCAAGTTATCAAAGTAGACCTCGTCGTCAATACTGAGTTTGCTTGCTTGGTACGTGATCCTGTAATGTTCCACCTTCCCAGTGCAACTCACACACAGTGTGTAGTCCCCAGGGTAGTTGGTACTTTCACGTACCAAGTATAATCCATCTTCTTGTGGATAAAGTAACCTCTCGGCTTGCTCACGAGTGATTTTCCCATGGAACCAGCTGCAATAGAGAAATACAATGTGAGACAGCAATTTCTAGGCAACAGGGAGCAGGGGAAGGGGGGAGAAGAGAGATGGCAAATAGAGATTATTAAAATGAATAATATTACTATCAAAATCTAAAACCAAAGACTGTTGAAGCTTGACAATATTCACAAGATCGGTTCTGCGTAGAAAGTAGAATTTACAAAACAGCATCACCACTGCGCAAACTATCTGTCATGCAACTATAAACAGTTAGCACCATTATTAGTGAGGGTATATTATCCACTAATCTCACCTCACAACCATGACCACCACACGCAATGTCATGTGTTATGCACCAGCGTACAACAAATCATCTCAAATTGTTTTTGAGAGACTCCAGCAGTGGGTAAGCGGGTAGATATAGTGCAAGTCTCACCAGGAAACTTTACTTCAAATAAAATCAAAATTTACTACAATTTATTTTCCCCAAATAAAGTCTTCGAAGAGAATTAATTATGAAGGCAAGTTCTATAGAAAAACATTTAAAAACTCAGATTGAGTTTATGAAATATTCGAAACTATTTTAGCTTAAAACAGTTGGAATCATTCTAGCTTCCTAATTACTAAACATTCAAGTTTCAAGTCTCATTCCATTTTGAGGTCTGCTTATATCCATAAACCAATCAATATTTCCTCTTGAAAGCTTAAGTAAAATCAAGTAAAAAACCTGGAGTAAAATTAATATTACAAATGTTAGCACAAAGTTAAATTGAAAGTAGACACCCCACCCCGTAAAACCAACATCACTGGCTTTAAACCAGCCAGACAAGAACGCCATTTCTGGAGTACAACTGATGTCAGTCACACAGCTTTCCATTCAAATCCTGTAAACCCTGCAAGACAAAGTCCTAATGGGTAATAGGGTGTCCTCGATGGACTGGAAGCTTGCCAGAGAGTCCATTCATTGGCAAGCTATACAGTTTATCAGTTTAAACTTTAGCAGTTGCACTCTGGGTCACCAACCATTCCCTACATATGCTTAAAACTCTGAAATTAGGTCAACAGGGTGTATCACTCCAGAGAGAGCGTGTGCATTCCATTCCAACCATAGGGAAATTTCCCTCCACTTATATTACAATATTCTGGACTTTGGATTAAGTGATATTTAAATGCAATCAGTAGCCTAAACTTTAGAGCACTGACATGAATTGGGCAAATGTGATAGAAACATGAGCCAGTATATTAACTAGGCACTTCTGCTGAAAACTTCAGACAGCTGCTTTATATAGCAACAGTAGTGAGAGATATAGTCTCATGAAATAAAAAATGTATATTCAAGAGAAGGGCACTCTTAATTGGCCTATTCAAACTGCATTTCGAATCGACAATGAAATATTGATAACATCCTGTTTAAATGGAAACTTGAAAAAAATGAAATTGCATTACAGTGGCCACAAATGTGGTGTTCAATAATTATCTCTCAAATTAAAGGGAAAATATAAAATTATTGCCATTTCATTTTAATTATCTTCTGTAATAAATCATTCATTCCCTGAAGCAATATCCAATCTGTTCTATACCGTCGTCCAATTGTAGTTACAGTGTTGAAAGCCTAAGAGGACACAGCCAAAGGTAATATGTTCCTTTCCAAAGTTCTCCACTTCCAATTTTTCTCACTTTTTGAGGGATTAGGCAAGTGATCCCCTTAAAAATCCTCCCTCATTTTAGTTTGGAGAAAAAATCAATATTGCCTAGTCTCAGCTCATAATCTTGGCCACCCCCTGTAAAACAAATGCATTCATTGCCCCACAGACAACCTTTCTCTTCCCGAAATCATCAAAGGAAAATGCAGGCCTGATACTTGTCTGCACGACATCCCAGCAAGTCAAATGACCGGATCATCTCTCTGGCCAGGCAAGTGCAGCCAGAGCTGAGTGATGAAGTGCTCAAGCTAGTTCTATATACGATACCAGTATCTTCGCTTTTTCTTTGTGAAGCCGGATCAAACTCCTCAGATTGTAATCTCAACCAATGCTGAAGGCAAAACTGATTTAAGGGTGGGGCTTAAGGTACTCCAGACCAATATTTTGCGTTTTTCCAGTTTTTTTGTTTAAAATGATATAAGAAAAAAATCTAAACAACTCATTTCAAAGAGACCTATGTGTGATGATAATGTGTGAAAATGAGAGTGAAAGCTCTTTCCAATTCCTGATGCGAATGAGAAACAATTTTCCTTGTATTCTTATTATGTGAAAATCAACTTGTTTCTCATTCCCATCAGGAACTGGAAAGAGCTTTCACTCTAATTTTCACTCATTATCATCCACGCATAGGTCTCTTTGACATGAGTTGTTTAGATTTATTTTGTATATCATTTTAAACAAAAAAACTGGAGAAACGCAAAATTTCGGTCTGGAGTACCTTAAGCCCCCCCTTAAACCATCATGGCCCGTCAGCATTGGCTGGGATTGCTTTGTTCCTCACACCCTGATTACTCCACAGTTCACTCTGTGTGCGTTTATATTCGCGAATAGATGGTCAAGCAAAACCACCTCAACGTAAGAGTTCTATTCTAAATCACATTTCAATTGTGTACCTTCAGGCATTACACAATTTTTTGTAATATTTTCCCACCAACAAAAGGCACAATATACACTGGGCATAAACCATCGAGCATACCAGTTTTGCACTCTTCTTAAGATTTGTTTCTACTGGAATACAGGTCTTAGTGAAATAATGGAAATACGTTTTTGGAAATATTGTTCCCCTTATAATTTTCCTGCATAGCTCTGTCTATCAGGGTCTTTTCCAGTGCAGTTAATACAATGAAATGACTGCAGCTGCTGGCTGTGTAAACCACAGCATCCATTGCCAAACACACTAATTGGTGGAAATGTTACATCTGTCAGCTAACACAAAGATAAAGATAATCCGACATCAGCTGCGATCACTAGATTATGCCAGAAAATATCAAATGACCATCAGTCAGGCCTTCTAGACCTCTGTAATAATATTGAGAGGGTGAAGGAGAGGGAATACAAATTTTATAACTCACCAGAAAATCAAAAGTGAAACATCAAACAATCCCTGAAATGGTTTCAAAATATTAAACAGAAGAGGTCCGCTGACATCATAGGTCAATGCAAGGTTAAAATCAACCGTAAAAACACTCAAAGACAAAACCCTGCGTGAAGTGACTGTAATAACAAAGATTAGACCTGAATTGCTTGATGGTAAATGATGGGCAACAACTAGCAGGTTCCAGAGGTGAGAAGAGGCTAGTTCTCCCTTCGCTAATTTCTTTCTCTCCCTTTCTTCGTCTGCAATCAACTCCGTATTAGTGGTAACATAAACTTACCATCTCTTGTCAACTTTAGCACATTACCGCTTCTCACCTGTAAACCTAATAAACTTAAAAGGCAACCCCGATTTGAATACCGTTGTGAAACCGTCATCAAGTAAATTTTAAGAATCTGATGGGACAATATCATATGAACAAACTGAAAAAATTCACATTCCAAAATAGAATCAACAGAAAATTAGGAAATAAGATCTACTGTAACTAGCACTGCCTGCATTATTCAGCAAATACCACAGAAGAATGCGAGCAAATTAAAGCACCACTTGTGTTAACTCATTCTCTCGCCACTTTATCATTAACAACCTGCTACATCACTAACACAAGCCCATCCATCTGCACTTTCTTCTTCATGGCTGCTCTAACAAACTTCCTTCTTAGAGTTATTACCCAAAGCACTATTTTATACTCATGAAATGAATGTCAACTTTTGGGCTAATCTACCAACGAAAGCAAATTTGTATGAATACAATTTGAAAACAAGTTGTTTACAGTTAAATTGATGATCTGAGAATCTCAAGTTGCTGTGACGTTTCCTATTCCAGCTGTAGAAAATATCAGCAAAGCAGACTCAAAATATTACACATCAGTATCTCAGACTCCATTCGGGCACTAACAAAATTAGTAATGTTCTTTAGAGCAGTGTTTAACTGAGAACCAATCGTCAATCTGGGCCACAACTAATGGCAATATGCAATTACGTTCAATAAATCATTACCAGTTACAGAAATAACAGAAATTCACAGAACTTTCCAGATTAACTGATTATATTTACATTGAATTCCTCTCAGCATACTGTATTAACCGTGTGAGTACCAAGACTTGCAATTACAACCCTCCAATTTAGAATCAGACAACAGGGTAGCACAGTGCATTGGTGCACATATCTTCTGGATGAGAGTCCTGGAACATAAATTACCTCTGGACAAGTTGTCCAAGGAGGGCATCAAATACCTAGCTAAATGGCAGAATTGGGAGGGAGTCAAGTAAAAAGACAAAGCATGAAACTAATTTTTACTTTCGACCAAATATCAAATGGAGAATCACAGACTTTCATAGTGTAACATAACAAGATGGTTAAACAGTGGTTAATTGTGCTGAGTTAACCAGCTACAACAATTTGTATTTCATAATAGCAATTAAGTTTTCTGAGTTCACCAATTACCACACCAACAACTTGCACATAAAGAGCCTTGCATGCAGGTTAGTGTCTCAGAGCACTTAACAGTGGCTGAGCTCAGGCGAGATTGAGAGAGAATGTTCCAGAATTTCAGGATGTAGTGCTGAAAGCGCGAGCTCCAATGGTGGAGTGGAGTGCGAGGATCTCGTAGGAGGCGGGTGCCAGTCGAGCTGAGGCACCAAATAGTGGATTGGGGAGTGAGCAAGTAGTGAGGTACCAGGCAGCGAATGGATTTGAACATGAGGATCTTGAAGTCGATCCGTTCTGTGATGGGTGCCAGTGAAGCCTGGGCAGATGGTGAGATGGGCAGATGGTGAGATGGGGATATGGAGTTTGGTCAAGATAAATATGTGGACAGCAAAGTGAGCTGCGTAATTTGAATAGTGGAGCTGGGGAAACTAGTGAGGTGTGTGTTTGAGTAATCCAAGTGGGAAGTGACAAACGCATGCATGAGGGTTTGGGCTGCAGTTAGGGTAAGGTCGGAGGGGACCAAACCTCTTGTACTTACGGCATAAGGCTAAGCTTTGCACCAGATTTGACCCCCTCTCTCTTCTGGACATAGTTGGCAGGGATTATTCCTTCTTGACTGTCTTTCTTTGCTTTGTACCAGTTTGGATCCTAAAAATGATAAAAGCAGAATTTGGTGAAGAAACAGGAGCTTACTTTTGCTAAATATAATAATTGCATTTGATATAGCGATTTCATGTCTTCTAGATGACACAAAGCACTTCACAGAATATACTATAAAGTGAATTGATTGTATATTTGTGACAAAATTATGACAATTACTCCACTTGAAACTTGAAAACAACTTGCATGAATTTTATTATATAGAAGACAAACTTGAAAAGTGATGAACAGTACCTTAGTCTAGATTACTAGATAGAAAAAAATCAATGATATTATGCAAAGGGAGAGAACTGTTGTAATCCCTATGTCTACATAAATCATCAACAAAGTTTCACATACTGAACACCCCTGGAGGCAGTGTTGTCAATTTGCCCCTTGAATGTAGAAGGTCAAATGTAAAGGTCAAACAAAAATCATTAGATTTTACAAAACTTGTGGCTTGCCTAATAAATAGTACAATGTCCTCTAATTTCCACATCTCAATCACTAGCAAGTCAAATTTAGGAGAAATCTGTCCTTGTTAAACATTTCTTATTGCATTAAAAAAACTTAAGAACTAGAGATGGAAATGTGGAAAAGAGATACCTAGAGGAGAGAAAAACAAGAAAACCATATGCTGGTAATGCATTGTGCCTTGGCAGATATGAATAGCTCAATCTGGGGTGCAGCAAACCAAGGTTAGCCACTTCCCCAGAAATGTACAAAACAAGCTGGTGATTCTGTAATAAAACTTTTAAAAGTGGATCAGCTGCACCTGCTGCATCCAAGTTGCCGCCAGTTAATTAACTAATTAATCAATTAGCTCACCTAATTTGGATTCCTTCAGTAACCCATTCATACAAAATAATGTTCCAGTGAATTACATTTGATCTTAAATTAAGAGAGAACATTTGTCAATGGTAGTGGTTCAGAGCATTAACAGTGGAGACAGGTTCTGTTCTCGGTTCAAATATAAATTGGTTGTGGACAATGGTTTAATTGGAATTATTTGGTTGCTATTGTATGCCTTCCACTAAGCTGGGATCAAAGAGGGTAGTGATGAAGATTTGGAACTTTCAACGGTAAAGGTGTATAAAGGAGACAAGAGTCGAGCTCTGAGAAACTAATGTAGCATTATAAGGAAAGTTTAATTGGTTAAAGCCTAAACCAATGTGGTGCTGTTCAATTAAAACTAACCTGTGAAGAAACGTGCTTAATTTCTTATACAATAAATGCTTTGCTGTGAATTTTTTCACAGCATCTCAGACAATGTAATGCTCCCTCCAACGCTGAACTAGATTGTCATGAGCCAAAAGGCTCGGTCACACAATATGCAACGTAACTTAACAATGATCTGTTTCTCGAAACACAAGATCAATAATTCTCAAAAAAATCAATATTTCAACATTTACACTTGGAACTGTTGCATTACCTTTGTGACTGAAATAATAGTAAGAACATCTCCCTTGTTGAAGGGAAGATCCTGTTCTGCACTGCCATTGAAGTTGTATTTGGCTATACATTCTGTGCCTGATGTCCATATTGTCTGCAATGTGGAAAAATCCATTGGTTAGAACAATGAGGATACTGTTTATTACAAACTTTATAGAGACTCATCTGCAAATATTCCAATCATACAATTGAGAGCCGTAGTTATCAGAAACAGCACTGCATATTAAACCTGAAACATTTTTAAACTTTGCAAAATGGCTTTTTTTAAAAAAAAAAAAAAAATTTAATTGCACAATAAATTATTTAATAGCATGAGGCTTTGCACTGCAGTGGCTAATTGTGATTTAGTAAGTTCACGCATCACAATGAGTGAAAAAAAGACACTGAAGATTTGATCGGAGATTGAGATCGGATATCTCCCAAGTAGTGTGAAGACATCAAACAAGGCAGTCTTGAATATTTTTGTTCAAGCGAATGCTATTAAAAATGAACACCATCTGTTTTGAACTCAGGAAGTCTTTAGAAAAATAAGAGAGCAATATATATTATTTCAGCAATTAGAAGAGAATACACCTTTTAATCATTAGCTTGGAATTTATAACACATAGGCACAACAGGATTTAATACGGCATCAACTACAAGTGGGTTGGCCCTCTTTAACCTGATAATATTTCAACTGCAAGCACATTTATTCCAATTGCCTTTGCAGCAAAACCCACTCAACGTTGGACCTGCTGGCACTAAAATGCTTGAGCGTTTATCGGATACATCTATGAAATGGCTTATTCAACTACCCTGTTAAAAGCAAAACACAATTTTCTGAATGTGGCCAATTGATCTGATACATAAATTGATTCAAAATCTCAATAAAACATTTGTTTTGTTGAGTGGAGTGAGAACAAATGTTCAAAAAGACTTTAAAAAAAAGTCAAAAGCTATCCTGCAATCAGATTATTCTCAGAGTAAAACGTAGTTCACGTTTGCCCTTATCTGGAACATGTTTTGTTCAATACATCATGTTTATAGTACCTTTATGACTGTGTGCTTTAAAATCATAGCTGCACTGTCAACGGTGTTCCTATTTCCTACAATAAAAAAAATCAGTTTTCTTTCTTCGCAGGATATTTCCATGCCATAACTTGTCATTGAGAGCCAAATAGTTAGACTGCAGCAGTACCCCAACATACACTCGGAGTGAGGTCCACAAGCCTTGGCTCTTGCTAATCTGCACCTAATACGTTCTGGCATTCGGTAAACAGGATACGTTCCTCCAAGAGTAAGCATTTCATTCCAATAAACATCTCTGGAGTTTCCATGTATAGATAGTATTAATAATAAAAATAATCATGAATCTGTGTTGGAAACTCTTAAGCATGGAGATGGGTTTCCAGTTGGACACCCAGGTGAACCAAAAAAGGGACATACTGTATTTCACTAAAGCAGAGCATTAAAGTGCATGATTTGAGAAAAATAAATATGCAATAAACTTGAATCCTTGCTCTCACCCTTGTAGAGTGCGAATGCACTTGCTTTTGAAGACATAATAAACATGAATCTTGTTGTTGGAAACTAAGTATTATATAATGCATCATTGATTTACCTGCGATTCAGACATCTTGCACTCCTGTAAATGTGGATGTGGGTGGGAAGCCTCACGACGGTTTAACGATTGCCCGGTACCATCAGATCTGCACCACAAATGCAAAAGAATAGTTTACGCACAATGATTTTATACTGCATTCAGAATGTTTTACACTTAGTCTGTGCGGTTTTAACTCGCTCCGTATCAAATTTCAAGCTTCATCACCAAGCAAACTAACAAACATGGGGTGCAATGAACATTACGATTGCACAACCTATTTAAAATGCAGTTTATTCCAATTTCACTTAATCAAAGTGACATTTTCAAGCTTCTAAAACACTTAAAGGTAACAGCTGCTTAAAAAATGTATCAATTTAAAACAGTTGGACAAGTACTTGGTGCACATGCAGCCTAATCCAAAACCTAGGTGAAAGGCCACAGGACACTTTGGAAAGAAAAGCAAGAAACAAGCTCAGTCAAAAAGCACTGACCCCCAAGCTTGGGTTTTAAAAGCCTGTAGATTGTATGAGGGAGGGAATACTGAGGGTGGTGAGAAGGATTCAGGGAAAGAACATGTGAAGAGTAGGACACGGTCAATGGAGTTAAGAATTGAACACAGTTTAACCCTTACGAAACCACAATTTGGGTGGGTCGGTGAAATAAATACTATAATGAGTTGCTAACTATTTAACCCATTGGTTGCAATTATATTTCAACTAATGAAGATTTAAGTGTAAATTCTGGAACATAAAGAAATCCTGCTCGATTATTTGAAACTTGAGAGGGCTTTTATATCCTGTTCATCTACCATCCCAAGCGAACTTTTTGAATTTTCCAATCTCAATTATATGTTTAAGCATTGCTTAAAAAGATTTCTGAGTTTAGTGCCCAAGATTTATTGTTTAATGCGTAAAACGATTTCCGTTAAGACATGCAAGCTCTGTGTCAATTCAAAGGTTCTTTTACACTTTCCTATTAGCATTTAAAGTACGTCATTGTTCTTTCAACCCCTTTCCAAAAACCCCCAAGATGAACTTGAAATGTCATTTTAGTGACATTCAGGAAACATTCTGCATCAAACCTGAATGATCTAAGTTAGCAACTAACTATTTTAGCTGCACACACCTCAACCAGCATCAGATAAGTTGTTGGGAGATGTGTAATCAGAATACAGCAAAATGTTTTGCATTAAATAACACAACCTTAAGGAGCGAATGACATTAAAAAAAATTCTCATTACGAAAGTGGGTATTATTTATTGATTACTTTACCTCGCACTGAAAAAAATCTGCAAAAACAAAATCGTCCACAAGCAGTGAAGCACTAATTGGTCATGCTTTCATATACTTCCCAAAATGGAAGAAATAGATTTTGATATTTTATTTTGGACATTGCTACTGCACTTAACATGTAATGAAACTAATATTGCTGGTATTCTCATGTTAGCTTAGTTGTTGGGCTTAGGTATTCGACTATTTCAATCGGCAATGTAATACAGCAAAGTTTCCTTCCTCAGGAACTAAAGTGTGTTTCTCGTAATGTTAAACCATATTTAATGAGTTAAAAAACTGAAGAACCTAATTTAATTTTGCCAAAGTCTTTTTTCAATAGCTCAACATGTATATTTCACAGTGCACATTTTGCATCCTTTATAAATTATATTTAGGTAACAAGAATTAAGTTTCATTCATTTATTCTGTCCCCCTCATACATGTGTGGATGAAACGCGCAATTGGCTGCCACATTTCGCCCGGAAATATACAGTAAATTTGCTTTACAGTACATTCTGTGAAGCACTTTGAGACGTTTAGAAGACGTGAAAAGCGCTATATCAAAATGCAAGGATTATTATTATAAGGATTCATTTTCCACTGCAAAAAAAGGGAAACACCATCTTATTGCGCAAATATATATATATATTTTAGTTCAGGATGTTCAACTAGTTTTTTGGAACAAGTGAAAAATGCAGGTAAAAATTCCTATGGGATCTGGATCCTAAACTCAAAACCCTATATAAAGAACAAAAAAACTCTATAATACAGCATTCTAGCAGAGTACGACTGAGCAGTCTCAAACAACTTCCCCATGTTTATAGCCTAACTATGCTCACAAAGATGCACAATTGGTTTGTACAAATCTAGATGAGAATACATTAATAATGCATTACTCTATGCTCTTCCGTTTTAGTGTCATCATATTGGAGGGCAAAGAGTCTCTCTCTATGGACCTAATCTAGACTCTCTTGAAATCGAAGTGTTCCATTCCTTAACAGTAAACGTGCTTCAAATTGAGTGCAAAATAAGACCAAACTCAGCAAGAGCAAAGTTGAGCACTGCAAGATGATTCTGCAAATGAATTAGGAAGTGAGAAAATGAGCTCATATGTGATCTTAAAATGATCCAAAACAACATTCAAGCTCTGCTCCCAATAAATAGTCCATAATTTGCTTAGAAACTTTGAAAAGTTAAAGAATTTTAAGACATTAAATGCAGGTAATAGGTTATGATGAGATGAAATGCAAATCATTTTTTCTGATTTGAATTTTAGAAACTGCTGTGCAGAAACATTACGACAGCATTAATTAGGAAGAAGGGATATTGCTCTGTAACTTAAACTTGCTCAAAGTGCAGCAATGGTGAAAGTGTCTAATAATTTGCAGAATGACAGAAATTACTGCACAGTGTACAGCACTGATGTAACCAATCAAGGATGTGACCAAAAATCATTAGGTCAAAGTTTAAACAGGGATGTGTTTGGATGGCTGCCTTAATATCGCAAAGATAATTCAAATTCACTTAAGTTTGTAAGTGAATTTTAAAAGTACAATTTGATAACTGATATTTTGAGATTTTCTAGCATTATGTAAATCTGAAACAATGTGTCACAAAGAGCAAATCAATTTCCAACATGGAGCCAGAAACCATCAATTGTCAATGATCCCTCAGTTCAGTGTGAGAGAAATACCCAAATATCTCAGCCTAAAGAATTGAGCTGAATTCAGTGAGGATGGTTGTATTGAATTTCTGTTCATTTCTATTGTGTTTCACCCACAAAATAAACAATCAATTCGCTTTACAATATATTCTGTGAAGCACTTTGAGATGTCTCAAAGACCTGATCATGCGAGGATTATTACTGCTAGAGAAAGGGATGCGGCTTCCGTGATTTGTGTTTTTTTCCATGCTGCCAAATAAGGATGGGCAACAAGGATGAAGGATAATACCCATTTCCAATAGCTTTTCCTGTGCGTGCAGTTGTAAAAGCCAATGCTATCACTGGTCATGATTATGATAAGATATCAGGGAGCCATTTGTGCATGCTGAGAAAATTACATCCCTAGGAGTTGGTTGCTGAAAAAGAATTAGAATACAGTAGAGTCCGTCGATATGGAAATTTTCCGATTTAGATATATCGATGGGCTCATATCGAGATATACCGAAATATCGATATTTTCGGGGTTTTCGTACTGCGCATGCGCACGCAGTGCACGCATTCTGGGTGCGCGCGCGTTCTGGGTGCGCACGCGTTCCGGGCCTGTCTCCTCAGGAGGTAAATATCTTTCTCTCTGTGTCTCTCACTCTCTCCATCTCTGTGTTTTTCTGTCTGTGTCTCTCTCCTCTCTCACATCCACCCCGTCTCTCCTCCCGCCGCCGTCCATCTCTCGCACCCCCCACCCCCGTCGTCTCTCTCACCCCCCCCCCCCACCGTCTCTTTCACCCTCCCCCCCCCGCCGTCTCTTTCACCCTCCCCACCGCCGTCTCTTTCACCCTCCCCCAGCCGTCTCTCTCCCCCTTCCCCCCCCAGCCGTCTCTCTCCCCCTCCCCCCCAGCCGTCTCTCTCCCCCTCCCCCACCAGCCGTCTCTCTCCCCCTCCCCAGCCGTCTCTCTCCCCCTCACCCACCCCCCCCAGCCGTCTCTCCCCCCCCACACCCCTGGCATACCTGTATATTGTATTCTAGGACTATGAATACAATATGGCGGCTTTGCACCTCGGTCTGTGCATTGTGTATAGAGATGAGCATTCTGGGTCTTGTAGTTCAGTGTGCGCGCATTCCGATTTTTTACCTCGATATATCGATTTTTCGATATATCGTTATTTTTGAAATGCCTATATCGGCATATCGATATGAAAATTATATTGGGTTTTAGCGATATATCGATATATCGCCGGACCCTAGAATACAGTATGATTCTTTAAAATGAGTGGCAAAATACATTTATTTTGTGTAGAGTTGTGTAGTTACCAAATGACGCCCCTCCCCATTCACTCCAACCCACAAAGGCACTCAGTGATGAAACAGATCCTCATATTGGAGGAAAAGCATGAAATGGCAATGAACTGTTTATCAAGTGTAAAAATTGATTTCTCAATACAGACCGAGTGTTAAAAGCTCATTAATACATAACTGGAGTACTGATCGAGCAACACCATATGGCACATTTAACAACATTGTGTGCTTGGGTTGCAACTCGTCCACGATATTCTCAGCTTTCAAAAATATGCTCCACTTGTTCAGCTTGAAATATGGAACATCGATATTTTATTTTTAAAAACTCAGACCCAATGCAGGTTAAACTAATATGAATAGGACACGAGTAAACAATTTGTACACTGTCTTTCATGTCGGGTGGACTTCCCATACTGTGGAGAGCTTGGGTATGCAACAGAAATGCTTCCTTTGGTCCATTTGTTGAGGACCAAGTTTTGAGATGAATTTCTAGTTAAACGGTCCTTCACTGACTTGTCAGTCCATAATCCTAATGTCAGAGTTAAACCCATGCTCAGATTTGAAATTAACCACAAGGAGCCAGCGTAACTCAAATCCTGTAAAACTTTGATCAAACAGACATCAGGCATCTTTATGAAGGGGAATGGAGGGATTATTGGAAGAGGGGGCGGAAAAACAAGGCGAAATAAAACAACATGCAAATTAAACTGAAAAAAAAATAAAGATAGCAACTGGTTGGGGAACTCGCAAAATGAACTATTCCCCTTCCTTTTAGACAACGCAAAATTCAAACATCCTACCTGTAAAAGACTTGCACTTCAAAATTAGTCTATCACCTCCTGCAGAGGAGGGTGGGTTGCCAGACAGTCAATTTTGCTGCTAATGTAATTTATTAGAGACGGCGTGTTACAGCAAGGAACCTTTCATGAGGCAAACATTCATGAAACCACAATGTTGCAATGAATACGAGCTATAAATGGTAGCAGTATAAACCAGAGATAATGTCCATATTGTTTTAGTAAAATAATCTCATCAAAAACTGTGCTGTTCAAGTGAAGTCATTTGGTCGAGCGTTAATCCTGTAATCTCCACCCACTGAGAGCTCTAGCTACCAGCCAACTGCCCAGCAAAGCTTAGACACTTACCAGTGTTAGTAAGCAAACCGAACAAGAATAAAGGAAACAGTAAACTTCAACAGCAGCATTCAAAGGGGAAAACTGAGAATAAAAACAAAATGGATGTGAATTTAAAGCTTAATACTTTGGCAATGGATGACAAAACCAACAAGCTTCCCACCTCATCGTTTATGTCATCCGAACTCAGTGTAGCACAGCTTCACACAACTCCCAGCCATCTGTTAATTTTCTTATAATATTCACAAGATATTGGTGCATAATATTCACAAGACACTGATGCATTTCTCTCGCTCTTTCCCATCATGTACCATGATATTCCATTTGGTTGCGATAATTATGTAAAATCTAAACTCCAATAATAGCAAAATGTTTGTGGTAGTAGCAGAGTAAAGGAACTTAAATTTACAGCGGATTCACAAGTCATTAATGACGCGTTCATTGAAGTATCTACTGCTGCAGCCATCTACCATGGCATGATGCAAAAATCAGTCACTTCAATAAAAATTGACTTTTAGTTAATTCATTAATTAAATTAGTTAACAATTAACTTAATTCAAGCAAGGTCAGGCCAGTCAAATTAATATTAGTATGAACTGAAACCGAACAGTCAAAAATTTGCTTCATGATTCCATACTAAAACACTTTAATGGTGACAGCAGCAGTTATGAGACTCCAAAAGGACTCTGCAAAACAATGCAATTTAACTCCAGTCCAATATTATATGGGATAAGAAAGATTTTAGCACTACCCATGACACTGGGATCAAATGATGCTCAAAGTTAAGAATCCAAGAATTTATATATAGCAGTTACAAGAAAAGGCCTGGTTTTGAAACAAAATATTTCATCTCTAAAGAAAAAAATATATATTTTAGGCAATGGTGCTGACAGGTCACATCAATCCACATTCAGACTAATGATGAGTCCTTTTATACCTGATGTACAATTCAAACCTACCCAACAGGTAACAGTAATCCTTGCAATTGATATTACTTATGTAGTCAAAACAAACCAAATAGTGCTTTGCAAAATATATTACAGACTGTTTAAAGATTCCGTGGAACTATTCGAAAAGAAGTAAATTTTGACCAATTGAGCCAAGCAAGCATCCGACAAACAAATACTGCTTATAAAAGTTTGGAGGGCACAGTGGACAGTGGAAAGTTACTGTGGCTGTTTGTGGGACACTGCTGCGCACAGATTGCCTGTCAAAATTGTCTACAAAACATACAAAAAGCACGAATGTCAATTAATAATAATTCTTGCATTTGATTATAGTGCCTCATCGGGTCTTTGAGGATATAAGATGCTATACTAAATACAGTAGAAGCCCGTTTATCTGTGACTCGATGCACCAACACTTCCGTATAACCGGCACGCCAAAAAAAAAGTCCTCATTCGATAAACCGGAACTTATCTGGAACAATAGCAGTGGAGCATTTGTAAATGCATAAATAATAGCAGAATATTGTATTGGTACTTATTGTTAAAACTACTCTCTTGCACTTTTTACCTTTGCTGGTAGATGCTGCATTTGAAGCCATGATGCTGCTGTTGAGGTTTATAGTCCAGCAATTCTTTTTAAAGTGGAGTGGGTGAAAAAAACGGAGCACGTATGACTTTAGTCATACTAGCAGCAAATCGATAACGCTTGCCCATATTGTCACACAGGTGACAATATTGTCACACAGGTGCAGTATTTTGGTTTGCCGCTAGTAGTCTAGGGCTTTGGCTTGCCGCTAGTAAAGTTGTGCGACTTTAAAATCGCGCTGCCGTTTTTTTCACCCGCTTGGCTCCATTTAAAAAAGAATTGCTGGACTGTAAACCTCAATCAGTAAAGGTGAGAAGCGCAAGAGAGTCGTTTTAACAATAAGTACCGATATAATATTCTGTTATTATCTGTTATTACTTAATATGGTGTGTGTTAAAAGAACTTCTTAAATTTTCTTGTAGTGAGTTTTCGGTCGCAGGCCGCCCGAATATCTGGCAAGTGCTTTAAACTGGCATTGGCCAGGTCCCATGGGTGCCGGATAAATGGGCTTCTACTGGACAAGGATTGCTATTACTATAATGAATAATGACAAGATTATTTTATTTTTAAAGGATAGACAATTTGTGGGTGAATATTGGAAGCAATTTGCACACAGCAATGTCCTACAAATATCCATGAAATGAAAGATTAATTTTATCTATTGGCTAGGACAATGGGAGAAACTCTTCTTGTCGTGGAATAGTATAATGACATCTTTAACTTCCACCTTGAACAGGAAGAATGGACCTTAGTCATATCATATCCGAAAGACAGCACCAAGTGCAACTCTGCCCCAGCACTGCACTGTAGTACTAGACCAGACTCAACAAAAACACTTCAAACATGTATTGAAAAGATGCCAGTGCTGAAAACACATGAAGATCTCAAAATGAATTAACAAAACAAGACAGGCAAGTGACCCGCTCCAAGGCTAATGCTAAAATTGCATGAAAGCAGCTCAATATTGCCATCTTTCACTTTTTCACAGCTGTCAGTGGAAAAAGCCTCTCTCCCACATTCATTCCCTCCAACAACTGAAGTTTCAAATAGCTTTAAGCTCTCCTGAGACTCTACCTGCCTGAAGGCTGCTATATCTATATATGCAAGTTGTTGTTAGCTCACTTGTACAGTGACATCTCAGAATTCTTTACTAAAATATTGCCAGACACACAGTAGTAAGGTGACCATCGGTACGGTCGAAGAAATTGATTTTTTAGCTGGCTTTGTAAGACAGATAGGGTGAGACTATGGGGAGACTATTAGGCTATGGGGAGCGGGCAGGGCAGTGGGATTGAATCGCTCTTTTCAAAGAGCCGGCACAGACTAGATGGGCCGAATGGCCTCCTTTTGTGCCGTAAAATTCTATGATTCTATGATTCTATGAGACAGAGAGTTGGAGTGAGAGAGTTCCAGGAAGGTGGGGAGGTGACCAAAGGACAGAGTTGAAGGGTAAATGCTTTTTGAAGTCAGGTACGAGAGGGAAAGACAGATAACTTGAGGGAGGGGGTTACAGAGCCTGAGTACACAGTGGCTGAAGGCTTGGCCACCTGAGGTGGGGCTGAGGAGACAAGGAGCATGCAACCAGCCCAGGTTTGCTTCACAAGCAAAAGTGAGAAAATCAGAGAAGGTGCAAGGCAGAAGAGATTTGTAAGAGTGAGAGTTTGACTTTGACCAATGAGAAAACTGGGAGCCAAATGAGAAATAGGGTGATGAGCATGCAAAACCATGCAATTAACCAAGCGGGCTATTGAGTTTTGGTTGAGCTGGAGCTTATGTACAGTACAGCTGGGGAGGCAAGTGAGGAAGACTTATGGAAAGTCTAAGTCTAGACTTGAAGGCATGAATGACTATAGGTAGCTGAGATCTGAAAGATACCCTCTGGTAAACTATGAGCATGAGCATGCTGGAGTGATTGTCCACAAGGACACCACAAATTGTGTTCATCCTAACATGAGAATGCCACAAAACATAGCTTTAATATAAACCAAGCACCAATTCCCATGTATCTTGTTTGTACATTGTGTACATGCACAGTAACAATCCTTTTAGAATGCTAGATCTATACTTACCCCTCTTCTCGCTCAGATCTAGCGCAAAAGGCACCAGCTGTGAAGCAACGCAGCAGTACACTGGAGCACCCAAGCATAGCGCGAAGGAGAGGGAATTTGCTCAACTCTCACACTATTAAGGCATCAGGACAGCAGAGCAAAAAGATAAGCACACCTTCCCACAAGAGGGTGGATGGAACTAAAACGATAATTCCCAGACATTCATACTCCACAGAAATCTACGAACTAGAGGGAGGCCATTCAATCCACTGTATTAGTGTTGGTGTCAGCAACCAAGAAAGAACAGCTTTGCAAGTGATTTGACAGCAGGGTACCTACTTGGCTGCAGGGAGTAGTAAATGATACCAAAATACCTGCACACAAAAAAGGGAGAGAAGGAAAGAAAGAAGATTGCACACTTCAAATGCTAAGAATACAATTAATACAGGAAAAATACTAGCGTTGAGTTTCCTGAAATAGGTTAAGCTATGTAAGACAAACTCTTTGTAATGTCGGAAGATACATGATAATCAGGGAGCAACACACAATTTATATAATGGTTTCCAAAATAATATAATCAGATTTGTTCAATAAAAGAACAGCACATTAAAAACTGCCATTCAAGGCATTTCTTAAAATCTCATATGAATGGCTCAAATGAATCCTTCACAGCATAACTAGCATGCCAGCATTTAGTGAAGCACACCAATGTTAAATATCTATTAGTAAAAAGTCACTAGTGCAAAAATGACAGGTACTGATTATTGTAACTTGCTTCATTCAAATTGTAACCACAGATAGTCGGATGGTTTATTCTACAGTCTGACGCAAGACTAAGGACATGCACCAGTTCCTTCAGAAACAACAGCATGATTCTTTATTCTGCAGTCAGAACATAGGAGGGGTTAATGTTTCCTATTCAATATTTTTCTGAAAAAGCACAAGCTTTTGCATGGTTTAATCTTGAAAAGCTTGTCTGGAATGAATCCTCTAAGGCCTTGCAATCATGACTTGCAGTCTCTTACTCCATTATTGAAACTACAAAGAAGCAGGGATTTTTTAAAAATATATAAAAATGCGTTTTTCATATTTTTTACTGAACCAAATTAACAAAAGTACCTACAAAAGTAGCTAAATGTCCTAGCTTAAAACGTAACTGGCAAGGTATCCAATCAATTAATGTTAACAAAAACATTTCATGCTGAACTCAAATTCAGAAAAACATTGCCTAAAAGAGCTCCATATCACTTGCAACTATAATAGCCACTGAATAATACATGACATACATCTAGCTTGTGAGCGGCAGAGGAATACTGAGCACTCACATGGTTAACAAATTCACAGCAATCCCCTCGCTTCTCTTCCTCCGACGGTGATGCCATAAAGGACACGGAGAACGTCAGCAGAAAGCATACCTTGCGCAGTTTATCCCAGAGCCAACACTTGCCTGCAAATGGATGTGGCTTACTGCCAGTCACAGCCCAGTCACTATGCTTCAGCTGTCACAAAGGAATTTCACAATAGGACCAAACCCCTGTGTCTCGATGCTATTTTACCAGATCCACGAGTTGGCAGAATTTTACATCCACGTCTTCAGCTGCTATGCATTTTGTATGTATTGTCTACCCTATGCGATACTTTCACTAGCACAAGCACTGTGAGGAAAGTGCAATGCAGATTCTGCACATAGTCGATCAGTGGTCAGATTCTGATGCAGTCAGGAAAGCACTCAATCTGGCAGTGCAACAACTCCCAAACCAATAATAGGCCGTTTCCCCCACAACTGATAGCCATTTAGCCAATGAAAACAGACCTTCACTGGAATCATTAACATTTTCGATCTGGGCTTCAAGACAGATTAGTTATTGAACATCTCTCACTGCACCCTCACCACATTAAAATTGCCCATTCAAAAGTAAGTTTTCTAATATTTGAGATTATTGCAACTGAAAAATTATAGTAAAGAAGTAACTGCCCAGAATAGGAATGCAAATGACAAACTCAATTATTTTCAAGTAAAAACACTGTGCAAATTGTTCCCCTACCAAAAAAGATACAATTTGAGGAGGGATTTTGGAGGAAAAGAGAGAGAGGTGAACGACCTTAATAAAAAACCTATATTGTAGATCTGAGTTATTTTGAGGGAGTCGTCCAGGCCTCTAAACTTGCAATCCTGAATGCATTCAGACAATGTAATGAAGTAGTTACTAAGCCCCTTACCATTAAATCATAAACGTAACATTCACACACGTTCCACAGATGCCTCTGTATTTGCAATATTGCAGTACAGTATACACAATAAAAGGATAACAATTTGGACACCCAATCCACAATTGTTTGTGGCACAATGCTGTGTGCAATTGGCAGCTGTGTTTCAACCAGCAAACAAACAGTTAATTCACTGTACACTATTCTGAAGTGCTTTGAGACATAAGGCACAATATCAAATGCAAGGATTATTAATATTAATAAAGCTGTTAAATACTGGTATAGTACTCCAATTTTTTTAAATGACTGAAAACAATCAGTCAAGTTCTGCAGACAAAATATATATAATAATCAACTACGGTGTGGGCAGAGAGGCTGAAAGCCTGGCCGCTGATGCTAGGGCAGGACATGGAGCAGGCTTGCTGAACAGAGAGAGTGAACATAGAGCAGGTCTGCTGAACGGAGGGAGCGGACATGAAGCTGGTCTGCTGAACGGAGGGAGCGGACATGAAGCAGGTCTGCTGAACGGAGGGAGAGGATAGGTTGATAGGGGGTCAGCAGGTCAGAGGGGTAGGAGGGCCAAGGCTGTGGAGGGCCTTGAAAGTGAAAACAAGAATCATGAATTCTATCTTCTATAGGATGGGGGACCAGTGGAGCTGGGCGAAGGTGGGGTGATTGGGTCACGGAGCCTGGTGCGGCAGAGGATACGAGCTTGGGATTTTCTGCAGCTTGTGAATCCCCCCTTGAGGCCATCAAGGGGGGATTTTCCGTGGTCAAGAGTTGAGGCGACAAATGCCTGTATGAACAACAACAACAACTTCGATTTATATAGCGCCCTCCACGCCAGATGGCGTCTCAGAGTGCTTCACAGTAGCGGATCCCGGGACCGAGCCAGGGGCAGGGGCAGGAAGGTGACCAAAAACTCGGTCAAAGAGAAAGTTTTTGTGACCTGAAACTGGGAAGAGAGGGGGCGAGGCGAAACGAGTGAGGAAGGGAGTTCCAGAGCCTCGGGGCGAGGTGGCTAAAGGCACGGCCGCCGAGGGTGGAGCAGAGGACCCAGAGGAGCGAAGGCAGCGGGTGCTGGGTTGGGGTGAGAGGAGATCAGAGAGATAGGGGGGTGCAGAGGAGTGGAGGGATTTGAAAACAAGGGTGAGGATTTTAGCAGCATGTGAGGTGAGGCAGTGGCAGAGTGATGCTGCAGCACTGGTAGAAAGCAGTGCTGGTCATGGCATGGATCAGATCAATCAATCCAATCCCTGCAAAAGACTGCAGTCAAAAGGTTATACAAAGAATTTTGAAAAATGCCATTTCGTATTTTAGATAACTGAACAATACAGTAAAAGCCTGTTTATCCGCACCCTCGGGACCTGGCCAATGCCGGTTAAAGCGCGTGCCGGATACTCGGCCAAAAATGCAAACCATTTTTTTAAAAAAAAGAATTTGCTGGATATATTCTGGTTAATCGAATGCGGACCTTTTTTTTGCGATGCCGGTTATATGAAAGTTACGGTTGATCAGGTGCTGGATAAACGGGCTTTTAATGTATATTGTTCAATATTATTCAATATTATTATTCAATATTATCAGTGCAAAAAACAACAAATATTTAATCATCCAGTTGGATATTTCTGTGATGATTAAGAGCTTTCGTAATGAAAGCAACATTAACAACAGCTTAATTAGCTAGAATAACAATTGTGTAACACACTTGAATTTCTCACTAAAATTTTTAAAAGTTAAACCTAAAAATTAGCATTGGTGGTGTGGACCCTTGTGTGCAAACTGACTTCACACATTTGCCCACAAAATATGCAGTTACTTCACTTTAATGTATTCTGTGAAAACATTGAGTTATTCCTGACGCAAAATTGTTATATCAAATACATAGCAAATCAAATTTTGTTAAACAGGGGGAAGGTGCTACATCTTCATGCCAAAAATTTAAAATTACAGTAGAAGCCCATTTATCCGTGACCTGATCAACCGTAACTTCTGTATAACCGGCACCGCAAAAAAAAAGGTCCGCATTCGATAAACTAGAATTTATCCAGAAAAATGCATTTTTTGGGTGTTTTTTGTTGCGTCAGTATTTTGGAATGCTGCTACTAGGTGCCTGATAGTGGCGTTAGCTCAGAACACTCTCCAGAGTGTACTCTTTGAGGCTTTTTGGAAAGAAAGTTAACTGTACTGAGCAGCCGTCGCTCACTCTCTGCTTTCTCAATAACACAAGCTTTCCTCTCTTCCGCCCCCAATAAGTTGTGTTTGCTGAAAAATTGTCACAACCTGATGGGAATCACCTGTAAGCACTTTGAAGCATTTCAATGTTATAGGTATGATAACAAATGCAAAGATTTTCTTAATCTTATTTCACCATACTCTTCCTTCTGTGCTCAAGAAGATAACCGCAGTCCAAAAGGCAGTACTGTATTTCAAGCACTCAATGCTCGTTCATGCATGGAAACATCTTGTCTACTTCAGAATTCTAATTAAATAACTTTTCTTTGAAAAAAAACTAACTTGACATGCAGGCAAATATTTCATATTATAGACTGCATCTCTCAGCTAGGTAATTTCCTAATAGATTGTATGCCACTGAATGATAAAGTACTAGAAAGGAAAATATCAAAATGGTGCCAAGAGATTTTGAGTAACAGGAATAATTGAATGTCAATGCATTCCGTTATTAAAAAAAATCAATATTTGCAATGTCACTGTACTGGAACCAGTATTAAATCTTGAAAGGTTTCAAAAGCTTTTCATCTTTCCACCAAGAAACAACGTTAGCAAATAGAGATGATCCAATCCTATGTGTGAAGGGTACAAAAAAAACTGTCTCCATCTAACTAATAATAATAGCATTTGATATAGCGCTTTATCATATTGATGAGACGTCCCAAAACATTTCACAGGATATGCTGAAAAGTGGATTGACCGTATTTTTATGGGTGAAACATGGCAGCCATTTGTGCATAACGATATCCCCCAATCAGCCATGGAGTGAGTAATAAATTTGATTTGGGGAACAGGAAGTCTATTTGGGGAGACTTCCTGTTCGAAAGAAAATTTCTTAGAAAACATCAAGCTTTACGTACAATTATATCATCCAAATTTCCTCAAGCTTGTAAACCATGAACCATTCAAGCCATCTGCTACTTCCATGCACATTATGTTGAAGCAAAGCAAAGAAAAATCAGTGATGGTTCAGCACCTTCAGTTAATAGAATCAACATTGTTTCCTAAATGTAAAGATAAGGATTTGGGTATTTAAAAACCTATATTTTGCAAAAGAACCAAGAATGGAATTAGAAACCAATTCTACCATGAAGGACATTGGTTGATTCCATCAGGAAGCAGAATGCAGATCACACCCACAAATCTAACAGTTCCAACTCACTCGGCAGCACAAAAATAAGTAAAACAAGAAAAATATAAACTGACAGCAACTCAAATTAAACTAGCTGCTGATATATAAATTTAATGAGATCATAACATTTTCCATCGTCAGTTGTAAATAGAATTTGTAGTTCCAGTATCCAAATAGTCTGTAAAGTTTGAAACCTTTTTAGAGCAGGAGACTTCACATGTCCATCTGTACCTGGAAGACAGCAGGAAATCAGCAACTGTCTCCTGTAAACAGAAATGATTATAGACCAAAGGCATACTCCACATAGATGTCACTAGACTAAATATGATCTAACATGGAAACAGATTGACCTCCGCAGATTATGACAGTGACCACTACCACGTCCACATCAGTGGAGTTAGCCAATATCAGTATCAGCAAGGATGATGTTAAGAACATCTAAGAAGTTTGATCCAGTTACACCCTCCAGGCCCAAATCCTGTGGATTGAACAGGACCTTGACCTCATCTCCAAAAAAAGGTTGGTTAATTAGCCAGCAGGAAATTAATCTCGAAATAACTGCACATACATTCTGAAAGGATGTTGGAAAACAGAACAAGATCCTTAGGCATTCTTCTCCTACCAGCCACCTCCCACCTTTACATGCCTTTTGGCTTTGGAAGCTAAATACTAATACTGGGACTCCTCAATTAACATCAGGGATGTTCTTGAAAAGTGCGATTTTAAGTGAAATAACGTATAGCAAAACCTAAATTATCATAGGCCCAAATGCTATCAATAGGGATTACATTCCTTCGCTACATTTCTGGTCTAGATTTTCTTACACCAATATTAAATAAAGACCAAAAACAACACCACTAGTATTGAAAAGTAAAATAAAAGTTTAATAAATATGTAAATAACATAGAAATACAATTAAGAGAACACTTACTGGAGATAGTTGATGTGGTCAGGGCCCTCTGGGGATCCGTACAAGAGGCAGGTAATCCCGCCCCTTCATCTGAATGACTCCGCCCCCTCCCGCCCACTGACCACATCAACCATCTCCAGTAAGTGTTCTCTTAATTGTATTTATTATCTTATTTATATATTTACTAAAACAGCTAATATAAAATGTAATCAGCTAATATCCCTTCAATTAATCCAATTTTCTAATTATTTTTTCAAACTGTTTATTAATTCATCAACATTGGGACCACGTATAGAGAGGAGTTCCAGTATTTCTCAACTAGCGCTTCCTCAAGGAAATGGTCATGAATCACATTTGCCCCTTCAGTACTGGGGTCCATGAGTGCTTTTGAAAAATGGCATTTGGCTGACTATGAAAGTTATGTAAAAGTTCCAATTATTTTGCAGATTGTTAATAACCAGGAACAAACCACCTCCACAAATGTTGTCCTATCAAATATGGAAGATGCTCCATGATTTAAAAAACATCTGGAAGACAAGAATAATGGGAGCTTGCATACTTGGACCACGGTCTACTTAGTCATATTTTACTTTTATGTAAAAGTTACAAAGCTGTGTTACTCAGGCCCTTTCCAAAGGAAACCCAAATACTGAATATGGCAATACACCAGTTGCAGAAGAAAAGCTGAATGCAACTAGTTAATCAAAACCCTGCTATTAAAAAAATGTGAACCATCTTTGAGGAATTAACAACTGGAGAAAAAAAACTAATGTTCTCTGTGGGAAGAACAGCAGGAGCAAAATAAGGAACCCGAGTCTGAAAGAGGGAGTCTATATTTATGCGGAGGTCATCCAACCTTCAAAAAGAAAGAAACCCCTGAAAAGAGAACTGTTCCCAAGAATTTATCCCCAATGAAGGTCCTATGATATTCTGTGTAAATTAATCAAAATAGATTGAACAAGTGAAGAGATAATATTCTAACAGTATTCCAATCGCCTCAGTTCCAAAGAAACTCAAGATTTAAAAACAGAATGCAGAGATGTCATACATTTCAAACGCGACATACGATATGGTATTTGAAAACCACTATGAATGAAGAGATTTCTATTTAAATTGAGGTAATGATTGAGAAATTGATTAAATGAAGGGATGAAGAAAAGCAAGTTTTTCCCCAGAAGTTTCAATGAATAAAGTTATTCCCAGATCCTAGAGATATGGAGTTTTGCTTGAAAACATAAATTAATTTCCTTCTTGGCTGCTGATGGGCCTGTGAGGGATTTCTACCATTTGTTATATTTCAGATTTTTGATGTGTTTGAGAAAGTTAGTATTTTTAAAAATAAAGTGGATGCAAATAGGGGACAAGACCTCAAACTAGGCAATACAAGTTGTACAGCTTATGTTGGTAAAACTACCTGTACGGCTTATGTTGCTAACAACTCTCTCTATGCATTATTATACAGGTCCTGGTCTCAATCCTACAGAACTATCTGGCGAAAGGACATCAATCTGAAATGTTAACTGATTTTCCTCTCTCCATACATGCTCCCTGACCTGCTGAGTGTTCCTTGTGACTTCTGGTTTTTAATGGGAATAATTAGTGTAATTGCAAAAGTGTACTGCTTATACCATTTAATTATTTCTTTCCCTTTACCTCCTCCAAAACAATCCCACTGAAAGTAGAATTTGGAAGCACTTTGTTCTGTAATACTAGAGCAGTATCCAATAGTCCAGCAATGCCGTCTGTATCACGCCAGTTGTGGAGCCACTTTCAAGGTCCAACAATTCGTTCTTGTGAAGATCAGGTCCTGCAAAATAGTCAACATTTTATTGATAGTTAGGAAATGGGCTGATGGCTGAATAACACTTTACAGTTTTTAAAATCAGTTATCCAATAAAATGCTGGAATAATATTACGCTTCCAACAGTGTTTCATTGTTTTACTCAACCGAGAGGCATGAGTGTAATTTAATTTCCAAGTAATTTACAGCATCATTTTACCTCCACCTTCTGTTCATGTCCTGCTAATTGCAAGATTATCATGAAGTCTAACTTTGCACCTCTATCATTGTTCTTTTCTCATTACAGTGTTTCCCCTCCATTAGAAATGGGAGCAAACATTTGAACTCTAAAAATGCATCAAAAGACCATTCGGCCACTACGTTAAAAATATGCTGTGAGCAAAATACAAAAGGAATGGTCAAAGAAGGAGCCATATGCATAAAATCAAACCTATCTTGGTAGAATCAAAGTGAGATTCTATGAAAGTTCACCTTGGCATGAGCCATCAGGAGGGGAAGAGCGAAGGTGGGAGTAAAGGGAAATAATCACAATTGTGGAACTGTACAGCTGGTGTTGTACAAATTAAAATTGTTCTGCTGCCAAAGGAGTTTACTGCCAAAACAGGCCCCAAATAGTTGTCTATTTTTGAACACTAGCTCAAATATTGTTTTCAAAAAGCAATAAATCTACATTGTGGATTTTCTCGGATTGTTTTAATAGATAACAGCCATCAAACTTTGAATGCTAGATTTATCATTTTGCTCTTTCAATAGAATTCCTCAATGCTTGCATTCAAGTCACAAGGCAACTTGAACTCAAACATCTAGGATGTCATTTCAATGATATAATATATATAATACACACATTTTCAAAGTTTTTTTTTTAAAAAAACCTTTCTCCAGTTCAATTTTTGAGAACACTCATTGGAAATGTACAGACTGTCATCTTTGAGAAGCAAAGTAAAACTGCACTAATAAATGTTGGGGGCCCCGTTCAAATACAGTACAGGTAGACCCTGCTTAATGAAGGGGTTAGGGACTTTAAAACCCTCCGTTAAGCAAAAATTTTGTTAAGCAAGAGTTAAACTATATTACATAATGCCGCCCCGATCCTCCCCGCTAAAATCAGTTTTGTTCCTAGTGCTAACATTTTCGGTGTACAGGTTGAGCAGCCAAAAGTCCGGAGTTCCGGAATTCGGAATGTGACAAAAATTGCAGGAATAAAAACACCAATCCTACCTGCTCCAGGCCAGGTCTTCAGTCACCACACTGAAATATCACAACCTAGGCCCAGGCATTTCCAGACACATGACGCGCTTCTTTCTTCCTCACCCTCCTCTCTTTTTCTCTACCCGCCCCCCCCCCCCCCCCCCCCACCCTCTCTTTCTCTCTACCCCCCACCACACCTCTCCATCTCTTTATCCCCTCCTCCATCTCTATCTCTCTATCCGCCCCCCTCCCCTCTCTCTCTATCCCCCCTCCCCTCTATCCCCCCTCCCCTCCCTCTCTATCCCCCCCCACTAACTCTCTATCCTCCCTCCTCTCTATCTCTCTATCCCCCCTCCCTATCTCGACTTACTATTATTGAAGCCACAAAGCATCCTGCTGCTTAAGCTCCTCCCATATGGGAGGGGCTGCACTGCACTGCTTAACTGAGGCACGCTAAAGACTGAGTGTGCTGGAGCAACCAGAGAGAAGCTGCGCACTAGAAGCCCGCAAGATTTAAAGTGTGTGTAAACATTCGTTATAGAGAAAGCAGCCTTTGTTAAGCGGAGAAATGGTACAAATAGAAAACCCTTGTTATAGTGAAGTTTCGGTAAACGGGCATTGGATAAGCGGGGTCTACCTGTATAACCCTTTTCAAGCCTGCATAGACAGAAACAGTATAACTTTTAAATTCCACAAACTGATGCAAGGATTAACTCAAGAATTGATATTGGTCAGAATTGTTGCATCTTGAACTGATACATTGTCTTCAGCATTCGAGACTTTCTATGCCTCATCATTCTGGAAGTTAGTATTTTAAAATTCACCTCAATATTGTTACATTTTTAAATAAGTAAAAATTCTTCTTCTTTACTCATTAGTTCAAGTTATCTTTCAGCCCAACTGATCAGCTACCAATTTGTAGCATCCAGATACAGTCACATACAATAACATCTGTTTAGCGCCTTTCACGTTGGGAGGACGTCTCAAGGAGCTGAAATTAACAACACAGCTGGCTGGGTGGCACATTTATTGCTTCGATTCAAATCTCTCCTAAAATGCTAGGTCGCCTCACTCTACAATTACAAGTATCCCAGGTTAAATTCAATGGGAGGTATGGGGAGAAATCACAACCATTCCTACATTTGGCAAAAGATTCATTTGTTTGGTGAAACCCAAAATGCAAGCGTCACTGAACTAAATTCTGCTTTCTTCTTCTCTATTCACAGGCTCAGCCTCTCTCATACTGGCTGTTAAAATTTGAAGTTTTCCATAGTTTTATTTGTGAAAACATTGGCCAAAACATCAGGAGAAATTTGCTTCTCTTTTCGAATGGTGCCATGGGATCTTGTTCAGTTGGATGTTAAAGATCCCATGGCACTAGGGAACGGCGATATGGGATTTTTCCGGATATGGATATATCGGTTTGCTCATACCTGCTTAAACCGATCTATCGAGTTTTCATACTGCGCATGCGCGTGCATTCGAAGTGCGCGTGCATTGATGGCGCGCGCGCATTTATGGTGCGCGCTCAGTCGCAGTGCGCGCGCATTGACGGTGCGTCCGCACTGACGATGCGCGCGCAGTCGCGGTGCACGCACATTTCGAAATGCGTGCTCTAGGTCCAGAAAGTTTGTAATGTTGGTGTCAAGGTCTGTTGAATTATACAATGTTGTTTGCTCCCTACCTCCCCCTCTCCTTCTCTCCCTCCTCTCCTCTCTCCTTCTCTCCCTCCTTTCCCCTCTCCTTCTCTCCCTCCTCCCTGTCTCCTCTCCCTCCTTTCCCCCTCTCCTTCTCTCCCTCCCTCCCTCCCCTCTCTCCTTCCCTCCCTGCCTCCCCTCTCTCCTTCCCTCCCTCCCTCCCCTCTCTCCTTCTCTCCCTCCTTTCCCCTCTCCTTCTCTCCCTCCCCCTCCACTCTCCCTCTCTCCTCTCCCTCCTCCCTGTCTCCTCTCCCTCCTTTCCCCCTCTCCTTCTCTCCCTCCCTCCCTCCCCTCTCTCCTTCTCTCCCTCCCTCCCCTCTCTCCTTCCTTCCCTCCCTCCCTCCCCTCTCTCATTCTCTCCCTCCCCTCTCTCCTTCTGTCCCTCCCTCCCTCCCTCCTTCTCTCCCTCCTTTCCCCTCGCTCCTTCTCTCTCTCCTTTCCCCCTCTACTTCTCTCCCTCCCTCTCCTCTCTTCCTCTCTCCTGCTCTCCCAACTTTCCCCCTCTCCCTCCCTCCTTCTCTCCCTCCTTTCCCCTCGCTCCTTATCTGCCTCCTTTCCCCCTCTCCCTCTCTCTCCTTCTCTCCCAACTTTCCTTCTCTCCCAACTTTCCCCCTCTCCCTCCCTCCTTCTCTCCCTCCTTTCCCCTCGCTCCTTCTCTCCCTCCTTTCCCCCTCTCCTTCTCTCCCTCCCTCCCTCCCTCTCCTCCTCTCTCCTTCTCTCCCTCGTTTCCCCTCACTCCTTCTCTCCCTCCTTTCACCCTCTCATTCTCTCCCTCCCTCTCCTCCTCTCTCCTTCTCTCCCAACTTTCCCCCTCTCCTTCTCTCCCTCCATCTCTAAACACAAAATAGAACACACACACCAAAAACAAAATCTGGAGATTTATTCTCCTCCATTTCTTGCTTGAAAGTAGCATGTAATGTCCACGTGTAAATGAGATCTATTACAATAGAAAAGAGAGTTAGAGTTAGAAGCCAGATTATCACTGCTGTGTGTGTCTGACCAGACACATACATAGAAGCAGTGATAATCTGGCGTCTAACTCTCTCACACACAAAAATAACACTTACGGCCACAAAATGCCACTTATTTTTATGTAGTCTGAAGTCTGAATTAATGTCCTTCGCCATTGGCAAGCTCTCCTTTGCTATGCAAAAAGTGACAGCGTTCGTGATACTTTGCCACTTTTTGTCCCCTCTCTGGTACAATGTTCTCCTCTTAAATAAAGCAGGAATTGTTTGAGCTGCACTGGCCCCACTACATGTCGCTTTCTCCGAAGCGCTGGTTCGCCTTCCTGCTGTTGTCGACAATGATTTCTCTCTGAGGGCAGCGTGCTGGGCGGGGTGGTGCTGCTTAATGTGATGTCGCAGGTTGCTCGTGCTCGAATCAGATGTCTTAACAAAGACCTTGCAAACTGTACATCTATACACACCATTACTGACTGCATTGTTTTCAAAGTAGTCCCATACGGGGCTTCTTTTCCCCATGATGAGAAAGGTAAATTTTCAAACTACAATTTTCAACGATGGGACTTTGTTAAGACGCCACGACTCACGTCGAGTATACACAGTAAAGTGTGCGTGCGCATCGGATGTGCGCGCCCGTTAATTGTGCGCGCGCACCGAATGTACGCGCATTCCATGCTCTAGATCTAGGAGGTTGCAATGCCGGCGACAAGGTAAGCTGGAAAAGATCGCATTACACTGATAATACCAACAATATTGATATATTGCCAGGAACGATATTAAAAATATATCGATGTATATTTTTAAAATCGAATCTCTCGATATAACAGTTATTTTAGAATCACCATATCGGCATACCGATCTGAAAATCATATCGGGTTTAATCGAAAAACCGATTAATCGCCGTTCCCTACATGGCACCATTTGAAAAAAAAAGCTAATTTAGTTTAATGTCCAATATTGCGATGCTCTTTTCAGACTACATACTGTCCAAACAATTATCTCTCAATAAACGTCATTTTTTATAATAAGAAGTTTTAAACAATCTATTTTTTATTATGGAATCATTGGCTTCTGCTGTTCATACACGGTGGAAGCAAACTAGTCCGCACTAGAAGTCTACTGCACTTCCAGGAACACGCATCCATAGAATACACTGTACTGAAGGAGCCTTATAACGGGATCATTCTAACTTCCCTTTAACATTCATCCTGGATTTGGGCTGGAGGCACACTAAACAGGTCAATTGCTCATATGTTAGGCTATTGCAAATCTATTTAAGTTGAAATATACACCATCCATTGGAATTGATGAATGTCAACTTCCACTAAAATACCTATCCACACCACAAACCGAAAAATAAATACTTCTATTGGTTTTGTAATATAGGAGCCTTGAATGTTCTTTGAAGTTGGAGCTAAATTTAGCTTAACTTGTGATTTGCTCTTGTGAGTCTGACGTAATCGGCTATTTCCTTCATTTCCTGTTCTGAAATCAAGCAATTTAAGGCTGTAGTGAAACTTTTTTAAAAAAATGGTTTAGGATTAGAGACATTTTAATGCTCCCTTACGTTTATTCAATATAGTTTGGGCAATTAATCACCACTGAAAGTGCAACATAAATCCAGCTTTGGAGGCATTAATTCAATTTTGAGGTTTGCTGCCTGCTGAAATAAGGTGATGGTATCAGAACTAAATTGATATCATCAGCCAAAGTATAAATCTTTTATATTTTTCTGAAGCCCGTCCCCAAATAAAAATTGGTCTAGAAAGTGTTGAGGATGATACCCAACTCTATTTTTCCACCTCACTTTCCGACCCCCAGTCTTCTCATGTGCTGTCAAGCCTGCCTGGCAGACATCAGGAGCTGGAAGAGCACGAATTTCCTGCAAGCTGAATGTTGACAAGACGGAAGCCATACTCTTTGGTTCTTGTCATCGTCTTCAGTCACACGGCTCTCACCTACACCACCTAACTGACCTGCCCCTAAAACTCTCCGAACCTGTACGCAAACTTGGCGCCAGGTTCAACCCCCAACTGTCCTTCCTCCCCCACACCCGGTCCCTCAACAGCACTGCTTTTTGCCACCTGCGACGTATTGCCCGTCTCCAGCAATATCTTGCCCCAACAGCCGCTGAAACTCTGGTCCATACCTTTGTCACCTCTCAGCTGGACTATGCAAATGCACTCCTCGCGTTCTCACCCGCACAAAACTTTGCTCCCCAATTACCCCAGTCCTTACCAGATTTAACTGGCTCCATGTTCTCCGGAGAGGATCGATTTCAAGATCCTCACTCTTGTTTTCAAGTCTCTCCACTTCTCTGCACCCCCCGACCTCTCTGACTTCCTCTCTCCCCACACAGTACCTGTTGCCTTCCCTCCTCCGGTTCTGGTCTTCTCCTTGTCCCCCGAATCCTCCGCTCCACTATCAGCGGCCGTGCATTCAGCCACTACACCCCGAAGCTCTGGAGCTCCCTTCCTCACTCCCTTCGCCTCGCCCCCTCTCTTCCTAGTTTCAGGTCTCAGCTGAAGACCTTTCTTTTCAACCATGCCTTCAGTCACCTTTTTCCCCCTCCCCCCCGACTTGGGCCCAGGATCCATTATTGTAAAGCGCTCTGAGACGCCATCCGGTGTGGAGGACGCTAGATAAATCAAAGTTGTTGTTGTTGTTGTGTCCATCAAGCCCCCCCCAAAATTCCTTGAGAGAGCTGGTTGCAGAAACAATTAAAAAAAATTAACCAACATTTGCCACAAGGCAGCAGACACTTCTTAGCCAAGACACTGAGATTTGAAGCAGACAGCGAAAGTCTCATTATCTGCTCTACCACTGGAAATAATGTCATATGTCTTTGCACTATAACAGGGACTAGTACAGGAAGTTCCAATCTAATCTAAATCTAATGAAGGAATGCAAAAAAAGTTTCTAAACCTTCATTGGAACCTTGCATTTTCAGCAAAAAGTCTTCTGGCCTCATATCGGCAGTATGGCTGCAAGCATCACTGGCATGCATTTCTTTGTGATAAGACTAAAAATCACATTTAATTTATGCATTGAAGTCTGTAAGGCATAGATTCCCTAATGAAATATAGTAAAAGCCTGTTTATCCGTGACCCGATCAACCGGATTCCTCAACCAACCAATACATCTCCCATTACAATTCAGCATTCCAGCAAACGGATCTCATACCGGAGCCATCTGGGTCACTCACTTTGTGCATGCTTGCAATGTGTGCACGTGCGCACATATTAAACTTAATTTTTAATTAAGTTTAAAAACTGGAATTTTTATTTTACCGATCATTTTACCGAGTGTGCTGGAATCTTTTTTGGTAAGTATCCATACAATATTCTGTTACTATTTAGTGTATAATTAATATGATATGTTTTAAAATACGTAAAATTTTTGTGTTAGGTTTTCGGCAATTTGCCATCCAATTATCTGGTACAGTTAATTAGTTGACCCCCCAGCGGGTGCCGGATAAACAGGCTTTTACTGTACTTAGTTTAAATGACAAACTTCTTACATAAAACAAAATTTATTGAGCGATAATTATTCTGACACAAGATAAGTAACCTGAAAAGTGTTTTGCAATATAATAATAATAATCCTTGCATTTGATATAGCGCTTCTCATGCCTGCTAGATGTCTCAAAGTGCTTCACAGAATATACTGTAAAATGAATTGACTATCTATTTGTGGGCGAAATGCAGCAACCAATTGTGCACAGCAGCGTCCCACAAACAGTCGTGGATTGAAATTTATTATTGTGAGGTTTTTTGAGAGATTATTATTAGGCATGTGGAGTCAGGAAAGTTGCCCTAGGTTTCACCCTGACCTACTTGGATATGAACACAGGTTTCACGCTTGTAAGGCGAGTGGACAAACAAACAAACAAAGATTGGATTAGTAAAGCCATTTGACTTCATCACAGCATTAGTTGGTATAATCACCTAATATTTAATATTTGCAGCATTTGTCATTTATATGATTCAAATAAACAAGCCTATCTATCATTTTAGACCACAGTAACTGTTTCTGCGCTGCTAAACAGACACTCTACCCATCCTATAGCTCAGTGGTTAGAGTACTCACCTCCCTAGTGGGAGACCTGGGTTGGGTTACTAGCAGAGCGAAACCTTGGTCAAGTGTAAGGAATTATCATGCTGATGTCAAACAGAATTTTATTCAGATAAATTGGGTACAAATGGCTGCCTCTCATTTGATTCATACAGTGCTGAATATTCATAAATTGTTCTCCTTTACAGCAAATATATTGTCACACCAGTGCATCATTCACAGAAACTGCCTAAAAAGTTCCTCATTGTCCTTACTGAGCAGTCATTGGAAAAGTACATGAAATCATCGATATTACAATTTGAATGCTCCCAGTCTCAACTGTGGAAAGGCACTGAACTGAGGGCAGACACATCCCAAAATGCAGAAGTCTAAATCATATTTCCTCAGTCTGTGATGATCTATTTTAGGGCATAACAGAAGGCCCACAGTAGGTATATAATAATAATAATCCTTGCATTTGGTGTAGCGCCTTATGTCAGAGACATCTCAAAGTGCTTAACAGGACATAATGTAAAGTGGATTGACTGTATTTTGTAGGCTTTGAGAAAGTGTGAATAAGAAATCCAAAGGTTAAGAAAGGGAACATGTTTGTATGACAGAAATTAAAGGAGGTTGTATTCTCAAATGCAAGCATTATTTTGAAGGGCAAAACATTCTCCCATCCTCTGAACAAAATTTCTCATCTAACGCCCATTAAATATCAATTTGCAATTTGCAATTTGTAGGACTGTTTGAGAAGCTACAACTGCCTTTGCAACAGTTATTACACTCCAAAAGTAGCTTATTGAGTGAAGTACTATTGAACTGTGACGAGGTTCAGGCAGTTCATTGAATGCACTAATTTATTATCCTCAATCACTAATGTAGCTTCCCAAACAAGTTCTGAGTTAAACTTCTAAATTGAGCTTCAGCCTTAAATTCACTGGGAAATAGTATTGAAACTCAAAAACCCTGAATTAACTAGAAATGGCTGCTTCTCATTTGATTGACAGTCAGCTGTTTTGCAATTGGATTTAACCCAGAAATTCCAAAGATAAAAAGGATGTGGATACACATACCACCTAAAATCTGGTTAAACCAGCTATGATTTATACTAGAGTGATACTAAAATAAGCCATGCATTTTTAAATATATTTTTCAAGTTACTCAATTTTCTTTTTCTTTTGCATAGTTCAGCAGGTACCACAACCTTTATATTTACAGTAATGATAAGAGATTGTTGGCAGATTCTGTGAACAACATAGCTAAGAGCAGGCCCAGACCGGTTGCAAGCAGTCACCACCAACCACAAATGTTAAAATTATGTCCATATAAAGTAGTCTGCTTTTAGCAAACTTGGGGGTGGGAGGAGAGTTGAGAGAAAGAGTGCAAGGGAGTCTCTTAAACCACAACGGAAGTGATGTTATTAAGCTGTACAATTTGAATCAGAATCAATCCACCAAGAGGTTATTCCAACCCACTCATCATCCAACAACAATAAAATTGCATTTGTATAGTGTCTTTCACGTCAGGAGGACGTCCCAAGGCACTGGACAGTTGTTGATTCAGACCCGAGCTGAGGAAAGTGGGGGGGGTGGGGGGGGAGTTGCTGATGAGGAGAGGAGAGGAGAGTCTGGAGGCGAAAGTTGAAGGAGGCTAGGGAGAGGGCGAGGCAGAGGGACTTCCGGATGGAATTCCAGAGGTTGGGGCAGGGTGGCTGAAGGCTCACCCGCCAATGGTTGGGCGGGTGGGTCGAGGGATGTGGACCTGGCCAGAGACTGTTGAATGGAGGGGGCGGCCAGGTTGGTAAGGGGTAGGAGGTCACGGATGTAGGGTGGGGCGAGGTTGTGAAGGGCTTTAAATGTGAGGATCAGGATCTTGAATTGGATCCTCTGCATAATGGGCAGCCAATGGTTGGGCAAGGATGAGGGAGATGGGATCACGGAGTTTGGAATTTTCCAGAAAGTATTCTATAAAAAGTAGCAACTATGCTTACTTCCAGAATATAATTTCAATTTTACAGATAGCAGTGCAACTAGTGTGTCTACTAGTACATCATTTTAATTCTCCCAGACCCCGCCTCCTCCTATAGGAACTTTCTCCTCGTCAGCCTCCGTAGTTCCTCCTTTCACAGGCTGCAGATCATTCAGAATTCTGCAGCTCGTGTACTCTCCCATACCAGGCTTCGCGACCACATCACTCCCACCCTCGCCTGTCTCCACTGGAGAGGATTGAATTCAAGATCCTTGTCCTCACTTTCAAGGCCATTCACGGCCTTGGCCCCGCCTATCTCTCCGACCCACTGTCTCCCTATCAGCCTGCCCGCACCCTCCGTTCAGCAGACTCAGGCTTTCTCCACGTACACTGCTCTAACCGCCCAACCATTGGCGGCCGGGCTTTCAGCCTCTCTGCTCCCACACTGCGGAACTCCATCCCGCAGCCCCTCCGCCTTGCTTCTCCCTTTCCTCCTTCAAGGCCGGTCTCAAGACCTTCCACTTCGACCACGCCTTCGGCTGCCCCACTAACTCTTCCTTCTCTCCCATTCTCCTTCCCCGACCCTCCCACCCCCCCGCTAGGGTCCCGACCTGTTCAGCGCTTTGGGGTGTCCTCCCGACGTGAAAGGTGCTATATAAGTGCAATTCTGATGTTGTTGCTGTTGTTCATCCTTCCAAGTAGTTCCAGTTTAGATGTGGCAATAATAGACTATTTACAACAACAACTTGCATTTTATTTCCAGAACAGAGTTTGCATTACTGAAGTAATGTCTACAGTCATTAACAACAGGCCCTGTCAAATGTAAAAAGCACATCAAAATCTAAATCAGTTTAACAAGTTATATTACCTTTTGGTACTGTTCTGCGATTCTCTTTCAAATGTCACAACAATTGCTTGCAAAACACTTTAGTGACACTTAAGTTTTTCAATTCAATGAACATACCAGCAATATAAAATAAAGTAAGGGAATAAAAGAGCAGGCACCATACAAAATTGAATGTATTTGTAGTACATTTTGTATCAACTGAAGAGACACTCTGTGGCAATTCCATTTAAAGACAGTCAGATTTCTTAATCAGCATAAATACAACAACTTGCATTTATATAGCTCCCTCCATAGCAGAAGTAGCCAATTGAGTTTATGCTGATATTAGCCATTCCACTGGAGCAAACTATTCCAATCCCAATTTCTAGCTCTTCCTCCATACACTTTTATCACATTCTTCGCGTGCAAATATTCATCTGTTTCCCATTTAAATGTAATCTTAATAACCACATGTGGCAAAACACTTCACAAAAAAAAACCTCTGAATGAATTTCTTCTAACCTCTCCCTTTAACTCACCACCGCTGATGAGCTGATATAAGAAACGATAATAATCCTTGCATTTGATATAGAGCTTTGCATGTCTTCTAGATGTCTCAAAGTGCTTCACAAAATATACTGTATTCTATAAAGTGAATTGACTGTATATTTTGTGGACAAAATGCGACAGCCAATTGCACATAGTAGTGTCCACAAACAGTTGTGATTGAGTAACCAAATTTTTTTTCTTGGGAGATTATTATCAGGCGTGTGGAGTAAGGAAACTTGCCCAATGTTTCAACCTACTGGAATGATACACTATTTTCAAGGTTTTAAGCACAACGGAAACAATTAATGAATGACTGCCAGCAAATGTCAATGTCAAAATGCTACACCATCAGAAACACTATTGTTACTGTATTATTACTGTAGTAGATTTAGAATCTTTCCTCCCAAACATGTATCTCTATTAGATTCCTCCCCCTCTCTCCACCAATGCTTTGGATTTCAGCACAGAGATCTGAAATTTATTTGAGCACTAATCAGCAATAAGAAAAATAACCTCTCAACATGGTCCCAATGTTTGCTTTTCAAATTGAACATTAAAATAGACAACGGGTTTGTTTACCCTTGTTGCCCAATGAATAATAAATGACAGAACAGCAAGCTCTCATTTATCCTTATCTTAAATAAAAAGATGTTTTAAAAAGGCCTTACAACAAAATGCCTAAAGCTTTACATTTTGCAATATTAACCTAATACTCAAGTGTGAAGAGCATATGTGCAAATGTGAATCATGAAATAAGTCAAAATGCATTGGTTGACCACATGGGAAATTATTTCACCACTCAGATCAGTCAAGAGCAAGAGCAGTCTCAGATCAAACTTGCTTGAATTTCAGACAGAGGAGTGTGAAGAAACAAAGCTGGCTTGTGTTATACTTTAATATTGGGTACTAAATTTGCTCCTCCTGCCCATATTTCCCTCATCAGTTACTCTACTCAGATTTCAACTCACACCAAGTAATGCTAATTTTAGCACAGTGGAAAATAGGACTTCTGTGTAAACAGTTTTTTACTGCCAGCGGGGAAAACTGTTTCATCCAATCAATGGTTCAATTTAAACTTAGGTTGAAAAGTGGGCCAATTATTGCCATGCCCAGTCCCTTTAAGTAAAGAACCTTAAATTATTCAGGATTCACTGCAGTGATAAACATCAGGAGACGTGAATGACCTACTAGAATCTCATCTTCAGAAACACAATTGGGGGTCTTTTATGAAGGCCGCAATTTCAGAAAACAAAACGTCATCAAATTTCTATACCAAGGCAGGTATTGATGAGATATTTCCTCAACATTATAAAGGAAGCGAAGCTGGACGCTAGTCCCAACTCTCTGACCAAAGGCAAGACAAAAAGAGAACACTAACTGAGAGAGAGAAAAAAAATCACAGTTCATTCTTAATACTACGCAAGACGTTTTAAGTGCATTAAGTACTGTAATTCAGCAGGCTGAAAAATCCATGACAATAACTAATTACCACAAGACCTCTGGTCATAGCCAGCCATGTATATCAAAGCTTAGCTGAAAAATGGGTATCAGTTGCCAAATGAACAGTTAAATTAAATTAGGAGCTATACATTACATGCACTAATATAAATTAATATAAATTTTAGTGTTTCATTAATTTCTCTCCTAAATGAGGAACTCCACATTTTGCAATAACTAATTTATATCTAATTTTCTAAACTATTTAGATCACTTGAAAGCATAGGATTAAAGGAAGTAGCCTGTATGACATGCTAATTAGCTATGAGCCCAAAGAAATAATTTAGCCATCTCATTGAATGTATCGGTGTTCTCCAATGAATAATATATTCCACCGTGAATTCCATCAACTTAATCTTGCGCATCAGTAATCGGCAACCTTAAGGCGACAATACAGTCATGATAATGAAAGGAAAAAAAACAGGCTTAAATATTGAAACTGTCTGGAAAGTGAACTAAATATTTAAAATGTTATTCAACAACCAAAACGTGCTACTAAATATATTTAGTGGGAGATAAAAAGGAAAAAACCTTCTAGGAGTGAACTGGCATCTCCAGTCATTTTCTGGCTTTTTCCCTCACAAGAACAACTTGAATATATTCAGCATCCTTAATGCAGGACTGTATCTCAGGTGTGCTTTAGACACAAATACCCATATACCAGTAGATTGCTCCATTACCAGATATATGCCTCGCTTAGTTGGTAGCATTCTTTCCGCTCAGAAGGTTTTAGGTTCAAGCTCCATGTCAGAGCTTTGAACACTTTTATAGTGCAGCCTTATACTCTAATGTTATCCTGGGGGCACATTCATTCAGGAAAAACTTAGAACTGAGGTTTTTTCTGCCTGTCTGGTGGTTAATAATAATACTAATCCTTGCATTTGATATACACTTTTCACATCTTCTTGATGTCTCAAAGAATATCCTGTAAAGTGAATTGATTGTATATTTGTTGGCGAAGTGAACACTAAACATCACATAGCAATCTTCAAAAAGAGAGGGGAGTTTCTCCCAGTGTTCCGACCAACAATCCTACATTGGATCAATTCCAATTTTCATGGCTGAGGTCGCTAGATTTTTGTTAGATAAGGGTATCGAGGGATTTGAAGCAAAGGTAGGTAAAAAGAGTTGAGTTGCAGATCAGCCATGATCCATTAGAATGGCAAAACAGACTATCAAGACTATCGTCTCTTGTGGTGTTCTTCAGGGCTCTATCCTCAGTCCCCTCCTCTTCAAACTCTAAATGTTCCTCCTTGGTGACTTCACCCGCTGACATGGGGTAAATTTCCACATGAATGCGGATGACACCCAAATCTACCTCTCTGCCTCCAGCCTCGATTCTAGGACAACTGGCATCGTGACAAGACTGTCTGTCAGACATCAAGTCCTGGATGAGAGACAACTTTCTACAGCTGAACGCCAGCAAGACTGAGGCTTTCCTGATTGGCGTTCACCAGTGCCTCCACACCTCAGGCATCGGCAGCATCAGCATCCATGGATATACATTCCACCTTACCAAGCCAGTCAATAACCTGCCCCACATCCATGCCAAGACCAGCACTGCTTTCCACCACCTCCGCAACATGGCCCGACTCCGCCACCTTCTCACCCCTCAGACTGCATTTGTCACTTCAAGGCTTGACTACAGAAACTCCCTCCTTGTTGGCCTACACAACACTTCCCTCTACAAGCTACAGATCAATCAAAACTCTCCCGCATCAGGCTCCGTGACCCCATCTTCCGCCATCCTTGCCCGGCTCCCCAATACCTCAGAAGATGGGATTCAAGATCCTCACTTTCAAGGCCTTTACTTTCAGCTACCTTTGACTCCCTTTATCTTGGAGGCAGAGAGCAACCCAAGGCTCCTATTCTCCACAATCAACCGGCTCCTCCTTCCACGCCTCACACTTCGCCTATTTTCTCCTCTAACTCTCACTGCGAGGAGATGCTAGATTTCCTTGAGTTCAAAATCGAGGGAATCCTCCCAACTGCCACTCCTTCCCCATCTCCCCCCACCCATCCTTCCTTCCACACCTTCAATCCTGTCTCCCCCTCCTCTGTCATCACCACCATATTCCCTACCACCTGCTCCCTTGACCCCAACCTCACCCCTCTTCTTACCTCCCAGCTTCACCTCCTCGTTCCCCTTACTCTCCCTATCATCTGGGACCGTTCCCATCCCCCTCAAAACAGCCGCAGTAACCCCATCCTGAAGAACCCTTTGCTGGACACACCCCTGCTCTGCAATTCCTGGCCCATCTCCAACCTTCCTTTTTCTTTCCAAGCTCCTTGAAAGAGTCATTGCTTCCCAGCTTTGCTCTTTCCTCTCCTCCCACTCCCTCCTTGAGCCCCTCCAATTGGGTTTCTGTGCAGCTCATAGCACGGAAGATGCTCTGGTCAAGGTCACAAATAACACCCTGTCCATCTGTGACCAGGGTTTCCTCTGACTCGCCGTCCTCCTTGCCATCTTTGACACCGTGGATTACTCAAACCTCCTCCACCACCTCTTCTCTCACTTCAATCTTCAAGGTTTTGTCCTTGGCTGGTTCAGGTCTTATCTCTCACATCATCTCCACTTTGTCTCTGCCAACCGTTTCACTTCCAGCCCACGCACCATCTTGTGTGCTGTTCCTCAGGGCTCTGTCCTCAATCCCCAACATCCATATGCTAACCCTTGGTGACATCATCAGCAGACATGGAGTAAATTTCCACATGAACGGTTATGATACCCAACTCTATCTCTGCCTCCACCATCAATTCCACAACTCCTCACCTTCAAGGCCCTCCACAGCCGTACCCCCTCCTACCTCTCTGACCTGCTAACCCCTTATCAACCTGTCTGTTCTCTCAGTTCGGTAGTCTGCAGCCTGCTCCATGTCTCTCACTTTCAACCTCTCAGCCCCCATGCTTTGGAACTCTGTTCTATAATCCTTTTGCCTGGCTGCCTCGCCTCCTTCAAGGCCCATCTCAAGACTAGCCTTTTCAATCGTGCCTTCTGCCGACCCCCACCCCCCAAGCTCGGGTCTCGATCACGGACTGTTCAACTCCTTGGGATGTCCTCCCGATGTGAAAAGCGCTTGTTATATCATCAGTCATGCAACCTGTGCAAATACCAATTTAGTATTCATAAAAGATAAACAGTCCAGCACCATAGTAGTCCTATTGAAAATTGCCTTTTGATTGCTTTTTATAAATTACGAACTGCCATACAATTGGTTGACACCGAGTCTGATGTAACTGGTGCTAAAGTTATGGTTAACATATTTTTAAGTTAAGTAGTATAGCAAGATACAACTATGAGATATGATTTTCCAAACGCATGGCACTTAAGAGGAACTCCATTAACTCCTCACACAATGTGCTTGCCTGAATAAAAGAAAACTTCTTTAGAAATTAAAAACATTGCATCTCCAAAGCTACATGAATTGGTCATTCACTTCATGGCTGTTTGTGGGACCTTTTGGCAAAACTGATTGCTAGATTTGGCCTTTTAAAACAGTTGCCACATAGTTGATCACAATTATCCTTGAAGCGCTTTGAATGGTATTGACAGAATTATACAGTATATATTTTTGACAAAGCACAAGTTCTCTCTTTATGGGAATTAAGGGTTGGAAAACAAACTATGAAGCTTATCTCCCAGTCAATGGACATATAGCTTTGCAGAATTTAACCATGTCATCCATCTGACTTTATATCAATACTACACAAAGCTCTACATGAGCACTCCCACAAAAAACATTTGTATAGTTGATAAGTTTAAAGTCATACATGGGTTGAAAAATCTGATAATTAAGATAAAAATGATATTTTTTCTTTCTACACCACTGGAACTGACCTTTATGTAAGTTAACTGTAACTTTAGCACCAGTTACATCAGACTCGGTATGAAAAGCAGTCAACCATTTCCTATGCAGTGCCCTCTTTGTGTTAATTAAGCTTATAACTGACACAATACCCAATACTTTCCATTCAGCACAGCAGGCTTGAACTACAAGCACACAAATGGAGGCGCTGCAATGTTATATTAAATTTATGGTTGTACCTATGATTTAAATGGAATCGTAGTGCAAGGGTGAGAAAATGTGTAATAAAAAGATTTTTCAGTTGGAATAGATGTTAATTAAAATTTCCGACAATGACATCTGGATATCAGATCAACCTAACTTGAAAAGAGGAATAAATCCTGGGAGTACAACTGAAACTTTTGTAGACAAAATAAAATTAGTGAAAATGTGCAAGTTACTTCACATATATGCTTCAAAAAGTAAAGGGACGATCTTGGCTTTGCAAGAATTTTCTGTACCCCACATTCGAGTGCAAGTTCAAACCAAAGGCGTGTGCTCTCCGAAAACTCACATAAGTAGTTGTAGTATTTTGATTCAGACTAGAACAAAATTACTTTGCTATAGTGCCTTTCACATCCGTAAGACGTCCCAAGGAGCTGTGGATACCAGTGAATAGCCAAAGCACACCAGCAAATTACTCTGTTCCACTTTCAGAGAATTTAAATTTGATAATAAATGCAAATAAAAACTGATCTTTCTACTTTTGATAAGAGTTTCTAGTTCAATCCCAACAATATTTTATTTAGCAGCAATAGCAGGGCTACTTCACCACTGTTGTGTAAACCTAAAGCGAGAACACAATTTGTTTTGCCCCCATTTGCATCTTAATGCTCTTTATTAGTCAACAAAAAATTGCATTTATACATCATCTTTCGCATCTGGATGACATCACAGAGCCATGGTCAGTCAAAGCACAAAAGAGGAACTAAATCACTCTGATTTCCCAGTACACACTGAAAATTGCTGATACAATTTCCTTGATAAAAACCAAATTCCTTGATAAAAACATTTCCTTTTTATCATTAGCACACTGCAATGAGTACTGATTGGTGGAATCAAGCTTTTGGTCACCAAAGAGCACTGTGTTAACATGCGGGGGGAAAATTCATTCTGTATGCTCAGTTTAGTTTTTTTTAAAAAAACAAGTATGAATCTCAACTATGCTAGTTGTTCTGTAGTTTTAAAGGTCTTGAAACTGTTGATACAAACTTATCACCAAGATCTTCACAGTTTATTGTCAATGATATTTGCTCCTTGAAATATTACTCCACTGCAATATGTATTAAGACACTAATATCTCTAGATACGATGATGTCTCCATCATTCGACATTTTGGATTGGCAGTAGGAAAGGTGATTACATCGCGAATCACAAATTTACCAATTGAAGATGGTAGGAATGGCAAGAAAATAATCGGATTTACCTGCATTCTTGAATCTCCAAGCATATCAAAACATAATGCTTTATTCTATATAGTAAAAAGAAAATTATAGGTCCAGCAAGAATGCTGGAAAAGTTCTCACCATGGAGTTGTGGGCAAATATACCAATAAACTGTCTTACACACAGTTTATATATCTATAGATGTCTAAAATGAGTTAGTGAGTTAGCCAACCTCATCTGAAGTAGCCACTCATTTGACACAAAATCAGTAACTCTAGGAGAGGGAAGGAAAAATGAGCGAGGATTATTGCTCCTGATCATTATCTTGAATCCACTGTTGGATGGCGCAGCTGTGGACTTTGGGCAAGGACAAGATTAGGCTAAAAATTTACAATTCAGAGATAATGTCACTGTATCAACAGTTTAGTCAGTAAGGAAGAACTTTCATTTAAATAGTACATTTAGTACATTTACGCTTAACATTGTAGTTGTGTTCTTGAAAAGTGCAACTTTGAGAGAAATGACGTTAAGCGAACACATTTTCCCCATAAGAATTAATGTATAAACTGGAGTTATAACAACAACTTTGATTTATATAACGCCCTCCACGCCCCCACGTCGTCTCAAAGCGCTTGTTAGGTTATTTTGGACATTTTTCGTCAAAATGTTCTAGAAAACATTATAAGTTGAAATACATGTACATAAAAGTAAAATATTAAAATATTTAAATTTAAATAATGTAATATTCACGGCATCAAACAGGTTAAAACGTCTAATTTCATTTAGAGAGTAATAGTTTTCCTGTTTTTTCTCCTACAACTCACCACTGTCAATTGCTGGGCGTTTTTGAGTCATGTTTATAGAGGATTGCACAAATAAATCACGATAAAAAAAATTACCGGTCTCACAACTGTGCACAAACTTAAAATGTTAAGACTGAGGATGGACGCTATGTTAGAATACCGGACGGTAGTCTACACTACCCAAACTACAGTAGTTCGTTTCCACCCACTGGCGAACAATGTGATAGCGAACGTCACAATGTTAAATGGATATATGTTCCCTATGTATCAGTAACGGAATAATGAAACAACGTTGACCGAAGCAAAGTTAAGCAGGGTCTACCTGTAGTTTATCAAATTCAATGCTTCAAACCACTTCACCAGAAATTACAGTCAAGTACAATGACTGTTTTGCAAGCAAACATGACAGCAAGGTCCCACAGATAGCCATGAGATGAAATGACCAATTAGTTTGGATAAAGATTGCAACAGTTGTGAAAATCCTCAGGCACATTCCATTTGCCAGTGATTGCATTCCAACAATTCAGTACAGACAAGCTTGATCTAATCAGAAAATGTGTGGGTTTCTGAAATACTTTTTTCAGGTTACGACTGCATTTCAAAGACAATGTACTTTGGATACATTAGCAAAACATTATTCTGATGCCAAATACAAACTATATCTAAGGGGTTGGTAAGTATTTATTCGTAAAACAGGCTTAGCTGGCAGAAGTCACATCAGGATCAGAAGAATGTTGGTTTCAAGTCCCTCATTAGGTTTTGAGCTTGCAGTATTACTCGGTAATATTCAAGTTCAGGACCTTGAATGGCAGATCAGTCACTGGGACATCCTCCTGACGTGAAAGACGCTATACAAGTATAATTTTGTTGTTGGGGAGTACTCCCACTCAGATGCCAACGGGAGCCATAACATGGCTTCTTTCTTAACCCTGAAAGCCAAAGCCCCAATGGGTAGGGAGGGCCTAGCTGGATTGTCATTATTCATAAAGAGTGGTTTGTGTCCTAGCCAACAGTCCCTCAGATTAGTCGATCGTCTCATGGCCTTCTGCGAGACATTGCTTTATGCAAATTGGCCACACATTCACTAACAAATAGTCACTATACTGTACAAAAACAAATCAGAAGGAATCAGATGTGTTTCAACTTAATACGTTGAATATCAATCCACGACTGTTCGTGGGACACTGCTGTGTGCAATTGGCTGCCGTGTTTTGAAAACATATATACAATTTTCCTATTCTTCTTCATCCTGCCTCGACCCCTCCCCCCCTGCTCTTGTCCCTACCTAACTGTACCGCTCCTCTCAACGTGAAAGGCACTATATAAATGTAAGCTTTCATTGATTGATTTATAGTAGGGAACGGCGATTAATCGGTTTTTCGATTAAACCCAATATGATTTTCAGATCGGTATGCCGATATGGTGATTCTAAAAAACCTGTTATATCGAGAGATTCGATTTAAAAAATATACATCGATATATTTTTAATATCGTTCCTGGCAATATATCAATATTGTTGGTATTATCAGTGTAATGCGATCTTTTCCAGCTTACCTTGTCGCCGGCATTGCAACCTCCTAGATCTAGAGCATGGAATGCGCGTACATTCGGTGCGCGCGCACAATTAACGGGCGCGCACATCCGATGCGCACGCACACTTTACTGTGTATACTCGACGTGAGTCGTGGCGTCTTAACAAAGTCCCATCGCTGAAAATTGTAGTTTGAAAATTTACCTTTCTCATCATGGGGAAAAGAAGCCCCGTATGGGACTACTTTGAAAACAATGCAGTCAGTAATGGTGTGCATAGATGTACAGTTTGCAAGGTCTTGGTTAAGACATCTGATTCGAGCACGAGCAACCTGCGACATCACATTAAGCAGCACCACCCCGCCCAGCACGCTGCCCTCAGAGAGAAATCATTGTCGACAACAGCAGGAAGGCGAACCAGCGCTTCGGAGAAAGCGACAGGTAGTGGGGCCAGTGCAGCTCAAACAATTCCTGCTTTATTTAAGAGGAGAACATTGTACCAGAGAGGGGACAAAAAGTGGCAAAGTATCACGAACGCTGTCACTTTTTGCATAGCAAAGGAGAGCTTGCCAATGGCGAAGGACATTAATTCAGACTTCAGACTACATAAAAATAAGTGGCATTTTGTGGCTGTAAGTGTTATTTTTGTGTGTGAGAGAGTTAGAAGACAGATTATCACTGCTTCTATGTGTGTGTCTAGTCAGACACACACATAGAAACAGTGATAATCTGGCTTCTATGTGTATGTCTAGTCAGACACACACATAGATGTACAGTTTGTATAGATGTACAGTTTGCAAGGTCTTGGTTAAGACATCTGATTCGAGCACGAGCAACCTGCGACATCACATTAAGCAGCACCACCCCGCCCAGCACGCTGCCCTCACTGCTGTGTGTGTCTAGTCAGACACACACAGCAGTGATCATCTGGCTTCTAACTCTTAACAGTCAGACTGTCTGTCTCTCTCTTTTCTATTGTAATAGATCTCATTTACATGTGGACATTACATGCTAGTTTCAAGCAAGAAATGGAGGAGAATATATCTCTAGATTTAGTTTTTGGTGTGTGTGTGTTCTATTTTGTGTTTAGAGATGGAGGGAGAGAAGGAGAGGGGGAAAGTTGGGAGAGAAGAAGAGAGGAAGAGAGGAGAGGGAGGGAGAGAATGAGAGGGGGAAAGGAGGGAGAGAAGGAGTGAGGGGAAAGGAGGGAGAGAAGGAGAGAGGGAAAGTTGGGAGAGAAGGAGAGAGGAAGAGAGAAGAGGGAGGGAGAGAAGGAGAGGGTGAAAGGAGGGAGAGAAGGAGCGAGGGGAAAGGAGGGAGAGAAGGAGCGAGGGGAAAGGAGGGAGAGAAGGAGAGAGGGGAGGGAGGGACAGAAGGAGAGAGGGGAGGGAGAGAAGGAGAGAGGGGAGGGAGGGAGGGAGGGAGGGAGAGAAGGAGAGATGGGAGGGAGGGAGAGAAGGAGAGAGGGGAGGGAGGGAGAGAAGGAGAGGGGGAAAGGAGGGAGAGGAGACAGGGAGGAGGGAGAGGAGACAGGGAGGAGGGAGAGGAGACAGGGAGAGTGGAGGGGGAGGGAGAGAAGGAGAGGGGGAAAGGAGGGAGAGAAGGGGAGAGGAGGGAGAGGGAGAGGTAGGGAGCAAACAACATCGTATAATTCAACAGACCTTGACACCAACATTACAAACTTTCTGGACCTAGAGCACGCATTTTGAAATGTGCGTGCACCGCGACTGCGCGCGCATCGTCAGTGCGGACGCACCGTCAATGCGCGCGCACCGCGACTGAGCGAGCACCATAAATGCGCGCGCGCCATCAATGCACGCGCACTTCGAATGCACGCGTATGCGCAGTATAAAACTCGATAGATCGGTTTAAGCAGGTATGAGCAAACCGATATATCCATATCCGGAAAAATCCCATATCGCCGTTCCCTAATTTATAGTATATTTTGTGAAGTGCTTTGAGACGTCTAGAAGACATGAAAGCGCTATATCAAATGCAAGGATTATCATCATCATTGGAAAAACATGTTTTATTGTACCAATATACACAATAACTTGCATTTATATAGCACCCTCCACACCGTGCGGCATCTCAGGGCGCTTAACAATGGCAGAGCCCGAGGCTCTGGGTAGGCAGAAGGTGATAGTAAGCACGTTTGAACAGAAAGGTCTTCAAGAGTGAGCCAAAGATGCAGAAAGGAGGGGATGACGGGATGTAGGCGGGAGTTTGGGGGCATAAGAGGCTGAAAGCACGCCCGCTGATAGTGGAGTGAAGAAATCAGTGGACAAGGAGGAGGCCGGACACAGTAGAGTGGAGGCAGTGGGTGGTGCTGTGTGGAAAGAGGAAGTTAGAGGGGTAGGAAGGTGCCGAGGAGTGGAGGGATTTAAACACAAGAGTGAGGATCTTGAAGTCGATTCACTCTGTGATGGGGAACCAGTTTGGCAAGGACTGGAGTAATCAGGATACGAAGTTTGGTGTGGATGATAATGCGGGCAGCGGAGTTTTAGATGAGTTGAATGGTGGAGGAGGGGAGTCCGGCTAGGAGGGTGTACAGTTGTTCATATAAGGGGTAAAAAAAGGCATGGACATGGGTTTCGGCAGCTTTTGGTGTGAGGTACTGACAGCAAGGGGTAACATGGTGGAGATGGAAGAAAGTAGTGCTGGTCAGGGACCAGATGTGGGGAAGGAAGGATAACTGGGGTAAATCAAACCTGACGCCTAAGTTGCGTACAGGTTCGGAGTTTTAAGGACATGTCGGGTAGCTTGAAGAGTTCGGAACCGTGGGACATAAATGCCAATGGGAGCCAGGGTATGGCTTCTTTCTTGTTGATGTTTAACTGCAGGAAATTTGCGCACATCCAACTCTTGATGTCCGAGACAAGCTGACAGAACATCAGGGGACTGGGGTCACAGCAGAGGTGGAAAAGCAGAGTTGAGTGTCATCCTCTTACATGTGGAAGCTAACCTATGTCTGCGGATGAAATTACCGAGAGGGAGTATATAAATGTGGAAGAGAAGGGGTTAACTTTCTGAATGGATTCTTGGAATACCCTGCAGGTGATTGATTGAAAGTGAGAAGAAAAACCATTTGCAGAAATCTACTGCTGTCAGTTTGTATGGTAGGACTTGAACCAAGTGAGTGCAGTCCCACAGATAGATATTTGTGACTTTCACAAGTGAGCAGGGCGTAACAATCTTCAGCACCAGCAAAACTGCTGGGTGTGACAGTCTTGCTCTTGCTGGTAGCATTCTCACCTCTGAGTCAGAAGCTTGTGGGTTCAAGCCCCACTTCAAGACTTTGAATTCACATATTAGACACTAATATTGTGCTGGGGATGTGCTACAATAATCAGAGGTGCTGTCCTTCAAATGAGACATCAAACCATGTTCACATTTGTCAGTTCATGTGGGCACTACTTGAAAAGAAGTCTGATAATCCCACAAATAAAATTTCATTTCATTGTTGTTTGTGGATTATTGCTGTGCACAAATGAAGCGCACATCTGTCTACAAATACAGTCACTGCACTTCAATGTAAATCCAAACACACTACATTTTCCAGACTATCATTAATCAAATGTTCCTTTGAATACCCAAAAATTAATTGCACAGCCTTATTTATAGATGGATTGATTTGATCATTGTAAACAAATGCCAACTTGGCTTGCATTTCTCAACGTCTAAAGACGCAACATAAGGTTTGCACAAAGACTGCCCACCTTCTTTTCCCTCCTCTACCACAGCCAAATAACATATTAGATTATTGCAACCAAAAAAACAGTACCCATTTGATCTTATTGCCAGTAGACAAATTTACGGTGAATGATCCACTGGTCTATGCAAATGATAACTTTCCTACCTGTTAATATTTCCTTCTAATCCAGCAAATGCATCTGAAGAGATCTGGAGGAGTTCCACACAGTTGTAGAATGTAGCCACAATCTATCCTATTTTGTCTTGGCAGGTTCTGGATGAAAGAGTCGAAAAAGATTAATCTGGGCTGGATATGAACCAAAGTCCAAGAACCCATTTACCACCTAACAGACTTTCATTTTCTGTTCTTCTGAACTTGATCTTTATAACTACAGTAAAAGCTCGCTTATACGGCACCCAACCAACCGGAACGCTCATCCAACCGGTATCTCCCAATACAATTCAGCATTCCAGCAAACGGATCTCATACCAGAGCCATCTGGGACACTCGCAAGAATGCTCACTTTCCGCACTTATTAAACTTAATGAACGCTAGAATTTTTATTTTACCTATCATTTTACCTAGTGCTGGAATGCTTTATTGGTAAGTATCCATACAATATTCTGTTATTATTTAGTCTATTATTAATACGGTATGTCATAATATAAGTTGATTTTTTTTGTAGGATTTTTGGCAATTTGCCGCTCGAATATCCAGCATATTTAATTAACCAGCACCGGTCAAGTCCCAAGGGTGCCGGATAAACAAGCTTTTATTGTATTCTGTTTCCAAAGTCCTTGAAGATAATTTGACCCAGTATCTAAAACATCAAAATGCTTCAATGCATTTTATAAGTAATTGTGTCTTCAATGTACCAAAGTAGCCATGAAGTGAATTATCAAATTATCTGGAAGTTCGGTAACTAGGAAACACTCCCTTCTCTTTTTGAATCTGGTAATGCAATCTTCAGTATCGAAGGATGCCACCCCAGAGAATCTCCACCCCAGTGTCAACCTTGACCATCAGATCAAAGTCCAGGCTTGAACCCATAACTTACTGATGCACCGCTGAAAAGTACTACTAACTGAGCCAAACCGATATCTTCATACTCTAAACTTTCTCCTTTTAAGAACATAAGAAAGTAAGAATTAGGAGCAGGAGTAGGCCATTCGGCCCTTCAAGCCTGCCCCGCCATTTGATAAGATCATGGCTGATCTTCTGACCTAACTCTAATTACCTATCCCCATACCCCTAATCCCTACATATATATTTTTAAAAATCTATCAATCTCATCTTTGAAAATGTTCAAGGACTGAGCATCTACAGCCTTCTGGGGTAGTGAATTCCATAAATGCACTACCTGCTGAGTGAAGAAATGTTTCCTCAACTCTGTTCTAAAAGGCTGACCCTTAATTTTAAGATTATAACCCCTGGTTATAGATTCTTCTACCAGGGGAAACACTGTCTACTCTATCCAGCCCTTTAAGAATCATATATGTTTCAATAAGATCTCCCTAATTATTAAATGAGACCAAAACTGCATACAAAACTCTAGGTGCAATCTCACCAAGGCCCTATACAGTTGCAGCAAGACTTCCCTACTCTTGTACTCTAAACCTTTTGCAATGAATGCTAACATGCTGTTTGCCTTCTTAGTTGCTTGCTGCACCTGCAAACTAACTTTTTGAGCCTGGTGTACAAGGACTCCCAAATCCCTTTGTACACTAACATTATTTAACCTCTCCCCGTCTAGAAAATAATTAGTTTTTTTATTTTTGCTACATAGGTGAATAATTTCCCACTTCCCACATTAAATTCCATTTGCCACCTACTCGCCCACTCCCCCAGCCTATGGATATCCCGTTTGGCTATTTAAAAAAAATTGTTACACTGTTAGCCAGTTTCTCAAACTGTTCATTTATATTGATTTGCTTTTCAAATGTAATTTGGTGTTGTTGTCACCATTCTGCCAGAACAGTGTACTATCATGAGTTTTCATCAGAGACAAACACAAGAGCTTCAGGTAACAAAAGACAAGAAGCCATTTTTTTTAAAAAGCACAAATTTAACACAGTTCAATACTTCTAAGTATAGTACTGCTAAGTAGTTCCCAGGCAAGACTCAAAGGTTAGTATAAAACAAAATTGAAGTCTGCCTGTGAGGTATAAAATATGCTCTGACTCAAATAGAGACACTACACCTTCGTGAAATGTAAAGCACAAGTCTACTCTTGCAGAAAGCAGTATAGAAAGTTTCCAATGCTGTAACCAAATTCAAACAAGCTTTAACAAGAGCTGCAAGAGCAAAAAAAACACAAAAATTTAACTTAGCTAGGTGTAATAAACCATCTCAATGTGTAGTAGAGCTGAAATAAAGGAGATTCATGAACACACAAGCAATACGGCAGACCAAACTATCAGATTAGATCAACGGCTTTTGACTTCTATTTTGCATGCATTCTCCCATATTAGGTCCATAAGACCAAACATTTCCTGGTGCGAAATTACTGTTGAACAATGAAGGTCAGGTGAGCAGCCGAAACCTCATAGATACATTTTGCTGTCCACATGCAACTTAAATCTTATACGGTAAAGATAGAAAGTTTGATTATAATCATACAATTTGTTATTGCGGAAACGGTGATTAATTTAGAGCAATTAATTCCACTACAAGCCTCAATCAGATCTCCCTCCTCCCACAGAGTATAAAACTGGGCTTGACACATGGAGACTGAAAAGCCCGCCTACTTTAAAGAACACTGGTGACGGGAGACAATCCATAGCAACACTTCTATGTAATCAACTGAGCAGAAAGGCAGGAACAACAACAAAGTTACACTTGGATAGTGCCTTTCATGTCAGGAGGACTTCCAAAGGCACTGGGCAGTCATTATTTCAGACTTGAGCTGGGGTCGGGGACGGGGGGAGGTGGAGGGAAAGGGAGGGATTTGGGGTGACCGATCAGACCGTCGAAGAGGAGGGTCTTGAGGCGGGACTTGAAGGAGACTAGGGAGGAAGCGAGACAGAGGGACTGCTGGATGGAGTTCCAGAGGTTTGGGGCAGAGTGGTTGAAGGCTTACCCGCCAATGACGGGCCGGGTGGATCAGGAGAGGTGGAGCAGGCCGGAAGCCTGCTAAGCAGAGGGGACGGGCAGGATCTTGGACCCTCTGGGTGATGCGGAACCAATGGAGTGGGCGAGGATGAGGTCACGAAGCTTGGATTGGAACACCTTCCTGGAAAGTTAATAAAAACTAGGTAAGATATTGGCCTGGAGTACCAAATTATGACAATAGCAGTTAGGTAAGGTGAGAAGGGAAAACAAATCGAGATTGGCTTCTGAAGCTTTTAAAAATACAGTGTCAGGCATAGAGTACCCCAGCTGGGGAGTGGAAGACAGGTCAGTGCCCAGCATGGTTGAATAAACAAGCAATGAGAATCAAGCGAGAATGGAAACCGGTACGCATTGACATACAAGGACAGATTATATCGGGAACAATGGACCTAGTGTATTTCTGCTCACGAGTGGCAGAAGAAATTTTCTGAACATCACCTACAGCTTGCTCAATAAGGAGTTAACTGAATAAATCGTTTGAAATTGGTTTGTAAGGTGAAGAGCCTATCTATTTGTGCAGAACCTGACAAATTAATTTAAATATTAATACTTGCATTTGAGTATGCTCCTTCAGCACCTTATCATGTTATCACACACCCACATATTGCCACTGCAAACCTCACTTAGATGTCTCTCGTTTGTGAAATGTGAAGCACAGTTTGTTTAGAAGTTACAAATGATGTTACTATGCAAAGACATCAGAACGACGAAGAACAGAAGACACATAGAGTAATCTATCCATAGAGTAAGTGCACTGATCCAACAATGCATGGAATGAAAAAGCTACACGAAAAATGTATGAACAGCAGCAGTTTATTTCTTTCAGGCTAACCAGATGAAGTACAATAGTATTTTCCTGTCATGCACAAGATTATTTTGTAGATGCAGTTTCAGGCAGTGACACACATTTTGTTCTCATTTAACATGAATTAATAGTACAGTCCATTCGTGAAAGACTGTCATATAATGACAAGGTTCAGGCCATTTAGATTTGCCTTGCAGCATACCTGTCAAACATTTGGGTTTTATCCACCATTACAAAACCTCTCATATACCTAGAATAAACTTAAATCTTAAATCCCAGAGGTGCTGGTTAGCTCAGTTTAAAATCGATGTCTCCAAAAATCACAGGAACAAGACAATAACCTTGGCAACAGTTGAAGGGAAGAGCAAGCAGCGATGCAGTACCTGTACAACAGGCCTTCCCATTGAGGAAGCAATGAACTGCGAGGCCCCAGCTGCAGATCAGACACTGTTCAGCGGTCGTCTGACACTGCAGAAACAAGAAATCTGTCCATTAAACAGCTCCACTTTTCACAGTCCATCAACAAAGGGCAAGGACAGATCAGCTGCAGCTGAATGGCTCATTTAAAATTCTATTGAGAATCACTCCACAGAATAAAGAGCACAAACACAAATATTCAGTATGAATTGCTACCATTTATTCATTGAGGGAACATGGAGCTGAAAAAGACACTTAGAATATCTCACTACTCTATTTATTTCTGAAACATGGAAAAATGATACAAGAATGCTGATTCTAAATAAAATTGGTCCATTAAACAGGGCAACATTCTGCAAAAAGCAAGTGAAACAAGCAGGTGCCTTCTGCACTTCTTGCAAAAAAAAATTCACACATCAAAACTTACATTACATTCATATTTTTAGCATTGAAGCCACAATTGCACAACCCACATATTAGAATAACTATAATTTAAAATGTCAGGGAATAATAACATGAAATGGGATGCAAATTATCACGTAAAAACCACATTTGGAAACCTGATTAGGATAGCTACTGTAAGATTATTGAACTAACAATACTGAATGCATTGACACTTTAATTGGACATCTGTGAAAACTAGTGTAAAAAAAATGATGAAATGCGAGCTGACTCACAAAATTATGCCAGGAACAAAGCCCACGGAGGACTATTGGCTTAGAATTACAGTTGTCAACTACCTGTATTGAATAAGAACAACTCAACTATCATTGTATTCAAACTTATGAAGCAGTGGCTGAATCAGTGTACGTACGTTCAAGAGGAAGGCAGACCTTCACACGAAGGAGAGGGAAACCGAGGGATATGGGAGGGAGCAAAGAATTGGTGGAGATTCACAGACTGGTTAGACCGAGTGGTATGTTTCTGTGCCATAAATGCTTTGTAAACCTTATGATCTTTCTGGATGGTGGTCAGTCAGCTCCCGCGCACACATATACGTGTTGTTGCTGAAATAAAAGCAATGCCAAAAAAATCTATTACAAAATCCTCAAACTCTGAATGAACTTTAAACAATCTTACCCAATACATTTTTCAAGCCAACTGGCTTGGAAAATACAGCGGTTAAACAAGTCATCATAGATTTATCTTTGTGAAGGACTGAATGCTAATGCATCCCAAAACTAATACACTGGCTGTTATGAATTCAGTGGATGCAAAGTAAACATTTTATGTCATTCCTGATAGTCTACTCAACTGCCTTCAGATCATTAGTGCTATTTACAGAGTCAACTCTACTCTATACACACATACATATTTTTAAGCAGAGTACGATGTGGAGACAGCAGTTGAAGGACCCCATGCTGCTGGCTCAAAGTACTCCACTGAGGATACTAACAGCTAAGTTACAGGGTAATCTGGATGCCGAATGGGGAGACAAAAAAAAGGAAAAACATAAAAATGGAAAGATGAAACCAAACAAGGAGGAAATAAATGAAAGCCATTAACAGAGGGACAAGATCTGTTCAAAATTTCAAACTCTACGAACCTATTAAAAACTGACTGAGTTATTGTAAAGACCCATTATTCCCAAGAGAAAAAGTATTCAAGGGAATAAAGACAACAAGGAAGTGATTAATGTTAATATTACGAGTATTTTAACATTTGTCTCAATTTATTTGGCAGCACAAACTTTCCCACGCCAATATTCCACACACATTGAAGGAACAGGCAGCACATTAAGATAGTGTAGAAGCCAAAGTCAAATTCTTCTAATTCAGTTTTGTGCTTCCAGTGTACAATCTTGTACAACTGCTTAAACAAACTACTTTGATTAAAAACTATTTAAAAAACGTTTTCTCCTGAAGTTTGAACTGGAGAAGATCCAAATTTTGTAGCCACAATAGGTCGGGATGTTCTCCCGACGTGAAAGGCACTCTACAAATAATTTTGTTGTTGTTGTCTAGAAAGTTATTTCAAGATGAGCAAAATACTAGATTTACTTATTGCATATTAATACAGTAAAAGCCCATTTATCCGGCACCCTCGGGACCTGGCCAATGCCAGTTAAAGCGTGTGCCGAATATTCAGCCGAAAACACACCATTTTTAAAAATAATAATGCATTTTTCTGAATTAATTCCGGTTAATCGAATGCAGATCTTTTCTTGATGTGCCAGTTATATGGAAGTTACAGTTGATCGGGTCACGGATAAATGGGCTTTTACTGTACTACAATAATAATTCATTTCTATCCCAGTAGTAAAGGCGTGGAACACTAAACAATAAAATAATTTGCATTTTTACAGAAGCCTTGTGGCAAAACATTTTCAAATTTTTCACAGTAATTTCTGACGTGTCTATTGACTGTTTAATTGTACAAAAGTGCAACAAGAATTTGTAGCAGCAGAAACTGCCAGAAGATGGAATATTAATCGATCTGAATAATTCTTGCCCAGAACATAGTAAAAAAAACTCCCTCCTTTCTGAACAGTATTGTTGAACCTTTAACCATCCACTTGAACAACAAGAACAAATTGCACTTGTATAGCACCCTATGCGTTGGAAAGAAATCCCAGGGCCTTGGCTAATCAGGAGTTTTGGATCCAAGGTGGGAGCTGGGGTCAGAAGGAGGAGGAGGGCAGGGAGGTTGGGGGCATGAGAGTGGCTGAACAGGAAGGTCTTCAGACGGACGAGATATCCTAGTGCCTTGGGGCACGAAACACACTTTACAAATCTAATTTTGTATTGACGGAAGCAATAGGGGGTGAGGTGGAGGGATGTGCAATAGAGTTTCAGTGTGGGGGCAGAGATGCTGAATGCCCCATCGCCAATGGTGGGACAGGAATTACAGGGGGCTTGAAGCAGACCAATGTCCACCAAGCAGAGGGAGCGGACAGGCTGATAAGTTTATGAGGTGGAGAGGTAGGGGGAAGCAAGACTGTGGAGCCTTTAAAGATAAGAACAAGAGTTTGGTACTTGGTTCTCTGAGGAATGGGGAGCCAATGAAGCCGGGCAAGAACGGGGGTAATAGGAGCCCGGAGCCTGATGCGGGAGGGGACACAAGCTGCAGGATTCTTAATAATCTACACCTTGTGGAGGGAAGAGTTTGGAAGTACAGGCACTTTGCATAGTCAAGATAGGACATAATGAAAGCAAGGATCAGGGTCTTGGTGGCCTCTATGAGAGAGGCCTCAGATTGCATCACGGCACAAATGTGGGGCTTCAAGGATAGTTGAGGGTTAAAAAGGAAATTGAAGTTTCAGATTGGCTTGGTGAGGTGAAGAATAAGAACATAAGAAATAGGAGCAGGAGTAGGCCATTTGGCCCATTGAGCCAGCCCCGCCATTCAATCATGGCTGATATTCTACTCCAGCTACCTGCCTTATCCCCATACCCCTTAAACCCTTTATTAATGAGCCATGAATGGCAATAGTGTCAGTTGCTGAGGTGAGAAGGCTTTGTTGGGAGCCATGCAGGAGATGTATCTGTCTTGCAAACATTGAACTGGAGAAAGGTGGCTCTCGTCCAGAACTTGATATCAGACAGACAATTAGCCAGGACATCAGCGGTCCTGGAGTCTAGGGTGGAGGCGGCGAGATAGCGTTGGGAAATTGACTCCCTTGCCTGAGTGGAAGCATGATTACTGAGGAAAGGACTGAGGACAGGGCCCTGAGTAATGCCACAAGGCACAGGGACTAGCGGAGAAGTAATTCACGGCCACCAAATGCAGACAGTGGGACAGGTAGGATTGGAACAGGTAGAATGAAACTCAGCTAACATCTTATCCAAAAAACAGCACCTCCAACAATGTAGCAATCCACTAAAATACTGAGTCAGAATGTTAATGTAGACTATAGGGAACGGCGATATGGGATTTTTCCGGATATGGATATATCGGTTTGCCTGCTTAAACTGATCTATCGAGTTTTTATACTGCGCATGCGCGTGCATTCGAAGTGCGCGTGCATTGATGGCGCGCGTGCATTTATGGTGCGCGCTCAGTCGCGGTGCGCGCGCATTGACGGTGCGTCCGCACTGACGATGCGCGCGCAGTCGTGGTGCACGCACATTTCGAAATGCGTGCTCTAGGTCCAGAAAGTTTGTAATGTTGGTGTCAAGGTCTGTTGAATTATACGATGTTGTTTGCTCCCTACCTCCCCCTCTCCTTCTCTCTCTCCTTCTCTCCCTCCTTTCCCCTCGCTCCTTCTCTCCCTCCTTTCCCCCTCTCCTTCTCTCCCTCCCTCTCCTCTCTTCCTCTCTCCCAACTTTCCCCCTCTCCCTCCCTCTCCTCTCTCCTTCTCTCCCTCCTTTCCCCTCGCTTCTTCTCTCCCTCCTTTCCCCCTCTCCTTCTCTCCCTCCCTCCCTCTCCTCCTCTCTCCTTCTCTCCCTCCTTTCCCCTCGCTCCTTCTCTCCCTCCTTTCACCCTCTCCTTCTCTCCCTCTTCTCTCTTCCTCTCTCCTTCTCTCCCAACTTTCCCCCTCTTCTTCTCTCCCTCCCCTCTCTCCTTCTCTCCCTCCTTTCCCCTCGCTCCTTCTCTCCCTCCTTTCCCCCTCTCATTCTCTCCCTCCCTCCCTCTCCTCTCTTCCTCTCTCCCAACTTTCCCCCTCTCCTTCTCTCCCTCCATCTCTAAACACAAAATAGAACACACACACCAAAAACAAAATCTAGAGATTTATTCTCCTCCATTTCTTGCTTGAAAGTAGCATGTAATGTCCACGTGTAAATGAGATCTATTACAATAGAAAAGAGAGAGACAGACAGTCTGACTGTTAGAGTTAGAAGCCAGATTATCACTGCTTCTATGTGTGTGTCTGACTAGACACACACAGCAGTGATCTGCTGCTTACTGGGCATGTCTCTTTGCCCAAGGACACAGACATAGAGGACCTACAACATCAAGGTAAGTGGCACATCACAAATTGGCTTTCCACCATTCTGAAGACAGCCGCCAACCAAATAGACAATAAAGAAACAGGGGCTTGGGGGTAACAATTGCTGGAAGGCATCATCTGGAGTCCAAATTCATGCACATATGTGCATATATGCAGGCCTTACTATCTATCTTGATTAATATACGTAGATGTAAACAGCTGCTGCTGAAGCTCCATTCCATCCAGCCGGTGGAACGACTTCTCAATTGTCAAGGGTGTGTCCAGGATGTGAACTACCAACTTAACTGTCCCCACTGCTGCCTGACTGAAATAATTCGAATAGTTAAAACTTTCACTTAAAAACAAATGAATGTGGAGCAGGATTCCAAAAGTCAAGTCCATATAAATATTTGCTTGAGCTAAGCATTATTCTGATCCCAGCCCAGAATTCCAAACTACCAAATCACTTCCTATTCACTCCCATGGTATACATAGTTGGAACACTTGAGGGATAATCGTGTTCCCAGCACATTTTAGTTTAGGATTCATCATTCAGTCATCAGCAAGGCTGAATATCATACCAAATCCTTACCTAAAAGCAGAATATAAAATAAGTTCTAAATTCATACCTCATGTATTCATACTTTCTCAGTTAATAAGCTTATCATTAGAAATCAGATTTAACCATAGATGTGTTCCTTTGATGGTATCTAGGAAAAGCACTTTCAGAAAATAAAGTAATTTTATTTTGGCTTACCAGGTCAGCCTATTCTATGTCATTCTCACTGGACGGATACTTATTCACCAGTGAAAATACTCAACCTTAATATTATACATAATGTCAAAGAATCTCAAAACACTATACACAATGAGCTCCCAAAGCAAGGCAACTAGTCAAGTAGGTAAATATTGCAGCTAATCTGCATCAGGTGGTCCCATAAATAGCAATGAGAAATATCCAATCAAACTGTTTTTTTTGGCAAATTTACTGGCCAGAACCCAGGAGACCTCTCATTCGTTCTTCAAAATAGAGAGGCGGGGAGTCAACATCCACCTGAAGAGGCAAAACAATAAAAGGAACCTTGGTTTAACATCCACCTGAAAGACAGGCATGAGCATGTGCAAGGACTTCAGAGTGAAACACAGATGAAACTACCCATATAAAAAAAAGTGATCTACCATACAAAGAGCTAGCTCACTTGTTTCAAGGCTCCATCCATCTTCTTCACGTTTCACTGTAGCACAGGCCTGCATTTCACAGCTCCCACAGGACAGACAACAAACGAGTCAAACAGAAAGCAAGACATCTGGACACGCATAGTTCATAGTGCAGAGCAGATGCAAATGTGGTTCGTGAAAATTAGGCATCACAGAAGGCGGTCTTTGATTAATCAATACAGGAGTACAGTGAAATGACTGCAGATGAAAATAGGGGCAACCACAGTGCAATCCTTTCATAGAGAACAGTACTTTGCACAATGTACTAAATAAAACTAGATCCCCTGGGGAAAAAAAAGCCTCCCACAAATGATGCACAACATTTAAACATTTTGGAACATGAGGAAAAGTGCAATGTGGAATAAAAATGGAAAATGGTGGTCAATGAGAAAAATATTACTGGTGTCCAAAATATCTTCTGATGAAGGGTTATATCCAAAATATTTGCTTTTTTCCTGCAGTGGTTGATCGAGATGCTGTGGATTTTCAGCATGTTCTTTATAAACTGATGCAACACTGAAATGTTTTACATTTGCAAGACCATATTTCCAATTGTTCAGTCTGTCAGGAAAATAATGTTCTGCCACAGTGTCCAAGAGGGAAAATACATTATCAGAAGTGTCAAATGGATCAGAAAGTTCCTGTCTTGATTTCCAGACTAGGTAGGAAAGATAGGGACAAAAAGGACTCAGTTGGAACACCTTTATACCGTATTTTTAAAAATTGCATCAGCAGCAAAGGCTTAAAAATTGCATCTGCAGCAAAAGAAAATAAAACTGCATCCTGACACATAACTAGACAATTAATTTTAACTGTCGTCTTTCATGCCAAAGGAGAATTCAAACTCATGGAGTCATTCTTCTAGAGAATACACCAGAAAGTTAGCTATATGCCTAATTTGCTACATAAGAATAGTGGTGCTCATGGTGCAAGGCTGCAACAAATTCAAATGGGCAAAATGAAAACCAAAACTCCACAGGATTCATTTGCGTTGTCAAATGAACCCACCCATCCAGAAAACAGCTAACCTTTTTGCAACTGTCTGATCTACAGTATAACAGCTGCAGAAGTAAGAAATTGTCTAATGTGAGCCGATTATAAAACCACTTCTGACATGCTCAAGGGTGGGAATGGAACCACTCGATATACCAGTAACAAGTTATTATGGAAACAATAGCATCAGTCTGTTCATTAGATATTTCAGACAGAATGATATAAGGAGCAGTAAAATTTTACAGCACATAGAGGCAAATTAAACGATTATGCCACTGCTAACTAGGTTTTCCATATTTTTCAAATGTCTGTCACTGCTAACTCTTATGCTTTTTTCTTATTTTCTCCTCATTCATGTCTGGTTTCATTATGCTGGTTCTGTGGGTTCAATGGGTTCTGGTTGCCCTCCAGTACCCCATCCAAATGGCCACTATTTGTATTCATACACAAGTCTTTCAATGAGTGTCAGCAGGCCACATGAGTAGAGGGCATCCAAGCGTTTTGCACTTGCCACCCACTTTAATGATCTATGCATTGGTACCCCTGATCCTTATGCTGTTACACTCTTGTACTGTTGTCATCAGCCTATTTTTTCCTAAAATGAAATATTTCACTCCCTCCTATGGCTCCCCATTTTCTCCACTGGAAGGTGAGAAAATTAAGAGGAATGCAGAGAGGTTGGCTGGTACAGCTGGAGTTAACGATTGTTAATTTTAGTGTTTTATGTGTTTTGACAGAAAGCTCGTTTTCTGAAGCTTCACTTGATATGCTTGCCTGAGATTGCAGTTTAATTACATGGGAAAAAGGTTAGCCTAAAAACTGCAAAGCAGACACAGAAAATCACTATCTGGGTTGTACCTTTGTCATTAAGGACATCATTATAAGATATGTTTTAACACAAGCCTAAATTTTTCACTTTGATTCACTGGAAATCACTTTTTTCCCCTACTTTCACTAGATAATCTGAAAATATCTGAGCATGTTTTTGTTATTCTCTCATTAGGAATGGGACACAGCTTTGGAGATTTCAAACGTAATGGAGACATCATTTCTCTGGTTGATTTGTTTTATTCTTACAAATCAGTGTCACCCAGTATCATCCACTAAAATAATTGTTTTAGGCAAATGTTGGGCAACCCTCCTTATAACATGGTCACCTGGGTCCAAAATCTCAGAAACAAAGTGTAAAGTCGCTACTGACATTCCATGTGCTGCAAATGTATGCTTGAAAAAGCCAATGCTGATATCAGTTCCTGTGTATATATATATATATATATATATATAAAATGAACACATAAACACACACGTGACCCAACCACCCAGCAACAACCACATGCAAAGTGAAGCCACAGTTCAGAGCAAAGTTCGTGCCATGTTCAAACAAACGTGGGAGAGAATTAGAATTTCCATTACAAAATTATAACTAGAATGATGAATTTTTTCAAACATTGAACTATGAGGAGCACTGATTAAACTAAAGTATTGCCTCCTCTCCTCAGATGGCATATAGTTCCATGTGAGCCGGGTGGTGGGGGGGGTGAAATAAAGACAGACCAGTAAATTCAGTCAAATCCTCTCTATTACTGTCATCCCCACTTTTACACATTCCAAAGGGATCTAGGATAATAACTCAGATTGATACACTTTTTGTTCCCACCTTTCCTCCCTAGGTTGGAAATCAACACATGGAACTTTCTCATCCGTGTGACGCTCCATGGTGTATTTTTCCACTCCGACACCGTGGAAGCTCTCATTTTTTTTAAAAAAGGTTATATATCCGTGAATAAGCAAGTCATTAAATATTTGAAAGAGGTAAATACAATCTAAATTTTATGAAATGAATCCTTAAGCAACTGTTACTATTTGTGGAAGAGTGGATGGGATATATTCCCTTTTCATCTCATGACCAATGAGTCAGAATAACTCCCACAAATAATTAAATAGTTGAAATAATGAAGCTATAATTTACTGCAAAGTATTCAGGTGGCATTTTAAGTCTTGCAAAAAATTGTATGAATTATTTTCACTGGCCTCTGAACCTAGAATATAAATTGTAGCCTTATGATACTCAATTGACCAGCATTTTCTCCAATAGATATTTAATATCAATAAAATAAAAATAATGGTACGGAGTTAAAAATAGTAATGCAATTCCATGGGAGGCAGAGGCTATTGAGACTGTCATTACTGAGGCAAATGTCACTCCAGTGATAGGCGCTTGGAAGGAATAATAGATACTTCTGGGAGATTAAGACCACAATGTCAAAGCAAGGTTTTTATGCCATATTATAGCTGTAAACCAAAGCACCACTTTGAACATAGATATCTGAACATTTAGCTAAGATTCTAACTTTGTGAATGCCTCCCGAGAATCTACAATATTTTATAATGTATACTATGCAGTTTAAAGCACTGATTTTATTCAATTTTCCAGTCAGTGATTGTCACAACAGGCATTACTAGTCAGTGTGCCAGTTCATTCATGTGTAATGCCCACATAGACTCCCGATAACTAAAGTAATTACTTAGTTTAATTAATTAACAGAGAATTAATGGGAAATCAGATTAGCACATTATTTTTTTAATCTGGAAACTCCTAAATTATAATGTACATTAGGCCATTAATGACAGTTTGATTAAGGGCCTAATACATTGAACAGAAATGCACTGAACAGAACTAAGAATTGTAAAATAGAACTGCAGTAGAATAGGCAATTACACAATTAAGACTATGTACATCTAGTTTTGTCTTCATCTAAAACACTGCAGATACATTGTGGTATTTTGTATTGTTACATACAGGCAGCATTTTCTCCCACATCAGCTCTCAAGACATCAGCTATAGGAATCTGAAGCACAGCAAATATTTCAATATTTCCTACAACTTTCAAATTAGTCAATATTTTGGTTTGCATTACTTGTTAGATAGTTAGATAGTCAGGTCTCAACCTTAGTAGAATGCTGCCTGCATGAAGGGTGCTATGTTATAAACAACCACAAGACTAACGATAAAAGTGCTCCTAAACAGACAAGGATATCAACAAGGAAAAAAATGCAAAAGATTTTTAAAAAAGGCAAATCTCATGTGAAGATTTTAACATCAACAATTGTTGAAAAATATTCACGTGAGATTTGCCTTATCAAATTAGCATATAGAGCCTTTTAATAGTGGGGAAATAGCCGAAGTGCTGAACAATGAAGGAGTTGCATCCAAGCTGCGGATTCGAATCACAGAATTAATTTCTCTTGATTGAACAACATGCACTTGCAAAGCATCTTCTGTGCAGGGTGACGTCTTAGAGATTAACAGTCTGAGAGACTAACTCCAAGACCAGGGGGAGAGGAGGAGGTGACCGGAAAAAGTTGAAAAAGGTTTTTAGACAGGACCTAAAAAAAAGGTGAGAGGGAGTAAGGCGAACAACAACAACAACAATTTACATTTATATAGCGCCTTTCACGTCGGGAGGACGTCCCAAGGCGCTAAACAAGAGGCGTGTGACCCGAGCTGGGAGGGGAGTGTTTGGGAAGGGGTGAAACACGAAGGGGAGGTAAAAGAGTTCGGGGTGGAACAAAAGGCACGATCGAAGAGGAAAGTCTTCAAATCGGCCTTGAAAAAGGAAAGGGAAGAGGCGAAACAGAGGGATTGAGGGATGGCATTCCATAAGGTGGGAGCGGAGAAACTGAAGGCCCGGCCTCCGATGGTGGGGCGGTTCGGGCGGGGGGCTTGGAGCAGGCCAAGTCCTGTTGAACGGAGGGTGCGGGTGGGCGTGTAGGGGGAGAGTAGATCGGCTAGGTAGGATGGGGCAAGGCCGTGTAAGGCCTTGTAGGTGAGGACGAGGATCTTAAATTCGATCCTCTGGAGGGATTGAGGGAGAGCGTTCCACAGTTTCGGGACATCGTGACTGAAAGCACAACCTCCAATGGAGCAAAGGGCTTGAGGGATAAACAGGAGGCCAGTGTAGATCTGAATTCTGTTTGACTGAGTATACATCTTCAGTAGTGAATAAGGCTCAAAATATTTCATTTAACCGTTAATTACATAACGTTATAGGAAATAGAAAACAAGATTGAGCAGATATAAAAATGTAAAATTATGCCATTAAAATGTCCAGAAGGCAGTAAGCTCCTCCAAGCAGCCACCACTACTTTCCTTTCATCACCTCACCCATCTTATTTAACTACCTCTAGAAAACTGCTAACCAGTAGCAAAGTGCATATTGAATGAAACAATAGCATAAAAATATCAGTACTATCAAAAACCAGACTTGTGCAAACTGGCTCTTCTTGCTTAAAATTCTCTACACTCAATGTGAAATTTTGCAGTGCAAAGTTTGCTAAGTCAAAACTTCTCTGATGCCCAGATAAGAAACTATTTCTACGTAAAGAGAATCTTTCAAAGTACAATACTCGCTTTCTATTTGCAATTGGAGGAACATTGCTAAACACAACTATATATTAGGAAGGAAAGTAACTCTTACACAGGAAGAAACTGTACAATTTAATCTGGGGAAACTGGTCAAATTTTACCTGAAGCTTATTTTATAGTATTAGCGCTTTGGGACGTCCTCCCAACGTGAAGGGTGCTGTAATCCTTGAGCCAAAAATGTCAAAACACCTTGAAGCAATACAAAGAGAATTGCTGTAAACTGTAGTGATCATTTGTAGGTCAAATTCAGCAGCTAATTTGTGACTAACAATATCCCACAAAGTCATGAAGTGAATGATCAATTCTATTTGGAGCTCCTGTGGCTCAGTGGTTAGAGCACTTGTCTTGCAAGCTGGGGAGACCAAGCTGGCGAGACCTGTGTTCGAATCCAGGCAGGTCAGGGCGAAACCTTGGGCAAGTTTCCTTACTCCACACGCCTAATAATAATCCCTCCAAAAAAAAAACACAATAATAAAATTGGTCATTTCAACCCACAACTGTGTGTGGGACACTGCTGTGCGCAATTGGCTGCCGCGATTCGCCCACAAATGTAAACAGTCAATTCACTTTACAGTATATTCTGTGAAGCGCTTTGGGAGGTTGATAAGATGTGAAAAGCGCTATATCAAATGCAAGGATTACTATTATTATTATTTGGAAGAATTTTGGCCAGGATACCAGCTGCAACTCTCAATAACATTCTGGGATCTTTAACGCCCACCTGAATAGGCAGATGGGATCTCAGTTTATCATCTCATCTGAAGGACAGCACTTACAATGATACAATACAACCCCAGAGATTGAGCCAATCGAACATCAAGTAGAGAAACAATTTGAGCAAATGCATGCTGCAGGCAAGAATAATTAAACATTTATCTTTAAAATGCAAGTGAATATTCACCTGCCGGCAAGGCTTCACTGTGAGTAAGTAAAACTGGTAAGCCACGAGTAAGGTACACTGAAACATATTGCAAACAACTAGCTGTAGGACAAGAATCTGTAAACTTTATTTATTTTATGTGAAAACCATGGTCTTAAAATAATAATCCTTGCATTTGGTAAAGCTCATTAGCACGTTGGGAGGATGTCTCAGAGTACTTTGCAGGAGTTACTGTGAAATGGAGTGATTGTATATTTGTCAGCAAACTTGGCAGCACAATTGTCTGATGCAAACAGCATTTTACACTTATCCTATAGAACTGAGCATATGAGCATTTACTTTTTAATTCTTGAACTTTCCTGGCCATATAATAGATGGAAAAAAATGAAAAATAAAGAAATTTAATTATTTCTAGAACAGATAATATTTTTCTGCTTCAGGACAAGGAAAACTGTTTGAAGAATACAGTGCATATTGCTCAGGTATTAGGGCATTAGGGCATACTCTGACTTAAAATCAAATAATTAATTATTTTATAATAATAATAATCCTTACATTTGAAATAGTGCTTTTCACATCTTCTAGACGTCTTTTGGACGATCTTCTAGACGATCCAAGCCTTTGATTAAAAAAAACTTGCATTTGTATCCGCATCCCTTCAGGCAGGGAGGAATCCCAGATCACTTTCATAATAATAGTAATAATCCTCGCATTTGATATACCGTTTTCCACGTCTTCTAGATGTCTCAAAGCGCTTCACAGAATATACTGTAAAGTGAATTGACTGTATATTTGTGGGCAAAACGCGGCAGCCAATTGCGCACAGCAGTGTCCCACAAACAGTCGTGGATTGAAATTACCAATTTATGATAGTTTTTTTTGACGGATTATTATTAGGCATTTGGAGTAAGGAAACTTGCCCAAGGTTTCGCCCTGACCTGCCTGGATTTGAACACAGGTCTCACACTTGTAATTTTCTAGAGTAAATGATAATATATTAGACTTTCTTTTTAAAAGGAAAAATGTAGAGTGGACAAAATGTTTTGCCTTTCATGTAATACGCTCCGAGGTACTACCCCGTGTGAAATGCACTATGTAAATGCAAGTTGATGTTATAATAATAATCCTTCCATTTGATATAGCGCTTTTCACATCTTCTAGGCATCTCAAAGCACTTCACAGAATATGCTATAAAGTCAATTGCCTGTAATAATAATCATTTATTACTTTATAATAAATCCATTTGTTATCTATTTATTTTTTCTGATAAATTTTGTTTAAATTTATTTGGGAGGAAACAAACATCCATAGGTTACTTCATGAAATAATAGTCAAACAAAGAAAAATGTAGCTTTAAACTTGAAATTTACCACCAGTGGAAATACTAGTTGCATTGTAAATGGAATCAGAAAGCATTTCCTAAAATCACAGTGTTATTACTAACCTTTTTGGACCTATACCATATACTGCAATAAAATAATAATAATCCATTAGTTGTGAATCAGAACATTTCAAGAGCTCGGGTCGCAGTATTTTTCAGCTTGTAAATTTTATAATTGTCAGATGACATTGATCCAAGCTTCTTAAGGTTTGATATTATAATTTTTTGCCCTCAGAACCTACTTTTACTGATTACATAGCAGTTACTTTTGAATTTTCATCCATTAAATCAAATGGAACCCAGCTTCTAATGAAATCAAATGTGTGAATCCTATAATTGATAAAGTACAACTTGAATTTGCTGAGTTTAGAAACCAGCATCAGGGGTGCAACTCACTTTAAAAAATCAGTGACAATATTTAATCTATCTGCTGCCAATTGTTAATTGCAGCATCCCACAAACAGTCGTGGACTGAAGTGACCAATTTTTTTTAAATTAGGAATTATTATCCCCAGAAAGGCAAACCAGCGAACGACTAACAACCGGGTTCCTACTTGGAGTAAGTAAGCATGTATAAGGCGTGTTGAGTAAGGAAACTTGTCCAACATTTCACCCTGCCCAGAATCAAACCCAGGTCACTCGTTTGCAAGGCAGGTGCTCTGAACACTGAGCGACAGAACTCCATATACCTGGCATAGGAAATCAGTTATGATTACAGCAACGGTGGTCAAACTTTTTGGTCAGCCAACCAAATAAATGCTCTTGATTAAATATTTCTTGATTTATGGCTGAGCCACAGGCATCACCCGTGGTAGTCACTGAAAAGCATTGATTTTGGATGGATTTGCTTGGACTTGGGTGAATGTTCGACAGGCTGCTTCCTGACAGCCAAGCTGATCATGGGTAGAACCCACCAAGTTATAATGTTACAGGTTTTTTTTAAACTGATAATTTTTATAATTTCCAGCACCTCTGGACGTGAAAACAATACATTTGATACATTTACAATACATTTAATACAAATATAATTTGTTGTTGATAAACACATCAGTGACAATCAACCAATAGGCGTGTGTGCCTCATCACGTCACTGAAACAACAACAAAATTACATTTGTATAGCATCTTAAAGCACTTCACAGAGTATGTATATACTGTAAAGGGAATTGACTGCATATGTTTGTGGCGTGTGAAGGCACAAATCCCTCCCTCAGTTAACTCCCAATGTGAGCAATCCACTGCCGAACTCTCCATTGCTAAATGCAAAGTACTGTATGTGTATGTGGGGTGGGGCAAACGAGAGGGAGAGTTGCGAGCAAAATGCAAACAAACCCACTTCAGTTCTTGTCGTAAAAAAACAAAAGGCAAACATACGGTAGTTCGATCCACAACAAATCTTTTCGGCTGAAAAAATGCTTTTGAATTTTTTTGGGAGGGGGACGACGACGAGGGAGGTAGAGGTGGTGGAGGGAGATGGGTGGAGGGAGATGGAGGGGGGGGCGGGGGGGAACTTTTTTTATGCAATAAATACATGAAAAACAAAATAATAAAAACAAAAGTGACGGTTGCGAGTCGCGTTCTCATTCTAGAGATGCGGTAGTTAGCAGCCGAGAAACAAAGAGAAAGGGAGGGTGTAGGAAAAATGCAAAGGAAATGCAAATAACTAACTGGTTGGCATAAAGCACACCACAAACACAGTGTGTTGGGAGACCAGTGGCCAGCCCAGCACAAACCCCCTGTACAATGACCGCTCCTTCGGGGGGTGGAGGGAAGGCTCCGACTTAAGTCCGGTCTTTCCCCGGACACTTCCTCCTGCAGTGCCATAGTTACAGCCCAGCAAGGCCTCAGCCCCCTCCCCTCCACACTCAGCCAAGCCACCCACCCTTGGTGTAACAGTAACACTTTACCTCAGCTCACACCGGCTCTGCCCGCACAGCCGGCTCGCTCGCTCCTTCCTTCTCCGGCCGCAGACACGTATAAACCTTTCAGTGAAGTGAACTGAAGTGAAATGCAATCGAGCAACGAAGGCCTTCCTCGCGCTTTCTTCGCCACCAACTGTCAGGTGTGAAGCCCAGCGCTCGCGCTGCTGTGAGGGCGGGAGTGGGGAGTGGGGGGGTGGAGGGGGAGGTGGGGGGGGGGGTGGAGGGGGAGGTGGGGGGGGTGGAGGGGGCGGAGGCGAAGGGGCGGGGACAGACCGTGGGCGCCAATCACAGCCGCCTCCAACCCAACTGTTGCGCTATCATTGGCCTATTTGTTCACATTGACAGCGACAACAGCCAATTGGCCGCGTCAACGGCTAACGTGGGCGGTTACCTCTCAGGCCAGCCGTTTCCTGTCGCCATCAGTCAGGGCTGAGGCGCTGAGCGATTGTTGCTGTCTGTCCTCGCCCAACCGGCTCCCCCACTCCGCCCAACCGGCTCCCCCACTCCGTCCAACCGGCTCCCCCACTCCGTCCAACCGGCTCCCCCACTCCGCCCAACCGGTTCTCAGCTCTGGCCGAAAGCAACAGTTCACATTAGAGCAAAATCATCATACAACAAAAATGATCCAAGCCTTTGATTAAAAAAAACTTGCGTTTGTATCCGCATCCCTTCAGGCAGGGAGGAATCCCAGATCACTTTCATAATAATAATAATAATACTCGCATTTGATATAGCGTTTTCCACGTCTTCTAGACATCTCAAAGCGCTTCACTACTGTAAAGTGAATTGACTGTATATTTGTGGGTGAAACGCGGCAGCCAAACGCGCATAGTTTTGTCCCACAAACAGTTGTGGATTGTATTATATGGTTTTTTTGAGACATTATCAGGCATGTGGAGTAAGGAAACTTGTCCAAGGTTTCACCCTACCTAGAATTGAACCCAGGTCTCTCACTTATGAGGCGGGTGCTCTAACCACTGAGCTACAGGACTCCACAAATATGATGCCTTATCAAGTCTACGAGACATCTCAAAGTGCCTCGCAACAACCACAGAATTACTTTTGAACAGCGCCTTTCACCTCAAGGTGTGAAGTGAACAACATCTTACATATCTATTGAGCCCTATACGCCATCGGTGTTTAGGAGCGCCTAATTGACTATACAGGGTTTTTCACAATTGGTGGTGGGGTTGTGTGGGGCAGCACCCTAAGAATCTTATTGTAAAGTGTAGTGACTATTAGCAACAGTCAGTTTGCGCACAGTACACTCCCACCAGCAGTCATGAAATGAACGGCCACTTGTATCTGGGGCGTTCATTTCTTGTCTGCTTGTCAACGCCGCACGCAAACTTACTGTGTGAGACACTGCCAAGTGCAATTGGTTGCAGCGATTCACCCACAAATGCACTGTCAATTCACTTTACAGTATATTCTGTGAAGCGCTTTGAGACGTCTGGGAGTTGTGAAATCAATGCTATATCAAATGCAAGGATTATTATTATTGTTGGCCAAGACACAGGGAGAAACATCTTGATTAGTACCATGGTACCTTTAATGTTCACTTCAACAGGCAGACATCTGTTTGACATCTCATCTGATGACCTATTTGGCTGGCTCGGGCAATTGAGTCTTCACAGTTGCCACCATGTTTTCTGCTCGGTTCTGGTTAACCATAATAGGAGCATAAACTGGAAAGGATAACACATCCATCATCTCTATACACAGAAATTACATTAAACTGATAATTCAACCCTGCTTGTCACTACCACTTAAATCACCATGCTGTCAATATCTGGCTACATAGATCAGTGACCGAGAATATCATAGTATGGAACAAGCACACTAACCACTGACTTTACCAAGTGAGCCATAGAAAGTGCTCAGTCATTTACTTTATTGTTTGTGTGATAAATCTGGATGGTGATGGGAATGAAAATCTTTAAAGAAACACTGATAGATATTTGTTCTTGAAAGCAGGATATCCAGTCACAGAGGATTGTTGTGAATGTGGTTTAGAGTATGCTGGTGTTACAAAACCACGACAAAAAAGGATGTCTGGTGAACATAAATGGACATGTGTGTAAAAAAAGGTATACCAGTATCCTATTGGCTACTCACAGAATAAATAAACTAACCACAATCTGGTTTGGTATAACATCAAACTACGTAAGCATAACCAACCATAATCTTAGGCTATCCTCCCAATGCAAAAAGCGCTATACAAATGTAATTTTGTATTGTATAAGTAACAAGGAAAGTCACCTGGGAATCCTATTAACTTAAATAATCTGCTGAACAGAGGCTCTTCCAAATAATTTATGGTGCTGGCGGGCAAGGGGAGGGAAGGATACTATTGGAACCCCAAATGAAGAGTCTTCATATCCATGAGATTGCACAGGCAAATTGGTATCAAAAATATCCATCGCACACTGTACATGTTTATTATATTAATTACAACAATAACAACAACAACAAAATTGCATTTATAGAGCGCCTTTCGCATCTGGAGTACGTCCCAATGAATTGACAATGCCATAGCCTGAACCAACAGAAAAGTTAAGCCGTAGATTGTCTGCAGAATCAGCAATAAACAGTGTATCCGCTATAAACCTGCTAAACATGACATTTCTGGCCCAAGGCTTCTTGGCTGTTTACCCAATGTCACTGTGGCTGGGCAACGGCATCACTGTATTTAAATACTGAGCATTTTTATGAACTAATAGTCCACCTACACTATTTTCAGCTCTTCATCCAATATATTTGATTGCTCCACCCCCTCCTCTTGCTAAAGGCTCCAGCAGACCCACAACATATATATCATAGATTCATGGATGTGAACATTAATATTTTAGATACTATTTTCACCACAACAACAACAAATTTACATATACAGAGCACCTTTCACGTCGGGAGGACATCCCAAGGCGCACAGGAACCTTTGTCATAGGGGACCCTTAAAGCTACAAAGCTTTCCTCTTCTTTATCCATGACTATCCTGTTGTGGTTAAGCGGATCACTATTGGGAAAGAGTTCTGAGTCTTGATATTCAGTTGGAGAAGTTGCTCACAAAGTATCATCATGTGCCCCACAAAGCCGGCCAATCACTAGGTTGTCATGGAGAGTTTGGCTCTTACTACTTCTGCTTCTCCATATTCCTGCAGTTTAATCCTGGGAGAAATAGTTTTAAATTCCCCTAAAACAAAGATTCTTGTGGCAAAGATAGCATCCCCAAAAATTACTATGGTTGAAAAATATAACATAAGAACACAGTATAGTCAGTAGTAACTCTACTGTGCTATGCAGTTGTGTACTTGCTGTTTGCTATTGTTGACAAAAAGCATGTGTATACCATAGCATTTTTTTGAAAACAGCAAAATTAAACTAGATTCATAGAGTCATAGAAACATGCAACTCAGGTGAAGCTCACTTGGCCCATTTTATCCATGCAATCCTTTCATTTACACACCCCTTCCTCAATTGCTGGTGGTAAAACCAATCTGCAGTAATCACATATGAGAGAATTCACATTATGGGTTATGACTTGAAATTAAGCAGTAAATGTCAGAGTGAGTTATATTTTAACAGACGTTACTAGCTATTAGAATATTGTGGGCTCACTAGCCAGATCCCTCAAGATTCAGACTATTCTCTTGATTCAGTTCAGGCCTCCCCAGATCGATATATAGTACATACACTAAACATATATAGCACATACACTAAACATACACAATTGGCTCCAGGCTACTTCCACAGGTGTGGTAACTGTGAATATTAATGCTACAGCGACACCTACTGGTTCATATGACATTTTCTAACAAAGGAAACCACTGGGTCCTTTTCAACATCAACAACAACAAAATTACCTTTCCCAATGCTCTTGTTACAAAATGGGAAATCCTTAAGTACACACACATCAAATGGTTTGCCAAATCTAACAAATGAAGTACAGCAGTGCTTTGACTTTCAAGGGGAACATTAATTGTCGAGTACCTGCTTAAACCACTATTTTCCAAACCATTTTTGCGATGATTTCCCATCCACTATTTCAGCCACAAAATACGCAGACAATCCACTTTACAATATATTCTGTGAAACGCACTGAGACATTTTAACCAACTGGTAATGCTTTCTGTTAAAAATGCAATAGTATTATTATTGCTATTTGCACAACTACACCACTGATGAGAACAATTCTGCTCATTTCGCCAGGAAGATACCACAATCAAACAAAGGCAACCGATTTTTGTTAATGAAAATCACTTTTCTGGAGCCAACATACAAGATAGGAGTACTCTAGCAAGCAGCAAAGTTCAATAAAAGGTTCAATGAAAACTATTTAATAATTGCAAATATTACAGTGAATTTATAATCCACCTCCCCCACAGAAACGCACATGAGCATAAACATTTATTTGCATAGGCAACTTGAGCAGAAAATAATACGTTGCTTGTCTTCCACCAAACCAGCTATCAGTTATACCCAATTCAAGAAGCTGTTATCTCTTTAATTGTGTATTGTTTCTCATTTATATATTTTACATTCTGAATCTCTCGAGCTTGCCACCAATCATATTGCAATGCCAGAATTTCATTTCTTACTTCAATTGCCCACAAATTGTATCGGATTGTTTTCAATTGCCTGAAGTTGCAGATTTATATTTTATGCGCTCTATTGGGTATTCATTGAAGTCTCAGCGTGCAATGTCAGTAGGGCAGACATTATACTGTACACATTGAGAGGCATTTTAGAACATTCCTTTATAATATTACACATATCAAAGGCATTTCCAAAAAATCAATTTAAAAGGGAACTAAACTTGCTGCTGAATCACCCTGCTGAATCATGTATTTGAAGAATGAGCAGTGATTACATACTCAGGGAAGCTAGATACCAAGGGTGAATTGGACCGACACAGATTACCCCAGGGTTCTTTGGTATGTATGTCTCCTCTTGTTATGAGTCAATGTTTGGGGAAGTAGACAGGTTCGACTGCTTGAAGGCATTATCAGGGCATCATTCTTGCTATCAGGTACAGATCTAGAGAGCCCTGTGGGCTGATGGTGTTGTCAGGGAAAAAATCACAGGGTAAACCTTCCAATTATTGATGTATTTTGAGTAAAAATCAGAAGCCACAGTAATTGTTATTACAGTATCTTTCCTATTTCAGGCTGCAAAATCCAGAGTCACCTCACTTTACAGTAAATCCTTGAAGTGTCAAGTGATATGAAAAACTTGTACCTAATGCAAGAATTATTATTATTATTAACAAACCTGTTGAGATTGCAAAGAAATGGAGTCTTATTCCCAGTTATCCTGGTTTATATTTTCTTCCTAATCTATATGTATTCCCCGAACTAACAATTAATTAGCTGCTCCTCCCATTGTTCATTGTGGGATGTTGCTGGCGCCAATTAACTGCCACATTTGCCTGTGCAATGTTTAATTTGTAATCAAGTATGGTTGATAATTGAGACATTTATTTTGTATGTAAGGACCTAATTATAAGTACAGGTTATTATTAATAAACATCATTCATTCACATATTTTTATCTCCAAATGTCATACTCGTTGGAGGCACAATCAACACTAATTTGCTGCACAGATTCACTTCACTTGCCTGTTTTAGACATTTGCTGTGTGACAAAATGAACAGTGCCTGGGTTTATACCACTGATACAATGGAATCTGTTATATGTCGACTGCTATTTCTCCATTGAGGGATGTAGACATCAAGCCCTGTCTCAAGACCTTCCACTTCGACCGCACCAATTCAGTGACCCTTCTGCCCCTACCCTCCGTGCCCTCCACCCCCTCCTCATCTCAAGCCCCAACATGGCCAAATCCCTGTCTGTCTAGTACCTTGAGACATCTTCGCGATTTCCAAGTACAATTTATTGTACAATTTGTATAATTAATTTGTATAATTATACAAGTATAATTTGTTGTTGTTAATAATAATAATGCTTGCATTTGATCTAGCGCTTTTCAAATCTTCTAGACATCTCAAAGCGCTTCACGGAATATACTATGAACTGAATTGACTATACTGTATATGTGGGTAAAACACAACAGCCAATTGCATACAGCATTACTGCTAAACCTCACCCAGCACCCTTTTCAATATAAAAAAAACCTCCACAAAAATTCCCTGTTTTTAGCCATCAAACCAATGACAGAACCCAATGGATAAAATTATGGCTTGAACAATTGTTTTTTTTACACATGTTTGAATACAGGTGGCGCTAAGTCCTTGAGGATTCCACACTGCATTTGGTTCACTGAAGTTATCTGAAAGGTTTAGCAATACTAAGAGTAGCAGAGGCTTCAGCTGTGGCCTACACTGGTGATCACTGGAGAAAGCAGGAAATTGCCGTGGAATGGTAAAGAGCAGTCAACAACAAAAAAACAAAATAATCTGAAATAAAAACACAAAGTACCGAGAGCATGGGGAGCAAAACCAATGCTGTCACTATGGGAACATCTCTTGGAACAAAAATGCTTTAAAGGACAAATTAAATAGATTTCTGTTAGGAAATAATATCTCCCGAGTATAGTGTTTGGGGCAAGACATGTGCATGCGACGGCCAGAATGGTGGAAGGTGAACTAGATGGACCTTTTTTTTGTCTTCTTTTATCTAAAAAACTGTTATGTTCCTATGTTGAGTTCAACCTTTTGAGCGTACAGATTTGTAAGTGCTAAGATAGAGACAAGTTCTGGGTGTTTTGTAAGTGATTTTATGAATTATGTGTTGCAGTATCAGGAATAAACTACCACTCGAACACACTTACCAACGTGTGCTGGTCTTTAAACAATAGATGAACCCTTCAGATACTTTCCAGACACTCTTTCAAGTAAAAAAACCAAAAATAAAGGTACAGTTTCTTTACAATACTGAAAAACAATGGAAAGACAATCAATCAAACATACAAACACGCCTGCAGCAGAATTTTCGCAGGTCAATAGGATTTATAACAAGATTCCTTACAAAGGAATATATTAATACTGCAAATTAGATCTCAATGTTTCTGTCTATTTTTAATGGAAGTACTTGAAACAAATACTCACTCCAGACCTGAATTCTCCTCTGAATGACAGGATAGAGATTTAAAGAGTGTGAATACTGTAATTTTATTCACAAAAACAAGTTGAATTTATATAGTGCCCTTCATATGGGGCAGCATCTCTGAACGCTTGATAATGAAAAGCTATGAAAACAGTACCATAAATCAGGTGTTACAGATAGGTGGGGCTGGTTCTGAGGGTTCCATTCATTTTTATTTTATTTTCTATTTGTGAACGATGATGTTATACACAATAACAAAAAAAATGCATTTGTAGAGAGCCTTTTATGTTGGGAGGACATCCCAAGGCACTGAACAGTCAGGATCTGAGCATGGGGGGGGAGGGAGTGGAAGTGCAGGCTTGGCATAAGGGAGCACAGAGAGCGAGGATGGGCAGCTAAAGGCACGGTTGAAAAGGAGGGATGGGATTGTGAGATGGAGTTCCAAGACAACAGTGAGCAGTTATTGAAAGATTTGAATTACATAATTGAAACAACTCATTTTGTATCATGTGATATGAACTGGATATTAGAATTGAACACCATGCGCCTGGACGAAATGCAAAGCCCCAAATTCCATCCAGCCTTAGCCAATAAGGCTTTTTTTGGCTTAAACATTCAGAGTAGTGCAAAAGTGTGGAAAAATCTTAAATTCGATCTTAAATAGGAAGCTGGATTCTTTTTAAGATCTGTGGGAAAGCAGCTGTACAGTTTCCACAGTTACTAAGCTTAAGCAATTCTTTAATGTTTTACTTTAATAACATAGAAAGGTGCAACACTCTTTTCCAATGCACTTTCTGATGTTTTCTTCATCTTCGCGAAAAGTAAGGAGTGGCTCCTAACGTTTGGCACCGTTGCGAGACTGGGACAAAAGTTGACCTTGTCCATTTAGTAGGTGGTCCTCAACTGAACACTTCCTCAGAGTAATTCCATTAGGAAAGTGTCCTGCAGTTTACAGCGGTGGGAAAGTTGAGAGTTGATCTGAGCCTGTGGCGGGATTCTGTTACAAATAATTAAAGTCTCAGTTGGAGAGAAGACAGAACTCATTTCAGCACAGTTGCATTCACTAGGGGATCACATGAGCAAAAATACTGCCATTCTGATCTATTTAAATACAGCTTGTGTTGTTTCATCAAACGCTTCAAGGATGATTGTAATTCCAATAACTCTAAGCTACTTAAATGTCATTAAATGCAAAGATTATTATTGGTATTATTTTCACCGCAAATCAATCATTCCTCATGGACTCTGATTAAAATCCACCATAAAGTCTAGTGCCATATGTGATTTTTCTATCATTATTCTATTGCAATCTTTTGTACAGTATTTTTTACAATAAGTGGTAAATATTTTAGTCAAACAACAGGGTTAATTTGCAGTATGTGGTGTGATAATTGTCATATACCACACATTTCCCCACAGAATTCTAATCCAACAGGCTACAAGTTCAACCAGTCATAAAGTATGTGCTCAGTTACTGTTTGGTTGGATGATATTCAAAGTCTGATAGCCCACCGGTACTATTGAATAAAAATGCATGATTTCTGTTTTCAGGTGACAGATAATAATCATAATCCTTGCATTTGATATAGCGCTTTTCCCATCTTCTAGATGTCTCAAAACACTTCACAGAATATATTGTAAATTTGTGGGTGAAATGCGACAGCCAATTACGCACAGCAGTGTCCCACAAACAGTCGTGGATTGAGTAACCAAATTATTGTTGTTTGTTTTCTGAGGGATTATTATCAGGCATGTGGAGTAAGGAAACTTTCCCATGGTTTTGCCCTGCCGGGAATCAAGCCTAGGTCTCTCGCTTGCAAGGTGAGTGCTCTAACCACTGAGCTACAGGACTCCACGATAGTGACATTTTAAATCTATTTGCGCACAGCTATTTTCACCCCAGTACTAAACATTCTTTGGGAGAAATTGCCTTGTGAACAGACTGCTTAGAGAGATAAAGGGAAAACTCCCAGTGCTTTGCACAGATTAATGCATTCATTTCCTTGTCTTTCCTGGAAGTCTCAACTGGATGATAACTGCAAGTCATGGCTCCTGCTGTACCTGTTGACTTTCCATTATTGTTTGACAGGTTTAACTTGGACGGAGATGAAGATTACAAACGTCTTTTCTGCGCAAATAATGATTCGCAATTCATTCTTCTTATTGCTGATTTGCATTGAATGCTGTAACCTATTCAGTAGAAGACTAAATTAGAGTTCTATAGTTCAATGGTTAGAGTACTCACCTTGCAAGCGAGAGGACTTAAGATCGATTCCCGGGCAGGCGAAAATTTAGACAAGTTTCCTTACTCCATACACACGCCTGTGCTCACCAGGAGTAAGCAGGAACTGGGTTGTTAGTCAATTGGTGGTTCACTTTTCCCGGGTAATAATTCATTGATTCAAAACAAATTGGTCATTTCAATTCACAAATGTTTGTGGGACTCTGCTGTGTGCAAATGACTGCCATGTTTTGGCCACAAACATACAGTTAATTTACTTTACAGTATATATTCCGTGAAACGCTTTGAGACATCTCGAAGATGTAATAATGCGCTAAATCAAATGCAAGGATTATTATTACAAGATAATGGGAATCCTGTAACAGTTTAAAATGCTGCACCACATGCAATTTAATTTACATCCGTGGGCAACACCATAGAATTAAATAGAGACAAAAAGCAATCGGAAATGTGTAGCCAACAGGAGTAGTTTGTTGAAAGCAAACAGTGGTTGTGAGGAAGTAACCGCATAAGTTTAATTACTGGATAGTGAAATTCAATACTTTTAACTCATTGGCTCACTTTGAACAAAGTTCTAAACAATGGCAATTATTATATATTTGCCTTGAAAAGCTAAAATGCTGTTAAAAAAGACTAAATTTGTGCTTCTCCTGCAAATGTATGACTCTCTGTTCCGTGATTGATATATAATTCTACAGGATTATTATTATTATAATTCCACAGGCGCCAATTGCCTTTCTATACTGTGCCCAAGTGGCTGTGAGAAGATGAAGAGTGACCACACAGAACATCGCAGACTAGTCGAATATTCTCCTTACTCCTCTACACACATGCACACTTTCCAACGGGGTTCCCTGCGTAGGGAACAGAAGCAGATTGACTGATTTTTCCACCCACTCAGAGGTACTGAGGTCAATTGAACATCACAGCTGAGATCAGCTAATGCAGAGAGTACATGGACTTGAACCTGTGTCTTTATTGTCTATGTATCTTAGTGCTCACCACCACAACAACCCATACACTCATGTAGAGCCCTCCACCCAGGGTAACATCTCAGAGCTTAACAGTGGCAGAGCCTGACTCTGGGCAGGGGTTTGGGAACGAGAGATAATCATAATAATATTAATCGTTGGATTTGGTACGATGCTTTTCACGTCTTCTAGATGTCTCGAAGCGCTTCACAGGATATACTGTAAGTAATAATAATAATCCTTGTATTCGATATAGTGCTTTTCACTTCTAAATGTCTCAAAGCGCTTCACAGAATATACCGTAAAGTGAATTGACTGTATATTTGTGGGCGAAACACGGCAGCCAATTGCACACAAATATATAGAGATAGTTCCTGAGGGAGAATGATCCAGAGTGTTGTGGCTGAAAGTGAGAAATCCAATTGCTTGTTAGAGGGTACGAGGGATGAGCAGGAGGCTGGTGCTAGTCGAGCGGAGGCATTATGTGATGCATCGGGGAATGAAGTGGTTGGAGAGGTAGGGAGGTACCAGGAAGGGAATGGATTTGAACACGCGTGTGATGATCGTGAAGCCGATCCGTTCGGTGATGGGGAGCTTGCGGAACCTGGCCAGAACTGGTGAGATGTGCATACAGGGCTTGGTCCGGGTCAATATGCGGGTGGCAGAGTTTTGAAATGAGCCGGAAAGGCGGAGCTGGGGAGACCGGTGAGGAGCGCGTTTGAATAGTCCAAGTGCGAGGTGACAAATACAAGCACCAGGGCTTCAGCTGCATTTGGGTTAAGGTACAGCTGGAGGCGGGCAATATGGCAGAGGGAGGTCCTGGTCAGGGGCTGGATATGGGAGAGGAAGGAAAGTTGAGGGTCGAACCGGTTTTTATCTCTCAATCCCATGTTTTGCTTTAAAGGATTTTTAATAAGACTTTTATGGAAACAATAAGATTTTTATGGAAACAGTTTTAAAATTACACTGAAATGGATAGTCCTGCTAACACTGTACATGATGTAAACCTCCAGATCAGCCTGTTCCAAACATTTGCTATGTTGCTTCCAATTTACTGTTAAACCCATCAGAGTTTGCAGAAGCCCCTGACGACAATCTGCCGCCCTGGGCAAAACTTCAGTGTGACACCCCCCTCGACATCAGCCCATTAGAAGTTAGATAGCTTTAGCTTTAACTTAAGAGAAATGAATCTCTCTTAAAACGCCTAGAGGCTACACTCAATTAGTCGCGCACACTGCAGCCCCGCCTATGTCAATTTGAACCAGTCGTACGTTGAACAAAATATTGTTTCTCCCAGAAATTTACTGGCTCCAGGCAGCTGCCTAGGTTTCCAGTGGCAAACGTAACCAGTGAGAGTAAAGCAGGAAGGATTCATCTGTGCGTTAGTAACGTTAAGGCATATGGACTGCCAGAGTTGGATCATATATCTATCTCTCTCTGTGCCACAACAAACTGAAAAAAAGAACAGAAATAAAGTTAACATGTTGGTTTTAACCATTTAGCTGCTGGGTGCAGCACAAGCGCAACTGTCCGCAACATGACAAACGTGAAACTAAAAATAATAACAATCCTTGCATTTGATATACAGTAGTGCTTTTCACATATACCAGACATCTCAAAGCGCTTCACAGAATATAAAGTAAAGTGAATTGACTGTATAATTGTAGGCGAAATGTGGCAGCCAATTACACACAGCAGTATCCCACGAGCAGCCGTGGATTGAAATGACCAATTTCATTTTTTTGAGGCATTATTATGCTTGCCCTGACTGGAATCGAACCAATCTCTCACTTGGAAAGTGAGTGCTCTAATTACTGAGTGTCTTACCACGTATTTGAGATATCTCAAAAGCGTTTCACAGGATATACTGTAAAGTGAATTGACTGTATCTGCTAAGCCTCAGTTCCTTCTGTCTCTTGAAAGCTTCTAAGAAAGAGGGAGCACTAGCCGTTGTGTGTGTGTATGGCGTTCTAATGCTGAGATTTACCTGTCTGTGCAGGTTTAAAAGATCTCAGGGTCTATAGATGTGTATAAGATTCTAAATAGGACGAAGAAAGTAAACCCAGAATACTGAGAAAAAAAATTACATTTTTATAGGCTCTATAATGTTTCAAGGTTTCACAGTAATGACGTCAAGAGTAGTGGCTGTTCAGTAGACAATGGACCCACAGCTTTCTCACAAAAACCACAAGGCATCAGGGTGAAACGACTCAAGATTATGAAGACCAATTTCATGTCAAACAGAAGGTAGTACAGGCATTTCTTTACACCAAATAATTATCTCTTGATAATTATCAAAAACAAAGTGTAGTCCTGTGGAATATTGTTTAGAGCACTCGCATGCAAGCAGTGTCCTGCGATATATCGGTTATATTGGTATAATTTTTCATATTGATATGCTGATATTGGAAATTCAAATATATCGGTATATCAAAAAATTTGGTATAAAAAACATCGATATTTCGCATATATCACATATATCGATATATCGTGTCCAGCGATATATCAATATATCGGTTATATCGGTATAATGCAAACTTTTTCAATTTACCTTGTCGCCGGCATTGCAAACCTCCTGGGCCTAGAGCACGGAATGTGCGCGCATATTGGAATGCGTGCACACATCCGAAAACGCGCGCACACCAGAATGCGCGCATACCTCTTAATGCGCACGCATGCGCAGTACAAAACCCCCCGCCGATATCGATATATCGGTATATATCGATATGAGCCCAACGATATATCGATACGGGAAAATTTCCATATCGACGGACCCTACGTGCAAGGGTTACCCGGGTTCGATTAGCAGGCTGGGCAAAACATTACGTAAATTTTGTTGCCCCAAACACTTCTGTTTACCTAACAGTAAAGTCCATTCATGGATTCCTTTCTGGGAGTAATAATCCCTCTTCCCCTCACAAGAAAAATGTAGTCACTCAATCCCAGAGTGTTTGTGACACAATACTGTACGTGATTCACCGACAAAATATACAGTTAGCTTCAACAACAACTTGCATTTATACAGCACCCTTCATGGTGGAGCAGTACAGTCACTTTACAGTATATTCCGTGAAATGCTTTGAGAGGTCACGTCAATGTGATAAGATACGAGATCAAAGGAAAGGATTGCTAGTATTAAACAAATTGCATTCCTACATCGTCAGATTGCCATCACAAGGCGCTCAAGGGCAGAATACTGGGTTAATTTAAGAAACAGTTTGATATTTCACTGGAGTGACTAGGTGGGTGTTCTGTGAGGACAAGCTCAGATGCATAGAAGGGTTTTCTGCCTCTATTTCTCGTTTGTGATCTCCCAATCTCAGCCTTTATGGGCAGTTTACACTGGTCTGACAGACTGCAAACACACCCCACATCTAACTCATGTACAAGGAAAACAGTCAGTGAATTGACTGTATCCAGTCCAACTCTGTCCCCAAATCACTAACCCCTCCCCCACCCATGTTAAATCCCACTGAGCAGATGATGGGGGTAAAGGAACCTTGTTTGCTCTCTGTCCATTACATGATCCAAGCCAAAGGCAGAAATCGTTCAAGTTAACCATTGGAAAGAAAATCTGCAGCAGCAAAAAAAAACATCCAGAAAAGATTTTTTTTCCCTCCCTATTGAGTTGTCCACCTCTGGTTACCCTAGAATCATAGAATCATAGAATTTTACGGCACAAAAAGAGGCCATTCGGCCCATCTAGTCTGTGCCGGCTCTTTGAAAAGAGCGATTCAATCCCACTGCCCTGCCCGCTCCCCATAGCCTAATAGACCCGTTCTCCCTAAATAAAGATCTAATTCCCTTTTAAAAGTTGTTATCGAATCAGCCTCCACCACCTTTTCAGGCAATGCATTCCAGATTCGAACAACTCGCTGAGTGAAAAAATTTCTCCTCAGCTCCCCTCTACTGCGCCTTGAAACTATTTTAAATCTGTGACCACGAGTCACAGATTCGCCCACGAGTGGAAATAGTTTTTCTCTATTTGCCCTGTCGAAACCCCTCATGATCTTATAAACCTCTATTAGGTCTCCCCTCAATCTTCTCTGCTCCAGAGAGAATAACCCTAGCCTATCTAGCCTCTCCTCATAGCTGAAGTCCCTCAATCCTGGCACCATCCTAGTAAATCTTCGTTGTACCCTTTCCAATGCCTTCTCCAGCAGGATGAAAACATCAGCCTGTGAGGCTCAGTTGGTGTGTAAGAGGAGTTTTGAACTTGATCTCCAGCCAGGACTTTGCTTCGGGTTGACAGATCCATACAGTCACAGCCCATGCCCAACACTGGAAGGTTAAAGTGGCTGGAAGTTTGGAAGGTTTCATACAACCAACCGGACACCTCGCAGCGTGGAATCCCACGTTACGAGTTGGCACACACTGTTAGCTTTGATCTGTTGCCCACAGACATCACTTCACCCCTGTACCTGCTATAACTTACCTGGATGGACTACCGGTCTCAAAGTGAACACGTTTCCTAGTTTCCTAGACTCCGAGGGGGACTCTCTAATCACTGCCTAGAAGGAGAAAGTCACTCTGTGGGAAGCATTTGAACTCACAGACTTGCCCAGCTTTGGTTCTTTTGACCCCTTTGTGTTCAAATCTACAGCCTCAAGTCTTTCATTGTTTTGCCTGTATTTATTTGTTCATATATTGAAATGATCCCAGTTTTTTTTATTGGAGGGAGGGGGTGTGTGTGAAAAAATAATAGAGTTGATTTATTGGCTAAAGACTGGGCTGTGACTTTGGGAGCCCTGGATTGGGAAATACATGTGGATTAAGGGCGATGCTGGATTTCCTGGGAGGCTGTGAAGAAGGACAGTTCAGTCGCTGGCTTTTACACAACACTCTGCAGAGCAAACCCCAGTGGGGGGAACACAAATCACTGCAAAGCACTGAACTCGCCTCGTCAGTCCCTCTCACCCCCCCCACCCACCCACTCCCTGCTCACTCCAGCAGCCAGCACACAGAGGAGAGGAGAGGGGAGAGAGAGAGAGGAGAGGAGACAAGATTGCATTGGCCACTGTTATCTTTCAACTGGACAAATCCTTTGGAGGCAGGAAGGAGAGAGAGAGAGAGGGAGGGAGAGGGAGGGAGAGGGAGATGCAGCCTCACGCCGGAGCTCCTGTCATCCTGGCGTTCACTCTGCTCTCATCAACATGTTCCTTCGCTTTCATCTTCAAAGCAAGTCGGGGAGACTTCGAAAGGTAGGACGTGAGTTCCCGGGACCGAGTGTTATTTATTGACTGTTGTCAACTCATTGTGTTAACTTGAGGTTGGCTGTGATACCTTTAAAAGACGCGGGGAAACCTTCAACTTCAACTTATTGCGCGGATTTCAACTGTGTCTCATTAACGCGTCCCGACATCTAGTTGGGGGGACACATTAACACAGCTTTCCCGTGCGTGGCTTGAAGTTGTGTGATTAAAACCATGTCAATTCTCTTTAGAATCTCTGTTATTGCCTAAAAACAATCCCCCCCCCCCCCCTCCCCCCTCCCCCCCCACCCACACACCAACCCCCCCCCCCCCACACACACACACATCACTTCCCAGCACTTCTGAGGATAATTACCGATTGTTGGCATTTTATGCAAAGTATTAGCTTCAAATACTTTCCAGTGGTTAACTGCCAGTGTGCTGTAATGTGTTGTTGCTCAACTGTGTTTAATTTGCAGTGTCTGATGTGTGTATGTGTGTGTGTGTGTGCATGTGTGTGTTTGTCATTTTGAATTTGACATGATTTCAGTGAATGGTGTTCAGAAAACCACATCCTCACCGTGGAATATCAGTGTTCCAGAGTCACTGGGGAAACATCCACTTGTTTGAGGTAAGTACAGTACACAGGATAGCACAGTATGTATGTGTTTGATTTGTTTTGCCCACGCAGCATTCAGTCGATTCACTTTGCAGCTTGTTTCGTGAAGCGCTTTGAGACGTCTTGAAAACATGTCTTGAATACACGACAAGGCGCTACAACTGTACCAAGTGCAAGGATTATTAATATTAACATTATTAATATAATTCTCGGTATTATTTATTTGAGGTGGGTGGGTGAAGGGGGGGGGGGGGGGGGGGCAATTAAGATTTTCTGGTTAAAAAATATAATATGACACGAAACTGTGATTCATTCATTCTTTCCCGACATGCCAGGGCGCTGAAAACGGATAAGACGGATTGCCTTTGCAAAGCAGAACGTGCCCCCTTGTCACTTTATCGCTGACCCCAACATCTATTTAGCTCCAGCCACACCTATTGATTCCAATAATCCTTGCATTTGATATAGCGCCTTTTCATGTGGCCAAGTTTTCTCAACGCGCTTCAGGGGAGCTACTGTACAGTGAATTGACTGTGTACATGAGTTGGATTGTCAATATCTAGTTGTGTTGTCGCCTGGCTTTCCATATCAAGTGCGGATCAAATAATGTTTTCACGCCTACTTGCCCTGGTAATCATATCCATGTCCGGGAGAAAATCCAAATAATGTAAACAAGCTGAGTTGATTTGCTCGATAAACTCACTCCATTAAATACGAGCCACACATGTTAATATAAACAAATGTACGTTAATTCAAGCATACATGCTGACATTGCTGACTCTTGGTTCTGTGTACAATCCTTACACAGAGTGTTGGGAATGTGGAATTCTCTGCATTTAAATGGGATGGCCTGGCTATGTGGAAAATCAGGATATTTCCAGAGGTTTCCACCCACCCCACCCCTACCCTTGATTGGCTTAATGGCTTCTAATACATCGCACCCAAAACCCCACATCTGGGTAAGTGACAGCCTGGATCAGCAAATGGTCACCCAGGGCCCTTCCTCCCAGTTGAGTGACTGCTATGATAGCCAGTTATCCTCAGAACCCACTCACCTGTTTTAAGACAATTGCGCAAGGCAGTGTCCCACAAACAATAATGGATTAAGCAACCAATTTTTTTTGGAGCGGTTACTACCCCTCACAAAGGCAATCCACCAATTGCCAAACCAACTGGGTTGCTTACCGCTGTACAAACAGAGTTGTGTAGAGTCGAGAAACTTGCCCAAACTTTTTCCCTGCCCGGGAATCAGACCCAGGTCCTCTCGCTTGGGAGGCAGTGCTCTAACCACAAAGATACAGGACTCCACGTTGGTTTTATACAGAGAGTGGCTGGAATGTGGAATTCTCTGCCACAAACCACAGATCAAGCAACGATTATTTGTAGAGGGAATTAACAACAAATTGTAATTGTATAACACATTTCAGGTTGGGAGGGCATTCCAATGCACTGGACAATGAGGAGTTTGTACCTGAGCTGTGGGTTGGGATCAGAGAGGGGCAAAGGGCAAAGGGGGTAGTGGGAAGATGACCAAAAATACGGTTGTAAAGGAAAATCTCGAGATGCGCTTTGAAGGAGATAAGATACTTGAATCAGACAGTTACTTGAAGAAAAGGAATAGAAAAAAGTGTGGGGAGCCATCAATAGACTGAGATTAGATTAGATATTTTATACAGAGAAAAATACCAGTGATGGGTCAAACAGCCTTTTGCTGTGCTGTTAATCTTGTATAATTTTAGTCAAATGTATGGACTAAGGTACACAATAAATATTGTGATGTTTTACTATGTTTGTGTCAGGAATTCTGCAACAAACTTCCAGTAATTCTTCATAGTGTTCCTTCAATATATGTATAATATGTTAATATTTGCAAAACGTTCAGGAAAGGCCTGCAATGTTCTTTAGCAATATCCTTTTATTGCTGCTCATAACCATTTCCTCTCATTAATTCTGTAGAAACTACCCAAACACAGTAGGTCTGGCTAGGGGAAGGTTAGAAAATTATTAATTGTGGAACGCTTTACCATAAATGGTTGATGAATGACATCAGGAAAAATAGGATTAAGAGGTATGGAGAAAGAGTAGGGGAATAGGATTGGATTCCCGTCTTTACTCTTCTCCATTTGTCTACAAACCGCCCCCCTCCCCAAAAAAGCTACCTCTTCAAACGTGCCTATAGTCACCTCCCGTTTTAATAACAATAATAATTCTTGGATTTGATATAACGCTTTATCATGTTGTTGAGATATCTCAAAGTGCTTCACAGAACATATTGTAAAGGGGATTGACTGTATTTTGTGGGTGAAAAGCGGCAGCCAATTGCATGCATCAGTGTCCCACAAACAGCCATGAAGCGAACGACCATGGAAATCCCCACTCCCCCTCCCCTGCTGTTTTGTGTCTGGCAGGGTCTCAATAAAGTGCTCCGAGATTTAACTCTTGTTGTAGATAGTAAAAGGGGATGATTGGACTCCTATATACGTGCTAGTACTCCGAGACACAGCTCCGTTGTGAAGGACGTTTTACAAATGCATGTTGTCAAAGTTGACTGTGTATTGTGGGCAAAACTCCACAGTCAATTGTGCCCAGCAGTGTCCGACAAACGGTTATGAATTGAGTGACCAAATTATTATTATTATACCATAATTATAGTTTGTCCAACAGCATTTACTGTTCTATATTTATTCAGAAATCCCAACCTTAATACATTGAAAATGAAACCCTTGAAATGAAACCCTTAATTTCATGTGACTTCATCTATTAATGTACTGAATGACCCAAGAGACTTTAAAACGATTGTTTTAGTTGAGTCTACCGTCAGAAATGGTTATAACTACATTGTCTAAAACATCTCGAGATTCCACTTTCTGAAACTGATAAATTCCCTTTATTTGATGTGCCATAGAACGACTTGCATTTTAAAACTATATCAAATAATCTCCAAATCAAAGAAACGAAATCCTGAACTATACAGCAACTTTGAGGACAAATATCTAACTCAAAAACTTGTTATCCTATATATGTACAGTATGTATAATAACTATGTGAATTTAAGCTTCTAATCCAGTTGGGATCACAAAACTTCCGCCAAAAATGCATGGTCTTTGAATTTTGGCATCACCCAAACTCCTCTGTTGCAGGAGCCCTGTAATTTCTGAGAAGCCTGCATTAGCTTCGCTGTAATACACGCTAGGCCATCTGCTGTGTTCTAATATATACTCCAAAGTGGATGAATAGGTGATCTGCAAAATATAACATAATAACATCCTTTCATGAATTGTGTGGTGATATAAAATGTGCAGTAATGACTTGTGATTATATCCATCTGATATTGGACATATTTTTGAATCCACAAACAGTGGCCAGCTATAGAAACAGATACTGCAAAAAAATTACAACCTATAACCTCCCCCCACCACCATAAAGTAGAATAAAAAATCCATCAGAAATATAAATCCCTCGAGACTGTTAAATATTTCATTCAGACCCTTTGCGAATGTGAGTGCCTTCCAGCTCTATAATATAAGGCCAGGCATTCCACAGCTCTCTTTAAATTATCGGTAACTCAACAACCGAAAAATAGTATGGTTACAACAACTTGAGCACATATTACAGAGGCTGGATTCGTGCCAATTGATAATGAGGCCTCCCTCTGCGGGTTTCATTTACATTACTTTCTTTAGTTGATATGATTGCAGTCCAACACTCTATGCTTCCTGTATACATTAGCTCAATCATCCCCTTCTGCCATAATACTGTTTTGTTAAGTATCATAAATAGGCAGTCCATCTTCTACAGCATCAGGTCACCGAGCCAGATGCATAGAATATTTACTCACTGCTGCTAACATCATCATCAGTAATTAGAGCTGAATTACTGTTGTCACTACAGTGCTATTTGTATACAGCAATAACATTTTGCTCCGTTTTTGTTTCCAATGTTTTCACCATCAATTTTCTTCTCTTCCCCCGTGTCCTCTGTGCAAGTCAACTGACCCCTTTCTAGAGTACAGTTACGTAAGCACCTTCTGGTACCTCGTTCAAGTGGTCAGTCTTGATGTGTGAAGTGTGAGAGAAAATGCTGAATGGTTATTTTGACCGGATCGCATCCGAGTCCAACCTTATTATCCCTTGACTCCAATTCATTCATGCCCACAGTTCAGCACGGTTCTCAGACCGAGACTTATCCAAACTCATTTCACACACAACAGCAGCAAGTGGTAACTGTGACCTCACCAATTTGGGCTGAATTGAAAGCTTGTGTCCCAGAAGTAAAATGACACTGGCCTTCCTTGCTCCCCATTCTTGTTGCTCTGTGTGTCTGCTCTCCTGTCTCTTGAACTGACTTTCAACAACAAAATAACAAATAGCATTCGTAGAGCGCCTTTCACATCAAGAGGAGTCAAAAATGTTCGCTTTGCCTCTGTGGTGAAACATCGGACTTGTCTCTAACTGTAAGTTCCACAGTCAAACGGGTAAGCTTTAGTGTGGCCAATTGTTGCAAGGACACAACAACAAAATGACACTTGTATGGCGCCTTTCACTTCAGGAGGACGTCCCAAGGCGCTGTGGACAGTCACTGTTTTTAGAAAAATGTACAAAATGTTTTCAGAATTTTTCTGCACATTTTATGTTCAAATGTCGAACAACCACTCCAATGCCTACACTGAAGCAAGACCGATGCTAATCCAATTTAATAAGTAAGTTAAATTACCGACAGCGGTATTCGCTCCAATTGAATGGCTCGGTTAGTTGTGAGCCCTTTCAGGGGTCACGGAAAAATATTGGCTACTTGAGAGGAATTTAATAATAGTAATTCAATCTTGGGTTCCGTTGACTTCATCATCAAAACCTTTGAATTAACAGCCTCATGGGTCCTCCTGGGAGACCGTAGGCTTCCGTAAATCATTGGTGAATGAGCCAAGGCTGATGTGAGCAGTCATTCAGGAAGTAGATTCTAATCATTTTGTTCGGGGAGAAATGAATCACAATCAGGACAAAAATCAGAGGAATTAGTTGACTAGGATCAAGAGGTCACCTGTTCAGATTGGGGTTAGCAAAGAGGATTAAAATTCTGAGGGCCTCGAATCATAGTTGAAAAAATTGAACTGCCTTTGCTGGATGGCAAACTATTCATTCCAGTTGTACCATAAAACAAATGGAATAATCTCCTGAAGTTACCAAAGAAAAACATCATTGATCCTGTTCATCGATAAAATCCCATGTGAGTTCTCCCCCTCCTCATTTTAATAAGGTTTTTTGAGAAGGTTTTTGCCTTTTTAGCCCCCTTGCTTTCCTCTTATTGATCTTTCTCACGAGCTGTCAGACACTGTCTAGGTGTACCCCCCCCACTCCATCCATGTGACTGAAATATATCACAATCTCCCTGCTAAAGTGACATAGATCGGGAACTCAACAGACCAAGATTCAGACTTCTCATTCTACCTGCTCCAGCAAGCTGACATTACCAAAAGCTCAATTGCAAGTTGAAAGTTTGATCAGATCAAACAGGTGAGTGATAACCTGGCTCAGTTGAAGGCCCTCTTGCCCCCGGGATATGGGTTGTAGGTTCAAATCATGTCAGGACTAAGAGCTCATGGTTTAGGCTATCATTGCAATGTTGGGAGAGTGCTACTTTGATGGCGGGGCTATCCTTCAGATGAGATATTAAAGCAAGGTCTTATCTGTATGTAGATGGATATTAAAGATCTCAAGACTCTACAGTATTTGGCAAGAGAACAACAAAATTACATTTGTAGAGCGCCTTTCATGTCGGGAGGACATCCCAAGGTATTGAACAATCGGGGGTCTGGCCCCTAGCAAGGGTTGAGCGTACAGGTTTGGGATGAGAGAAGGCAGAGACGTAGGATGGAGCAGACAAGCGCCTGCTGAATGGAGAGAATGGACAGATTGATAGAGGGTCAGAGAGGTAGGAGGAGGCAAAGCAATGGAAAGGATACAATAGACTTTGATAGGTCTATCAGGGTGAAGTAGGATTTGTACCTTGTAATAGCTTCTATTCTACACCAGAAACTTGACTGTAACAAGGATTGTTTAAGGCTAGGGTTAGGGTTAGGGTTGGGGCAGTCTACATCAGAGGGTCCATTTAAGCCCCAACAACATTTTGAAATGCACAAATTGTTTATACTTTTTGCCACCCCTCCCTCCCCACCACAGAAACACACACAAATCGGCTCCATTTTATATTACAATCCGAGCCCTTTCGGTGAGCCAGTATATAGTACAGCACTTTCATTTTAGAAACAAACGTCTCAAATGTAGCCTTATCACACATGGAGAATATATGTAGCATATCAAGTTTATCACATCGGTTACCACATTCTTAGCCCAATAGCGGGTTAGTGCCAAAGCCACAAGGCACTCCACAGATGTGTGACAAGGCGTTTTTTTAATCCAGCACAATTGATATCCCCAAGGTATAGTATGTGTGGTGTTGTTACATTATTACTTATTGCCTAACATTCATCAGAGCAAACAGACAGGGCCACGGTTTTATGGCATTAAGGGAATGTCTTGTCACACAAGGGAATTAGATCTTTATTTAGGGAGAACAGGTCTATTAGGCTATGGGGAGCGGGCAGGGCAGTGGGATTGAATCGCTCTTTTCAAAGAGCCGGCACAGACTAGATGGGCCGAATGGCCTCCTTTTGTGCCGTAAAATTCTATGAATCTATGAATCTATGAATCATTCGATGGAGGGCATCTCCAATATTGCAACACTATATTGGAGTCTCAGTCAGACTATGTGAAACATGTACAGAACTGATCCAGCACAAGATCATAACCGAGTATTAATCCCACATACAATCAGTTTAATAAACTAGCCCAAAATGATGCTATATTAATGGTTTGGGTGATTGAACCTTAGATTTGAAAGTAAAATTACTTCAGGAGAATGTCAGCTAACTCTTCATGGGAAGCCTTTTATTGTTTCCCTTTTAAATTAAAAGTTTGTTCAGATACAGAATGGTTGACTCAGCTGCAGCTAAATGATCCAACAAATGGGATAGACCTGGCCCACTAAGGCACATTTATAATTAATGGTTGTGTTTTTCATCCAATAAAAACAAAGTAACACTGTACAGTACTATATAAAAATATTTTAATGTTACATTGAACACCTGAATAAACCATCAGATAAGAAAAGATCCAGGCTGAGCTTACACTAGATAGTTAGCTCAAATAAACTTACACTGTGATCTAAAATCTTACCAACATGTCCTATCCCTCCGCTTGATAGTACAGTACACTACAGTACTGACTTACTCCAGGTCCCCCACCCTACCCACTCCACATTCGGAGGTTGGGCCTGTAATTCTTTTGCACCCACCCTCTACCTCACCCTCTACCTCACCCTCTAGAACTCCACCCCAGAGCCCTCTACCTTACCGCCTCCCTTGCCTCCTTCAAGGCAGGTCTCAAGACCTTCCTCTTTGAATGCACCTCATGAATGAAAAACAAGTTGTACAGCAGAAGTTTGTGGCCTTATGAATGCTTAATAAGCACATCAAGCAAGATAAAGTTAAGAAAACCTGATTGTAATCCAAAACAATGTCACAGTTGTTTTGGATTACAATCAGGTTTTCTTAACTTTAAGAGAGCCAATAATGGACTGGGAACACATGAGTTATACAGTATGAGACTACTGTATCATGATACACTGCACTGGAGACTGTGCTTGAATGTTCCAAATATGCTTCCAACTATCTGGTTGAGGGAAGAAAGAATGAGATTGAGCTAATATGATCATGAGAATTCTGAATTCAGGATTTATTCGCATTTTAGTTCATTGCTAACTCTGCTTAATGCAAAATGGCTGTGGCACTTGCCTGCAAAAAAAAAAGCCATTAAACATGACATTAATCACTGTGCAATGTAATGGATGGAATGAAATTACAAGTACTTTGTCTGTGGAAATAATACATTGGCCATTTGGAATGACAGGCAATGGAAGGGAGAAAAATGTTACAGTGGGCTACTGGTCTCTCCTATAAAGCCTGTAAAATGGGTTCAATTGCAGCATAGATTATGGCAATAGAATATTATTTTATTTAGGACAAACCAGATTGTTGCAAGGATCCTTAATAAAATATGAATACATTATTAATCCTTTCCCTGTGTGCATGAGAATACTAATGTAACTACCCATAATTTAGCACTAATTGGCGCTAACTCTGCAGTCTTGCTGAGAGACGCCATAAGGATCATTTGGCCAGTGTAGAGGGAGCTGTTCCCTTCATCTGACGAGCACTGAATCTCTGGCTATTTAACACTGGTACTGAATACAAGAGTTTACAAATTAGCGGTGCTGATGCAGGCAGGAAGAGAAGAGCAATGTGGAACAGTTCTCAGAAGACTCAGGCTAGAGGTGCTAAAACATGAAGCGCAAACAAGAGGTAAAAGAAATAAACACTTCCCAGAAAAACCCTTTCACTGATTCTCTCAGCACTTTACCTTTCTCCGTCGACACAATCAATGCAACCTATGTATGGATTAAATTATTGTAAAATCTAAATATATTGCTATTTATATACTTTTATTATTAACAATAATTATTAACACTCTCTGGTGTTATATATATATAATATATACACATGACCTCTAGTATTTTATAGATATATATGTAGCGTTGTATTTGAAAACCATAAATACAAGGAATGCTACATCTATGGGAAGATTCAGACTTTGCTAAAACTTAGTTGCATCTCTATCACGTAGTTACTGACAGTGAAGTACCAACAGAGATGTTTCAAATTAATATGGAAAGTAGCTAGTAATACTTCCAAAGGGATCTCGGGTTATAATTTGGGATTGGTATAGTGTAAAACATTTGTGTGATATATTTTTTATTGTCAGGAGTGTGTGGAAACCCATCACTGTGCTTTAGAATATCCAAATCAAACAGAGTTCCGTGAAATTCCAGAAATAGGTTGTTGGAATGGAATGCATACTCTCTCCATGAAGGGACACATCCTATTTACCTTATTCTGGAGAGTAAGACATAATACGATTTGATTACAGCTTTTAAAAGAGAATTAGATCTTTATTTAGGGAGAACAGATCTGTTAGGTTATGGTGAGAGCATGGGGCAGTGGGATTGAGTTGCTCTTTTCAAAGAGCCGGCACTGACTCGATGGGCCGAATGGCCTCCTTTTGTGCCGTAAGATTCTATGATTCTATGAATATGATAACAATAATCCTTGCATTTGATATAGTGCTTTTTCACATCTTATCGACGTCTCAAAGCGCTTCACAGAATATACTGTAAAGTGAATTGACTGTATATTTGTGGGCAAAATTAGATGCAATCTGGCTAGAGCCAAGGCTAAGGGATCCCAGCATGTGCATTGGGGTACTGCTAGAGTTCAACTATATAAAACTGCATGGCTTGCAATTGAAAGCACTGATTGGCAAACATTCCTGATGCTTCTCCAGCTAGGACCACAATACCCATTAGGGCTTTGGTTTGCAGGGTTTTCAGGAACTGAGTGGGAAGGGTCCTGGTCCCTCTGCCTTTCCAAATCCTGCTGATGAGTCAGGCTGGCTGAGCTGTCATCATGTGGTTTAATTAATCAATGTTATTTAATGTTACGGTTAGAACACACAGTTTGTGTCAATTTGAAACAAAAACAGAAGTTACTGGGGAACACTCCACAGGTCAGGCAGCATTTATAGAGAAAGGAAAGTGAGTCAACGTTTCGGGTCCACGGCTGCATCTGCAGTATTTAGCATTTTTGTTCGTGTCAATTTGATCTGTTTTTGTTTTGAATCAATGCTAAAAGTGCAGTCTGTAAGTTATGTGCTAGTCACACATCATTGATTACGACATCTCCGAGGCGATCACTCACTTTTATGGCTCTAAGACAACAACAATAGCTATAGCGCCATTCCCTCAAAGTGCCTTTCATGAGATGGATGTGGGAGCTTGAGTGAGGTGGGAGTTACAGGATGTAGGAAGGAAACAAATGAAGGTGCAGTTAACCATTGTAGGTCTTCAGAAGGGTTTTTGAAAGTGAGGGGAATGTTGTAGTGTGGAGGTATTTAGGGAGAGAATTTCAGTGAGTAGAGCAAGATGGCTGACGGCTCTCTCACTAACAATAGGTTGGAGGAGGCAGGGAATGTACAGCAGGAGTTGAGAAAGCGGAGGGAGTGTGCTGAGGGACAGAGCTGCAGGAGATCCCAGAGATAGGCCATGAAATACAGGCATCTGCAAGTTAAAAGGAGAATCTTCAAGTCAATCTGCTGGTTAATAGGGAGCCAGTGGAGCCTGACATATCAGCCAGTATGTGAGTTGATATCAAAGCGAGCTATGCAATGAGAGGCTTGGAGGGAAGCAGTAACATTGTAGAACTCGTGCACAGCAGATGGATAAGCAGCAGGACGCCTGCCAGACAGTGTTTGCAATGGCAAGTTGTGCAGTTTTAGCTGGTTAAATTCCAGCTATCCCACAATGCATGCTCTAAGATTACCAAGGCCTGGCTATGACCAACCTGTCCCTGATTACATCCAGATTAAGTGAGCCAGAGAGCTTGCACTCCAGATCAATTTCCAAAAGTTGACAGGATTGGCTTGGGTGAAGATGTGGAACACAGCAGTTTGGTTTGGATACTCTCTTTTAAGCACAGCGATGGGTTTCTGTGTGTGTCAAACACCTGGCTGACCAAACAAAATGCAGCAATAGGAGGAATTCCCTTCCTCCCAGTGATGATTGGTTTTGGTCTCTTCATCCAACTGCCGTTGTCTCATGATTTTTAGGAAAAGAAGCATAGGAACATTGGATATGAGTAGGCCATTCAGCCCATCGAGCCTGTTCCACAGCAGCAGCAGCAACAACAACAACAAAACAACAACAACAAAATTACATTTATAGAGCGCCTTTCATGCTGGGAGGACGCCCCAAGGACCTGAACAGTCAGGTCTGGACCTGAGCAAGGCAGAAGGGCAGGGTAGGGGAGAGGAGGAAGAGAGTTAAGAGGAGAGGGAGAGAGTTGGGAGGGCAGCAAAAGGCAGAATTGAAGAGGAGGGTCTTGAGACTGGCCTTGAAGGAGGCAAGGGAGGAAGCGAGGCAAAGGGACTGTGGGATGGAGTTCCAGAGTGTGGGGGCTGAGAGGCTAAAAGCCCGTCCACCGATGGTAGGGTGGGTTGGGCAGGGGACATGGAGCAGACCACCATTTAATTAGATCATGGCTGATCTGTATTTTATACTAATCCTTTCAATTCCAATTTCTCGCTTTCAACCCGTATCCTTTAATACCCTGACCTACCAAAAATCTATCGACCTCAATCTTGAAGGTGTGGATGGATCCAGCATCCACAACCTTTTGGGAAAGAGAATTCCAGATTTCTACCACCCTTTGAATGAAAAAATGCTTCCTGATTTCACTCTTAAATGGCCTGGTTCTAATTTTAAGACAATGCCTCCTTGTTTTGTATTCCCCCACTAGAGGAAATAGTTGCTCTGTATCTATCCTATCAAATCCCTTTATCATCCTAAAAACCTCTATCAAATCACTCCTCAATCTTCTAAACTCAAGGATCCAAGTTTACACAGCCTTTCCTTGTAACTTAACCCTTTTTGGCCTAGTAACATTCTGATGAACCTGCGTTGCACCCTTTCCAGGGCCAATATATCTTTCCTGAGGTGTGGTGCCCCAAACTGAACGCAGTCTCCAGGTGGGGTCTGACTAACGCTCTATGCAGCTGAAGCATCATTTCTTCCCCTTTGTATTCCAGGACCCTCGAGATAAAGGCCAACATTCCATTTGCCTTTTTGATTACGTTTCACATCTGGGAACTAGTTTTTAGTGATTTGTGGATATAGACACCCAAATCTCTGCTCCTCCACAGCTCTTAATTTCTCCCCGTTAAGAAAATATTCTGCCTTATCTTTTCCTTACATTGAACTCCATCTGCCACAGCTTTGCCCCTCAGTTAATCTGTCTAAGACCCTTTGTAACTTCCTACTCCCATCTACAAGAACAACAACTTCGATTTATATAGCGCCATCCACGCCGGACGGCGTCTCAGAGCGCTTCACAACAACGGATCCCGGGACTACACTTACTACAAATCTACACTACTTACTGAGCCTCCTATCTTACTGACGTCTGCAACTTGGATATAAAATGTTCTATTCTTTCATCCAAGTCATTTATTTACAGTACATGGCAAATAGCTGAGGTCTCAGACAGACTCCTGGGAAACGTTAAAATAATTGTTTTCACTCAGAGGTGTGTTAGGGTGTGCATCTGAGGTTGGAATAAGATATTAAATGATATGCAGAAAATGACTTCTTTCTGTGCTGAAATTGTCAAGTCTTTCCTCACTGCTCTCCCTACTAACACTATGAGTCATCCTCAATCATGTTCCTCCGTACTGCCTCGAGGACTTAGGCATTTCTTGCATTCCCATCCTATCACATCTTTGAGATATATATTACACATTTATATGAACTGCAACAACCTTGACAGACCATTTCGCTAGGTAATGAATAACCACACTACATCTTAACCTATGGTGTCTTGGGTTCTGCACTCAACTAATTTGGCAGTGTCACCAACATCACATTTGCTTTGTTTATTACTGCCTCACACAATTCCATCATGGCGAATGTTTGATCAATCTCCTGGGAAGAGGGCTGTGAGTATTGGCTGGGATCTTTGAAGCAGGACTCAGGTTCACTTGAATCATTGGAGAATTTCTTAGGCTGGACTGATATACTCAGTAATATGGATAACAGAGAAACAGGAAGAGGTTAATGTCTTGCATGTTGAGTGCTATTTTCAATTTGGTACCTGCAAACCTTTCTTGAATGAAAATTTCAAGAAGCTTGTTATTGCTTTGATTGAGGTCCACAATGGATCGTGGAAACTGTGCAGATGAATGCTGGCCATTAATCCAAACCAGGCTTTCGATTTACAACGTGTCCGTGCTTCACATGTTCCAATGATATTGGCCATTCACAGACGTTCACAGCCAATTTTTATGAAATTTGAATGGAGGCATGGGGTTTTTCACAGGGAAACAATTAAAATGGGCTAAAATGCCTTTCCCATATGGCAGAGACTCGACACCACTGGTATATATGGTTTTCATTTTAAAATATGAACAATAAAGTATTAATAAAGTATTAATAATCTGGGATAATTGCATAATATTTTACTTGCAAAACGTGGGATGGGGTTATGAAAGGTGGAGGCAGAAATGCTGAAGGTCTGACCGCCGTTGATGGCAGGGGACATGGAGTAGGCCAGAGCCCGCTGGGAAACAACCAAGCTCTCATAATAGAACAGCAATGGGGCATGTAAACCAGCTATATTTGTTGAGTAAAAATTTGGTTTGTTTAAATATTCTATCAGATGAAAACCTTATTCGAAATACATCTGTGAGCATTGAGGCAGCACATAGCAGCGGCTAATCCATCTGCAGTGTAATTTTCCCACTTCTAACGAGTTTATAATTGGATCATATTTTCAGTTCTCACTGTGAGCCAAGCATGTGAAGGAAAGCATTTTTGAGGACAAGAATCTATTCAGGTATATTTCCGTCAAATGTATTGTCTTCTTGACACAGTGGTCCCTGAGCTCCCACAATAATAAAATAGCTTTGACACAACCCCAGCACCACTACTGCATCAGTTTAATGTATCTGTTTCCTGTACCACTTATCCTTGTCAACTCTTGTCGACTCTCTTCCCCCCAAAACGCTGTGGATGCTGGGTCAATTTAAACTTTCAAGACAGAAATTGAAAAGTCTCTTGTTAGGCGTCGAGGGATATGGAGTGACGGCGGTTAACATGGAGAGTTGCAGATCATCCGTGATCTAATAGAGTGGCTGCACAGGATAGAGAGGCCGAATGACCTCTTCCTGTTTCTATGATCCTACATTGTGCCAAATCTGTACTGTTTTTAAAGCTGTGCACTAAAACCTTGTGGAAATTGCTTGCGATTCTTTGACTGGAGTGGCAGGGGGGAATGGTTTTGAAGAGTTACTACTCTCTGGCGTGATATTTTCTGACTCGCAATCATGAGGCGATATCCCAAGGTGCTGCATATATCAAATTGTTTCGGCCACTTACATTAACAACAACAACAACAAAATAACATTTGTATAGTGCCTTTCACGTCAGAAGGATGTCCCAAGGCAGTTATTGATTCAGACCCAAGCTGAGGAAGGGGGGAGGAGTGGGGGGGGGGGGGGGGGGGGGCTAATGAGGGAAGGAGTTGCCGATGGGTCCATCGAAGAGGAGAGAATTAACATTGATTGTCTTATTGAAACAACATCTCCTCGCAGTCAACAACTAGCGATAGGACCAGCGGTTAGTAGTTAAGCAAAATATATTAAAACAAAATCGACCGACAGTGGCAGAAGAGCGATCATGTTAAAGCTAATGATGCTTTTAACATGTATAAGTTTCCTTCTTGCAGTGAAAACAGAGAGGAGGGTATGAAGTGGGGGGATTTGGGGAGAGAGATCCAGAGAGCTGTGGTAAAGTGACTGAAAGCTCATACTACAAATTATAGAGACTTCAGCAGTTTGTACTGACACAGGCGGAATGTGCAATAGGAAGAATTTCTTACTGTACAATCTTGCAGAATTTATCTTTACTTCCTTTGGGGTGTGGGGGTTAGGATAAAGTGTCTTCAGAACCTGGTTGAACTAAATAACTATGCATAGAGGAACAAGGAACAGCTGAGAAACATTAACATTATTCAAGTGAAGGGAAAAATTTGCTATTCAATGATGTAAACAAAGCAACAGGATGCTGGACTATATTGTTAAAACGGCTTGCGATCTATTCCCAGGAGTCGCACTGTGTAGTGTTGAGGTCAGGCTGCACCAAGATACTGCAATCAGTTCTGGTCACTGTGACATTAAAGGGTGTTGTATAAGCTTGACAAGCAATGCAATGAGGTTCATCCCTGTGTTACAGGGAATAAGCTGTGAGAAACAAGTAGAGAGGCCGAGGCTCTTGAAATGGGATGTCTCAGAGAGGACCTTAAAGACATTTCAAATAAAATTCAAATAAAATTGAAAAGCTAAACAGCAACAACATTGCATTTATAGAGCGCCTTTCACGTCGTGAGGATGTCCCAACGTGCTGAACCCAGAAGAATATTTTAGGATGTAGCAACACAGTAGCCTAAGAGGACACGTGTTTAGAACTATGAAGGGTATTTCAGGCACCAGGATTTTTTCTTTACTCAGAGGGTAATTAAGAACTGTAACAGAATGTCAGGAAGGGTGGTTGACGATGGAATAATGGTCTCATTTAAAAACAACAACTTATCTATATGTATATATATATTTAAAAGCATCCTTCATATGGTGTAGCATCCATACACTGTGATGGGAAGACAATTGAGTGAGGGTTCTAGAAGGATGAGATCAAATAATAAATAATAATCCTTGATATCACAACCTTGAGATGTCTCAGAGCATATCCTGTAAAGTGAATTGACTTTTTTTGTGGGCGAAACACAGCTATAACACACAAGTGGGCTATTTTGTGACGGGGACAGGTTTGCTAACAATGGATCACTTTCTCTTTCATACGCGTTATTGTGATTCGGCTAAAGCAAAGTGGTATTTTCAAGCAATTAGTGGAATTTATGAGCAACATTTTTAACCGTAATTACAAAGGAGGAAATAGCTTTGGGTTGTTGAAATGTTCCAGTTTATCATCCAATATTAAAGCTAATGTGTTCTCTCCCACCAGGCAGTGGATTCAATTGCTTTCTACATGTGATGAACTTTTAATGAAACATTAAAAATCTTATGAGTGGACATTGTGTTCTTTGTTTGTCAGTAACTGTGAGGTTTTAAACTTCTTCATTTGTATAAGTAAAATGAGGCCGTGTCAGCTGTGATGTATTAGAGTCTGAACTTGGCCATTACTCCTCTTAATTAATTACAGCAGTGATCGATTATTATTCTTTCCGATGCACAGAGATAACTGCAAATTACGATTTCCATCTGTTCATCAAATTGTCCGTTAGTGTTTTCAGAAACTGGCAATACCTTTCTTTCTACCTGTGGTAGAAATTATTTTCTTTTTTAAACAAAAACAAATGCTGTGTGCCAGTGAATGCATTTTTTTTATTCATGTGGATTCAGCTTGGGTCGAAATCCTGACTATTCAGCACCTTGGGATGCCCCCTGATGTGAAAGGCACCATACAAATGCAATTTGTTGTTGTTAAGCTTCATATGTAAAGCTTTAAACAGCTAATTGTCAGCTGATCAAACCCAAGTTAAATCGTCTTTTATCCAAAATCTCGCCAATAGATTTGCATTTGGTCATTTTGACTTCACGATTATTAAGGCTTGGCTTTTACTACTTGAACTTTCCGAAATGGGATTTGCATGAACAGTAACTACCATATAGTATGCGCCATATCTCAAGTGCCTTTCTGCAGTTCTTTATCAACTAAAAAGTGCTTCGGCTGAATGATGGATGCTGTTAAATTTGTACGGCACTGGATCAAGCAGGAATTGCCTTTATGAAGGCAGATTGCTCTAAGGCTTTAGTACATTAAAACAGTGAATATAATCCTTTCAGCCTTTTGACAAGCCTGCAACCTTACTTCCCACACTGCCCTGTTCCACGTCTTTAGAGCAAGGCAAAGATATTTCTGTGGAAGTGCGAAACATGCATTTCTAAAGTTCGCAGAGAAGGAGCAACTAACTGCCTCAGATTGTTGGGTCTCGGAGGTGTATAATCGATGAGCCTAGCTAAATTATTCAGCCTTGCACTCTACGCTCAGAAATTCCTTCAGGCAAAACATCTGAATTTTCATTTTACCTCCGAGCATGAAGCCCCTTGGCAGAGATTTACTGCGGTAATTCTGGATGTTCCCATTTCATATTATTGTGTGTGTCTGTCTGTCTCAGTCAGCCGCATTCTAACCTCTGGGTCAGAAGATTGTGGATTTAGGGCCACACCAGGATTTGATCATGTAATTTATGATGACTCTAGTTCTAATAATAATCCTTACATTTGATATAGCGTTTTTCACATCTTCTAGACGTCTCTAGCGCTTCACAGAATATACTGTAAAGTGAATTGACTGTATATTTGTGGGCGAAACTCGGCAGCCAATTGCACACAGCAGTGTCCCACAAACAGTCGTGGATTGAAATGACCAATTTTATTATCGTGCTTTTTTTTGGAGGGATTATTATAAGGTATGTGGATTAACAACAACAACAAAATTGCACTTATATAGCACCTTTCATGTCGGGAGGATGTCCCAAAGCACTGAACGGTCAGGTCGGGACCCGAGTGGGGGGGGGGGAGGGGGAAGAGTTAGTGAGGGGAGCCAAAGGTGCGGTTGAAGAGGAATACTTCAGAAACTTGTCCAAGGTTTTGCCCTGACCTGCCTGGATTCGAACACGGATCGCACGCTTGTAAGGTAAGTGCTCGAACCATTGAGCTACAGGATTAGTTCAATATGAAGGGAGTGCTCCATTTGTTGGAGATGCCACTATTTAGAAGAGATGTCAAATTTGGTCTCATCTCCTTGTTGTGGGCTTAAGAATCTCATGCTGGTCTTTCAGAGGAAAGGTGGAAGTTCTCCTGGTGTCCTGGTTGATATCCCTGCCTCATTCAAATTCACCAACTCCTCCCTCACTATCCCTACCCCAGTTTGCTTGATCATCATTCCATTCCCACTTGTGACAAGTTGTTGGCACAGATCACAGGCAAATCTGAGCTCTATATCTAATATTGTCTCTCCCCCCCCCCCACCTCCCCAACCCCCCCCCCCCCCCCCCCACCCACCTCCCCAACCCCCCCCCCCCCCCATTCACCACCACCGAGACACTCATAATTTCCAGCAAAATTGTGTGTGTGGAGAGGGCTCATTGGATAGCAGCTGAATATCTCCTCATTAGCCTCGGGATGCTGAGGGCAATTCTGGCATTCGACTAATAAATTGGTCATTTCAATCCATGATTGTTTGTGGGACACTGCTGGGCACAATTGGCCACTGAGTTTCGCCCACAAAATATAGAGTCAATTCACTTTACAGTATATTCTGTGAAGCGCTTTGAGATGTCTAGAAGCTGTGAAAAGCGCTAAATCAAATGCAAGGATTATTAATATTATAGAAGAAACAAAATTGAATATAAACGTGCGGGACTTAAAAAACACACAAAGAAAAATCCCAGCATTCTCAAGAGAGAACACAGGAGCCCGAATTCTGTATGCAATCTAACATAATGAAAAATTTAGCGATTTCATTTTGACACTTGTAATTGAAGCTTTCAGTAATTATGAATATGAGAGGTATTGATGATAAAGCTTCCGAAGATCAATCAGTAGCAAACATCACTGACTGCCAGAACCAACCTTCTGTTCCACTCTAACCTACTGAATCTTGTTAAATAGTCACTGAAAGGAAAGGGTCAGTTCTCTGCAGGTTGCCACTCGCTGGGCCTCCAGTTGTTCGATGTTTTGGGACAAACTATGTTTTGTTTCTGTTTCGCATCCTAAAGAGTAAAAGTAGGAAGCTTTCAGTTGTGGCAGTGGGAGGAACTTGAAATAATTTCCAGCAAGGAGTCAAATGTCAAACAATGCACAAGCGATTCAAATTAAATCCAGTCTTTGACAACAAACACTTCCTGGCAAACTATTTCTTATTGAAACTGGTCCAAAGCGGCATAGCTGTGCTACGTACATGTGGTGTGATATAAAATGTATTGTAAAAACTTAAGCTTCAGGAGAAATTCTCAGTCATTCACGTTTACAAAGTGCAATGCATTTTCTTAATGCATGTTGAGCTGTAGAATTGTATGGATCTGGGCACTGATTCACCAGCAAAAATACAGCAGGCAAGCTGGAGTCCTGCTCCCTCACCAACTGAAGGGATTCCTTTCACGAATAGTATGATTTTGCCGTTAACCGTGGTGGATACAGATGACATTGGGCTCCCTTCCTCAGGCACGTTGTAAATTGTGGGTCTGTTCCCTCCATCTCCTGAGAGCTTAATTTAATGTTAGTAAAAAGGTGAATGGTGGAGGACACTTTGTTCAGTTTGATAATAACTAGGTTGCTACCTAAGTCATGTTTTAATGTTTTAATTGATGCTGGAGGCTAAGGATATTAAACGTTTTATGTTGTTTCTTTTGATTATTTTAAAGGAAGCATTTGAAACCTGCTTTCAAAGCAATATACAGTAATGACTAATAATTAGTAAAATCCTTCCTGACCTAACATGAGAGACAACTACAGCCTGGGATCACACTGAATGAGTGACATCTAGTAATCCAGAGAAAGAAAGTACTGTAATCAGAAAAATAACATTGAGAATTCCAACTCGAGGAAGAGTGACGTTTCACGAAACAACTGCATAAAAAAGTTGATGGTGCAAGTATCTGCAGATGATATTTGCTCTTCTGGAAAACAGCCTGAACGAGCAGCTTGGAAAGTTCTAGCCAAGGAAATTAAGGTTAGGATCGTTCCCCATACTGTATATCAAAGACATGACATTGCATAATAAAGATAGAGAGAGGCAATGACTTTGTGTATCTTGGTTGTGATACTATCAACCAAGAATGATAGAAACACACTTCTGATCCTCTGGTGATGTTCTGGTAACTCCAGGCTATAGCCCCACTATACTATGGTTGTCAGGGATCACAATATGAGACAATGATTCATAACAGAATGCATTATATCGCTCTGTCGACTTGAGAGAGATGGCAAGCTATTGTTTCACTGGTACCTGCATATGAACAACTGGTGCATTTTTTTTATGGTAAAGTATTGTTTGCAAAAATCACAGACACTAAATCGTTCAGTTCAGCTTCTTGAAGAAGTCAGTTGCATTCCTTACCATCAGGCTATCTGGACAAACAGCTGAGTGTTGAGTTGGATGGTCTGGATGTCCTAAGCCTCAAGCCAGGCCTGGCCAACTTTAAAGGGTGATGCCAGGCCAGCCTCTGTTGGTGATGATAACTACCCACTGTGAGTCCTCCTGATCTTTTGGTTCCTCTGGCTGTAGTTCCATTTGGACCCTAGCTACAGCTTGCTCATTTGTAAGATGCTCAGTGGATTGATGCATTATTATATGCAGTGCTCTGACCAATCTAATTTCCTCATCCATTTTGTCCTCCAGCAAGTCCCTGAATGTCTGGATCTCATCTGCAGTAAATTCCACAATGCTGTAATGTCATCTGCTGGTTCTTCCGGTAGTGATTTGCGTAGTGCCTTTCATCTTCTTTAAGTTTGGTGCAAATTAATCCAACATTAATGTAATCTAGTGAGGAAATCCCTCTACTCCCCAAATTTGAGTTTGGAAGCAGTTTTATTGCTGCTGTAAACCAGCTTCCAAATTAAAACAGAATTTAGAATTTTTCCTGAAAATTCAGTAAACTTTTAAGACAGTGGTTTGAAGACTGAAACCATAAGAAATGTTAGGCCTTAGATATGCTTATGCGCCACACAACAAAGTGTCAACAAACTGTGGCCTTGTGTTTGTGAGCTATTGAAATCATATTGTCCTTCAATGTGGAAATGCTCATTCTGTACAGTGCGGTCTCACCACAGAAGGGTGAGTAAACATGCAAGAATGTCTGGATTTGGCAAATCATCAGCTGCAAAAGTTACTGGTAAGTTAAAGGCAGCTATTATCCTCAAACAGCACAACATTTTGCAGTTCAATGACTTCCTCAGATGCCAAACTTGAGCAGTTTTCCCCGAAACAATAATAACCCATGCTTGTAGTATAGAGTCCTGTAGCTTAGTGGTTAGAGCTCTCGACTTGCAAGCTAGAGGACCTGGTTTTGATTCCCAGGCCGGGCGAAACATTGGGCAAGTTTCCTTACTCCACATGTCTGCTTACAGTCAATTCACTTTCCAGTAAATTCTGTGAAGCGCTTTGAGACGTCTCGAAGATGGGATAAGGCACTATATCAAATGCAAGGGTTCTTCTTTTCATACAATTATTATTATAGCCTTTTTGATCAAAATCTGGACTGAAGCAAAGTTGAATTGCCGAAAGTTTTGCCATTTTATAACGGCAATTTTGCGGGTTTTACTGTCCAAGGCAAATGCTCCTTTGGGTACTTTGGAAAATGTAATTGCAGGAATTCTGTTACAAGTCTGGAGACGTTTTCAGTTCAAGACAATAACTTTGCAACCCCCTGTTGCTTCGAAAGAATAGTTTAACCTCAATTCACACGCTCAGCCTCAAATGGTTCATTGCCCTGGTTTCTGAGTGTGCTGGAGTGGCTGAGGTTACACCGGATCGAACACTGATTCACTTGCACTACTCTGTTTCTCCGTGTCGCAGAAGTCAGCCAGCACCCTTCTAACCTACGCACCACACACCGAATCAACTGAAGCATCACACTAATGCCAGCTCCAATGGGAATGACGATAGATACATGGTTGGATGTTTCACGTTGGTGAGTCACTCGGAAACCAGCCAATGAGAGAGATGCACGCAAACGGTCGAGAGTCAATTATTCACATAATTTCTCTCTCTCCCCATAGGAACGTATCTGGCACCCACACATGTCTGGGATTGGGAACGTGGTATTTATGGGGGCCTACGGGCATGAAGTTGCATTTCTCCAGGTCGCAACTCTGCCCAGCTTTCTGATTAACAGCAGTGTTAGCAAACGCCAAACAAGGCAATCCATATTCAACATATCTCCTGTACACCATCAAAACGTGGGCAAAATGTAAAGTGTAGCCAGGACATTCCTGCAATTAGTTACTGGAAAGCGCCGGTACTTACAGGAATTCAGCTCTGTTTTGCTTATTTAGTTGGGTCAAATCCCTTTGAAATGAACCATGACCCATTCAAGGGTCTGTTTTCTCATTGACATGTGGCTGTTCCCTGAAGCTGCTTTGACATGAGTGAAAAAACAGACGAAAAGCAAAACGCATGTGTTTCTGTTTCTTGGGTACGGTTCTGTACATTCGACTTGCACAGAGTTATTGGCAGGAACACATGCAACACAACGGTCAGTCTTTTCAAGTGCCACATTTTCACATTGTGTAACACGTCAAGGAAGACATTCTGTTTTCAGTGACTTATTTCCTGTTCGTCATTCTGCAAACTGGTGAACACATGCGCAATCTCGTTTTAGTCAAAAAAGTGGAAGCTCAGTGAACAAAGGGTTAATCTCTTTGACTCATGCCTTGCTTCAATTGTGATATGCACTGGAATACAAGAATCCTATAACAAGATCTTGCAGGTTACTCTCTCCCCTCCGTGGTGCAGCATCCCCATAATAATAATCCTTGCATTTGATATAGTGCTTTTCACATCTTCTGGATGTCTCAAAGTGCTTCACAGAATATACTGTAAAGTGAATTGACTGTATATTTGTGGGCGAAATGTGGCAGCCAATTGCGCACAGCAGCGTCCCACAAATAGTCGTGGATTGAAATGACCAATTTTATTATTGTAGTTTTTTGGGAGGGATTATTGTTAGGCGTGTGGAGTAAGGAAACTTGCCCAAGGTTTCACCCTGACCTGCCTGGATTCGAACACAGGTCTCATGCTTGTAAGGCGAGTGATCTAATCACTAAGCTACAGGACGCCACGATGATTTTTGTCTACTGTGTACAGATCAAATCTGAAACTTGTGGAAGAATTATGATAATTGTACAGTATTCAGTGTTCAGTACAAGTGTCTAACTCTACTTAGATACCTAGAGGATTGGTATAAGTGTCATCCTTTTTATGGCAGATACTGATCTGACACTATGTACACCCCTCTGCAACATGGATGGAGTGACATGAGAGGCAAAATGCATCTCTGACAGCTTCTTTCAGCTCCTCCTTAGACTCATCTCATCAAGCACTCTGGGACTCTACCCTGCGCGAGGGGTGCTATATAAATACTAGTTGCTATTGCTGTTTTGTAAAAAGGGTGTTAGTGGCCTTTGTGCACCCCCATGAAGAAGATTCTGCTTGTCAACTGATGTTATTACAACCCAGGCGAGTGTCCCACATGTTTTCGAAATAAATCTGGAAATTCACAAGTTGAAATTCACATCTCGAAATTCATGCATCTAAAACATCACACATTCTAGTAACTTGTGCAATAAAAAACGAACATTAACCTCCGTTTACACCGATTCCATTTGGCTAAACTCAATAGGAAAAGCTCAGAAAGGGGACGAGATGAAAACAATATCAAATGACTCTATGAACCGTCTGAGCTACTCACTTGTGGTTCGCATTATTCTGATCCTGTAACATGACTACAGCTATTTTTGCAGGTTTTTCTTCATTCTCTAAGTGAAATAGGAAATGTGGATACAATATTCTCAGCCAAGGTAGCCACTTCAAGTTCTAGAGTTGGCTTGAAGACCTTGAAAAAAAGAGATGAAAAACAGATTCCCTTTGGAGAAGCAGCAGGCTGGACTGTGATGTCCTTCTGTGGTTGACTTCCCTGCCAATGCTCACACGTGAATAATGGAAGCTGGAGGATGAGTGGTGTTTTTGGAATATTATCCTGGCAAAGGGAAAAATGGAGGCCAAAGACGAGCAGAAAATACAGTATATGAGTACAGTGCAACCTCATTAAAACAAGCTCACCACAACAATCATTTGTGGAGCTCCTGTGGCTCAGTGGTTAGAGCACTTGTCTTGCAAGCTGGGGAGACCAAGCTGGGGAGACATGTGTTCGAATCCAGGCAGGTCAGGGCGAAACCTTGGGCAAGTTTCCTTACTCCACACGCCTAATAATAATCCCTCCAAAAAAACTACAATAATAAAATTGGTAATTTCAATCCACGACTGTGTGTGGGACACTGCTGTGCGCAATTGGCTGCCGTGATTTGGCCACAAATATATACAGTCAATTCATTTTACAGTATATTCTGTGAAGCGCTTTGGAACGTCGACAAGATGTGTAAAGCACTGTATCAAATGCAAGGATTATTATTATTTCTGCCTCCAATGTCAAAGAGGACTTTAAAGGGAATCGGGTTCAATTGTAGGAACTGCATCTGAGAGCCACTCCTCCACTGCCCTGCGCTTTAAGCTCGAAGTCCCCACAATCTTTGTGTCAATCACTGTCTTAGCTCAGGGGCGAGGTTGCTCCTGCCTGAGCCAGGCTGACACCCAATATAGATTTGATGAATTAACAGCTCGGTGAAAGACAGTGTTGATCCATCCCTCCCAAAGACCTTCCTTGTTGATCATGCTTTTCATCACCACCACCCACCCCCCCAACCCCCCACCCCACTCCCTCTCCGTCTGCCTCAGGATCAGACTCCACCCCTCTCAAGCTCCCCGGGATGCTACCTGGCATGAAGGGCATTACATCTATGCAAGTTGTTGTTGTCCTTTGCAACCCTAAGCCTGCACTCTTTTGTGTTGTATTGAGAATTGTCTTTCTCGATCCCACTTAGCATATTGTATAACAATATCAGGTTCCCACCGAGCTATCTCTTTTCACGTCTATAGAGCCGTAGCTGCATTTGAAACGCCCTTTCATTGTATTTGGCAACAGAACATTCCGCTCGTGAGATACTTGGCAGCATTTAATAGTGAATTCAACTAGGAATCACTGTCAAATTTGACTCCTTACACATTGCTGAGAAACCAAAGCAACTTTATTGTTTCACCTTTGCTCAGTCGGTGACCTTGCTGGCTGATCAAGCCCACAATCCCCTGTCCGGATTATGGTTTCTGTTCCTGCTTCAAGAGGTGGGTATAAACTTCCAAGAAGTTTTTATAACGCCTGTAACTTGTAATTTATTGACTTTTCCTTCCCCTCGAGGTAAATCGTGAATAACACAACAGGCTCGCTGGTAATTGTACACAATCACAAAACGCCGTGGTTGGCCTGCTGATTCGTTGCAGGGGCACGTGTTCTTAGACTAAATGTCAAACCTATCGAATTAACAGTAATCCCATTGAGGCACTGTACACTGTGAATTTCAAGCTATTTGTACTCAGGCTAATTTGGATGGACAGAATTCTATTCCATCCTGTAAATGTGAAAGGCTACTGTGTTTTATAGTATTATCTGAGAAAGCGGTTCCGCCATCCAATTTTCTACCTCTTGCCTGTCGGGTGTTGCCCCCCTGAGGTTCCAGTGAGGCTCCAGTAACTGGCACAATTGATTAATTTTCATGCACGACAGCGCGCTTCAAAGTTAATCCAAACCTGTTCTCACCCAACGTGCACACTCATGCATCTCTTTGCTTCTGTTGCCAAGCATAGCTTGGCTTTACTTTGAAGATGTTATCTTACAACACTAATGCGTAATAAGAATAATCCTTGCTTTCGATATAGCGCTTTTCGTGTCTTCTAGACGTCTCAAAGTGTATCATACAATACACTTGAAAGTGAATTGACTGCATATTTTGTGGGCGAAACGCGGCAGCCAATTGCGCACCACAATGTCCCACAAACCTTTGTGGATTGAAATGACCAATTGTATCTGACTTTGTCCCTGGGGAACACTTTCAAAGATATCAGCAACCCTCTGCTACTTGGTCCAAGTGTTATTGTCCACAGATATACCGTGAACATTGATATCAAGGGAGAACTCTATGGCAAGGGATTCTCCAGCCAAACACAATCATGTATTCAACTTGATGCTCAACTTTAACCAGCTGGAGATGGGGTAGCATTTTAAGGTAGCAATAAAATTGGCTCACTCACACATGAATATTCTATCATCAAAAACAGCAAATTGCATTGATATCGCGCCGTTCATGTCGGGGTTACATCCCAAGGTGCTGGGCTACCGAGAGCTTGTACCGGAGATGGTGGTTGGAATCAAGAAGGGTGAAGAGCAAGTGGGTGGGGGGAGAATTGCTGAAGGCACAGCCAAAGAGGAAGGTTTGAGATGTAGGTCAAGATGGCTGAGTTCCTTGGATTCATTACCAATTGACGGTTATTACGCCAGAGAGTGAGCATATAAGGTCCCAACTGTTGTCTCAGATCAGGTAACAGAATAGTCCAGTATTTGAATCTCCTTTGTCTTTCTGGAAATTAGGACCCAGTGCTGCAGTGGACAGTGGTTATAACCACTAGGATAAGCACCATTTCATCTTTTAACTAAATGTGAGCATGAGCATGAGAGGTAAAAGGGATATTAACTGAAGAGTAATTATTTATAACGGTTTGATTTTACAAAAGAATCGCCAGGGTATACCTGGCCCAGATTTTTCTTTCGATTCATTTTCAAGCGGAGGTAAAACAGAAGCTTGCTGAAATATAACCGTGCAATTTGTGTACAGAAATATAGTACGTAATTACATGGAGAACATGTCACGAGGGTCAGGACTACATTTTAAGCTGTTCTCCCCAGAGTCGTGTCTATTGTCAGTTTTACGTTTGATTTTTCCGAGCCGATAATTATTTAAACGAAATATCCACTAGGTGCCTTTGGTCACCTTTTTCCCCCTGCCCATGGCTCGGGTCCGGGATCCGTTATTGTGAAGCACTCTGAGACGCCATCCGGGCGCTATGTAAATCAAATTTGTTGTTGTTGTTGTGTGAGCTCCCATTGATGGCTTAGCAATGATTATGCAATGAATAGCTGGTCCAGAGATTCTATAAGGTTTCACCTCCGGTTCTGTCCTGAAATAACAGATCTCAGCTGGCAGCAACTGAAGTTTTCCTATTCACCTCAGCATCACTGGATTCAAAACCCCTGATGCAAGGTTTGTGTGTGGAGGTCAGAGTACAGGGTAAACCTCAGTGCAATGCTGGTAGTTTGATCCAATTACTTATTTATTCATCTGCCTGTTCAGGTGGGCGTTGAAGATTCCGTGGAACTATTGGAAGAGAGTAGGAGGTTTCTCCTGACCAGAAATGATTGTCACAACGTCTGCCTACAAATTCACAGCCACTGCACCTGTGGATAATTCCCTGTAAAACACTGAGACATTTTGACCTTATAAAGCACTGTATTCAAAAGCAAAGATTATTTAATTATTCTTTGTGATAACTGAGGAGGAAAGGACTCATCCCAGGATAGGCAATGGGTTGGAGAATTCAATCACTCCTACACTCTCTCTCGCTCTCCCCACTTCCCTCATCACATTCAGTTTCTCACACCTTTTATAATCGTTCACTCATTCTAACCTGCTTCTGAAACATCCACTGTTGTAAGAAGAGTGGAAGCAAGAGAAAATGTTGCGCAGAATGAAATTGAGACATTTTATATGCCATTCTATCGGCTCATAGAAAGGAACAACTGTATTTTGTAAAGAATGGTTATTAGAGGCTAGTCTAAAAAGAAATCATAATCATTACTATGTTCACAGCATGGAGACAGTGTGACATATTGTTCTTGGAACCCATCCAGGGACAGTGCTATGTGGATTATATTCCCTCACCCACAGCGCCTTAACTCTATTTAGACAAACCATCAGTTGCATTTGCAAAAGAATGTTCTTTCTTTCACTATCGGAAAAGATGAAGTAGTCTAAACACTATAGGGTAAAGAACGGGGGAGTGGGACTAGTTGGTTAGCTCTTTCAAAGAGTCGACGTAGCCACAATGGGTCGAATGGCCTCCTTCTGTGCTGTGAGATTCTATGAATAAAGAAAGCAAAAGAGAGGGCCAATCATCAAACAAAGAGCTCAGCAATTGCAATGGTTAACAAAATTAAACACATCAAAACAGGAAGGTATTTGTCTGAATGAGGTTGTGAACATGTCTTTGAGTAACTCCCTCTAGCCAAGGGATCCCTAAATGTTAGGTTTCTGCCAACATGGCAGAAATATCCTTCCAGACACCAAGATTGAACACGAAACTGAATCAGAATCATTGAACTGAATGTAAATCAGTGGCTACAGTGGATTTATAGAGTAGTGGCTCCAGCCTGTGTAATCCTCATCTCCATCTCTGTATATTTCTGTGCTGCCAACCCACAACACAAAATGTAATTTTGGCCTTGGTTAGTGTTTACTAACGTTGCAGTATTATGACAATCGAATCATAGAAGGATTTTATAAGTATTTGCTCATATTCGCAAGAAAAAGTCCAAACTTGAATTTGTTCATTTTTTCCACAAAATTTCATAAATTGTTTATGTTCGGACATGGTGAAACGTACATTTTTTAATAACACTGGAACCAATCCAACAACGACAACAACAAAATGACACTTGCATAGCGCCTTTCATGTCAGGAGGACGTCCAAAGGCACTAGACAGTCACCGTTTCAGACGAGATCCAAAGTGAAGTTTTTTTTCAGTTTGTCAAAAATATGATGTGAAAATTGTCACCGCTAATATTATCACATGGTTGAAGATTCATTCCCATCAATGTCTCAGTAGACATTCTGGTCTCAGTAGACATTCTGGTCCTCCTAATGTGAAAGGCCCCATACAGATGTAATTTGTTGTTGTTAAATTGCTTTAACTCAACATTGGACTGAAAGTGACATGATGGTGATTGGGTGAACCTTGTGTTGCTTTACAAGAGAGAAACAGTTAAAGCTTTTTTATATTTCGCCCACAAAATATAGAGGGACCCTTCAGGAAAACCTGTGGGTGTTGGGTGAGACCGGGTTGGACTCGTTGTGTTTTCCCCTCTGTGCTTGACTGTGGTGACTGACATCTGTCAAACCGTATCCCAGTGGGTGTAAGAAAGGAGGAGTCATTCGTCTTCAGGAGAGTGGGAGAGAATGTGAAAAAGCATAACTTACGCAAGTACTATAGAGTGCATCTGATTGCCGGGAAAGTCTGGTTTCATTCAAGTCTGTGTTGAATTCAAGTAGAAATAAAACCATTCACAGATTGGTTTTATTTCAGGCTTGTTTCCATTAAATAGGGAGGGAATTTTTTTTTAATTACCAGACAGATTAATATAGAAAAGAACCCATGACTAACGCTAAGAAAGCAACATTATAAGAACATTGTCTGGAAGTGGCATCATATAAGAAACAGATCAGGACACAGAATTTTCAATTCCCGGAGATTAGACTGCATTCAGTGCATGGGCGAGTCTCTGTTATTGTGCTAAACCTTAAAGCTTCATTAACTTGCTGAGCCACAAACTACGAAGTAATGTGATATTGGTTGCTTCCTTTCTCAGTTCAGGCATTAGGCTTATTTGACAGATTTTGCCTCCTCTGCCACCCCCAAGATTTGAGTGAGAGAGATGTATTGTATCCATGTTAGACTTGCAAGATGCTGTCAGAATCAATAATGTGCAGCCAAACCAGATCAGAGGTGGATATTGTAGGGTTGAATCCGCTGTTGGATTTCTGGATTTAAGCTAATGCTATAAAAGTCTCTCCCAAGCCCTCAAACCAAATCACTGCTCAGTTTGAGTCTACTCTCCGCTTTAATCATCTTCAAAGAATTAATCCTTGATTACTGCTCTGCCTAAAATCTGGGTCAAGAAAGAATCAAGTGTCAATTTTGTAAGTTTACAGGTGAATTAGGGTTCAACACTGATCACAAAAAACAAGGTTTTATTTTAAAAATATGCATTTGACTGTGTCCTTCCAGACTATCATCCCCCACCACCTTCTGATTATAACATCTTGGTACATGAACAAGTATGAGACTGCTTGAGAACATATGTCAGAGAGATAATAAAATAATTGAAGAATATTTGATAATGCATTGATTAATGTGTTCGAGAGAGAAATTGGCAAGTGCAACTTGCAAACAAGTAATTGGCAAGATGATGGAGTAAGGGTGGGAGAGTGGGACTAGCCAGACGGATCTTTCAAAGATCTGGTACAGGCACGATGGGCTGAGTGGCCTCCTTCTGCACTGTAAGATTCTATGATTCTATGAAGATGTTATCGTTTGTGAAGGCAATCCATCCATCTTAAAATGATCCACAATGGGTGACAAGCCAGCCCCCTCCCTGGAGGAGAAAGATGGTGGCAGTGGGAGAGAGAATTTACCTTGCATTGCAGATCAATGCTGCTTTTAGAGGTGGGATATGGTGTGGAACTGTATCCAAAGCCTCTCAAGCCCTCATGTATATTCCATCATTTATGTCAAAGGCAACTGTACCAAAGGCAGGTGTTAAAGGCAAATACAGTAATACGCAGGAGGAAGGAAGTGACTGATACAGCAATAATTGCAGACACATCTCCTTGTGTAACACTTAAGCTTGTGTGTCAACTCTGATTAATCGTTTCCTCTTTAAACAGAATAAATTCTGCTCTGAGATTAATATCTTACTTAGAGTGTCATTTTGCAACCGAGGACACATCATTGAATGGAAGGTCATTCCATTAATCTATCCAAGATCCCAAAGGTTCATATCATTCACTGCTGTGTGTTTTCCTCTGTTATTTCAGTAAGTGCTTTTGGTTCAGTGCTAATGGTTCTACAGCACTAGCACTTTTGTAATTTGCGATACGTTCGATCACTGTAACTTCTCCCAATGAAAGCAACGGAAATGCAGTGAGGTTTTTGTTAAAGATTATTCCGGACTGCTCATTTGAAATAAAGGTCGGAAAGTTGTGGATTCCAAATCCTGGTGTGTGCATTCACCCCTTCACTCTTTGTATTTCAAAGTGTCCCTCACAGGGTGGGTGGGTGGGTGGGTGGGTGGGTGGGTGGGTGGGTGGGTGGGTGGGTGGGTGGGTGGGTGGGTGGGTGGGTGGGTGGGTGGGTAGGTAGGTAGGTAGGTAGGTAGGTAGGTAGGTAGGTAGGTAGGTAGGTAGGTAGGTAGGTAGGTAGGTAGGTAGGTAGGTAGGTAGGTAGGTAGGTAGGTAGGTAGGTAGGTAGGTAGGTAGGTAGGTAGGTAGGTAGGTAGGTAGGTAGGTAGGTAGGTAGGTGGAGTCTCCCTGTTGCGGAGAAGTCAGAGGAGGAGGAGGAAGGTCAGAGGACCTCATACTCCTCTAACTCCTTTGTAAAGTCAATCTGAAGTATTGTCAATGGCAATAGCAGCCGGTGTGATTATTGGTAGGATTTGAGATATGAACATCTTGTAAAGCCTAAATTTCAAAGTTGCCCAAGCAACAATTGCCCAAGTCGTACAGGCTATAAGATGTGGTGTCATTTCAGGCCTCTGGTACCTTAGATATCACAGTGCAATATGCGACAACAAAATGATGTTGATATCCGCAGCTCGTGTCCTCAAGGTGAATGGAGCACTAGTGCCTACCCGAGTCAGCTCATGAAATTGCTCATCGAGCATCCTTCGATGACAGAGCATTTGTATTTGTTTTCAAAAGATCTTCATTAAACTGTAACTAGGTTAATGACAGCTTGTGGAATTGTGTCACCAATGGGAATGGCAGCCCAATAATAAAGCCTACAAAACTGTTTGTAATTTGTTGGAAATTACATAAGGAACACATTGTTTCCAGTGGAAAAACAAATCCATCAGATTTAAGTTGCATGGATGTGCTTGGCCGACAATGGACGCATCTTAGCAAGAAGAGGAATAGAGGTTGATAAGAATATAATTTTGCATTTGATATAGGCGTCTCAAAGCGTTTCACAGAATGTATTGTAAAGTGGATTGACTGGGGGCTCAAGAACTTAAAAATCCTCCTCCCTACCAGCCTTGAGAACAAATTGCTGCCTGAAATGTCAATTCACAAGATATGTTTACTGTAGCATATTCACAACACTCAATGCATTGTTTAGTCTAAGAATTAGTGACATAAAGTGTTGGATTGAATTTAACCAATTACTAATTTCATTGCACTGCAAATTGAACAAAATATTCATCAAATAGTCGTTATAGTTCCACAATTTAATCCTCTCTCCCTCCTTGTACACAAATACAGCATACAGGTATCCCTGATTTACGACAGGGTTGCGTTCCTGAAAAAGGTATACAAATCGAAACTTCGTGAATCGAAACGTGGTTTCCCATTTGGTCCCACGCAATACACCATGTACTGCGCATGCGCAAAAAAAGTGCCAATTTTTTTTTATCGTTAAAACAAAAGCAAATGTTGTATATCAATTAAAAAGGTGTTAAAAAATTATGTTCGTTAAATCAAAACCGTGTAAATAGAAACGTCGTAAATCGGGGGATACCTGTATATCATTACTTCTCATTCTACACTACACTACAGTACAGCAACATTGAGCTGTAATATAAGTGCCTCATTAAAAATAACAATTTGTTTTTGTTACTTCTGTATCATTTTCACTTGTCACCAGATGACTGTTGTTGTTGCTGGCTAAAATACAGTTACAATCTCTTAACTTTCCAGAGATCTGAAATTTCAACGAATGTTAGCCCCTGAGATGATTTCATCTTAAAATGTAAGATCAGGCAGAAATTTGTAGAATTGTTCAATTGAGTCTTAATTGAGAGCTGTTTTGTCTGCAGTTCTTAAAAAGAGACAGCTTTCAAATTAAGGTTACATTTATTAATGTTCCAAATTCTGCACAATATTAAATTTTTAGACAAAATGTCCTTATCGGCTAAGACTGGGTGGATTCTTTGTTAAATTATCAGTTGAACACAGGCACCCTTGTGCACTCTGGTGAAAGAAATGAAAGACAGGGATTCCAGAGGTCCATGTCATTTCAGCCAGTAACAAGTAACGGCTTCATGATCTGGTGACAATAGGTTACTCACTACCGACCATAAGATGACATGCAGTTGGCAAAGATCTTCTTTGAACTGTGTCACACTTTATCTATGTGTGTGTGTATATATATATATATATATCTACATATATTAACATCCCATATATTGACATAAAAGTATTAAAGGTTCTTCATCAATGATCACAGTAAGAAGGAACCACTATGCTACCACACTTTGAAGTAAAGGAAGTGCTCATCACAGCGCATTAGAAGACTGATATTGAACAAGATCCTTGAATGTTGGATCTGTCTCAGGAATAAAGGTTTCCTCTCCCAGGGTCAGAAGCAAGTATGAACTCTGGTAGAAACCCAATTGGGTATTTAGTTCCACAGGATTAAATTTGAGCACCCCACCAAGTAGTGAAGAGAATGAAAATGTCATGCTGGTTTATTGGGAGAGAGAGCATTCTTCGGGAGCTTAAATTCTGTTACCTGGTCACAGGAATAAAAGAACCTTGAGGTTAAGCTGCATATATTTTGTGTTTATTTTATGATCATCAGCAGTAGTGTAGAAAATTATCAGAAGGTAAGTGAATCCATCCCTTCATTTGTACACTTTTGTGAAGCAACATTTATTGTATTTTGTATCTGTAATTGAACTGGGTGGATGGGGTATTCATCTGTCTTCCTACAATTCTCCATCAATCGGGGTGGTGGTGAATAGGATTACCCCTGGGTGAAAGATTTAGGGTGAAAGATTTGAAAAATACAAGTGCCACAAATGTTGTTCAGTTATTACTGAACAATATTAGAAATTTTCAACACTAATAATAATACTGTACTTCCATTTCATATATACCACCTTATCACATCTTCGGGACATCTCAAAGTGCTTCACGGAATATATTATGCGATGGATTGATTACATTTTGTGGGTGAAACATGGCAGCCAATTGAGCACAACAACGCCCACAAACAGTCGTGACTTGACTGACCAATTGATTAACAACAGGGTAGGTACCTTACGGCCAGGCAAATAAAGGTCTGTGGAGTACGAAAATTTGCCTCCTGTTTCTCCCCATCAGGGGAATCGAACCTGGGTTCTCTTGCTTGCGAGGCTAGTTCTCCAACCAATATGCTATAAGACACTGTAAAGCAGAGATCACATCGGCAGTATCAAACGGATAAAAAGGCACTTGGTAGAGTTGTAAATCACTGGAGCTAAATGCTACCTCACATGGATGGCTAAGATGTGATGCACATACAGGCAATCCTATCACAAGGCACGACTACAAATAATAATGGCAGTACTGACTCAGGGCATCAGATGGCTCATGAGTCAGATGGAGAGTTGGATCGGTGAATATGATGGTGATTTTTATCAGTGATTTAACACAGCTGTCTGAACTCTAGTTGCAGAATCTATGAGTTGGGTAACAGTTCCTTGCACCTCGGAGCCCAGAGTGAGCTCACTGTTTCCTTACTAACAGGCAGCTGGCTGACAGTAAAAGTAAATTGGTCAATACTGTAGTTTGGATCAGCAAATTGTGTCCACCCTCTATTGTGCGTAGAGCATTACCTTCCTAAACGTTTGTTTGCTGCCGTTTCCCAGGAAAGAGCAGGTTTTATTGGATGAAGCAAAAATGCCTATAGTAAAGGCAGAGGATTAAAGAGAGAATAAAGGACAACTTCAAGTGGTTCTGATCCGGTCATTTCATCTCAAGGTTCATAAACCACAGGATCAAAGGTCAAGGGGTTAAAGTTAAAATAAAGTTAAAGTAAAATTGGGATGAATTGATGTCATGAATCAATTATACCTCTTAAAAAACTTTCCCCTCTGATTCTTCCCTTTATTATACTGAATTACAACAGAGTTGCAAAGACATCGCCCACTTTTGAGACCTTACAATTCAAGCCCAGTCTTACTATAAGCCAGCAATTTGGGAGGTGGGTGGGGGGGAGGGGGGGGGTTTGGCAGGGGGGGGGGGGTTTGGCAGGGGAGGGGGAATTGAGATCTCAGAGATATCTGATCTTGCCCTCACTGAACCACAACCACTTTCCGGCAGGAGTTATTGTATACAGTATATTCCGCCCTGGACTACATTCAATTCAGAATGACTTCCAACAAGTACCCTTCCATTGAGGCCAAATCTAGATGAGGCGAAACCCGAGCCAAGTTTGCTTGCTCCACAACCCTCTGTTTACCTGGCAGTAAGTGGGAACATGGTTGTTAGTCGATTGACAGATCGTTATTCCAGGGTAATAATTCCTTAAAAAAATGAATTGGTCACTCCAATCCATCACTGTTTGTGGAAAACTGCTGTGTGCAATTCGCTGGCATAGGGAGCCACAAAATATAGTCAATTCAGTTTACAGTATATTCTGTGAAGTGCTTTGAGACTCTCAAAGAAGCGATAGGTGCTATATGGAATGAAAAAGATTACTATATTTATTATTATTTGTGTTGACAGTCTAAGCTGACACTCTGATACAGTACTTCAGGCCCGTACGCAGGGGGGGTGAGACGGGTGCGTACGCACCCCCCCAAATTATAAAAGGTCCACATTTTCCAGGGTAGAGAATTGTATTTTTTTATCAAATTTAAATACCAAGTAAAGTAAATTTATTGAGCATATGTGTAACAATCAGTTCTTCAAAACTATGTATAAATTATAAATACGCATCTTTGAATGTTTTAGTATTAATATATAATTATCGAGTCGCACACCAGAATCGGCGTCTACCCAAAACATACCGCGTCGATAGACGATTCAATGACGCGGCGAGTCTGTGACTCGTGACTGGATAAACATAGGCGCGCGCCAAGACTCAAATCCATCCTCGTTTGGAAATCATACAGCCACAAGGGTAGTAGCACCACTACTGGAAGCTAAAATCATCTTTTAATCTGATCACCGTAAGTAAAAATTGCTCAAGTTTTGAGAGGTGTGACTGTAATGCTAGCAAACAATGACAACATATTTACAAGCTTCTGAGAAATTAAAGCTTTTGAGAACCCAACAAAAAAGTTATATGTGTCTGGACGGAAATGCCTATCTTTAAAAAAGATACTCATGGACGTAGGCCTATGCTTTAGCGCCTATGTCTACGTGGTGTGTCAATTGGAAATCATCCCGTATACACTACATAAAAAGGTAGCACCACTTTGTGGAAGCTGAAATTGTATTTTAATCTGATAAATGTAAGTAAAAATGACTTAAGTTTTGATAGGCGTGTTTCTGAAATATCATGTTTCTTGTTTTGACTTGATTATCACATTTGATTTATATTATTAAAAATGTATTACTGTAATTAAAAATTGCTTTTAGAGACGTCCACTGGCATGCAAAAAAAATATGACCGCAAAGATAAACAGTGCTAGTTTATTTCACATTCAGTTTTGTACCCAGAGTGAAAAAACATCAATGTCGCACGAATTTGGCATAAAAATAGTTTCACCATCATCTGATCTAGCGAACTCTGGCATTGACAACCACACTTCTGCACTGATCCCTTCTCTCCATGCAGCCTGAAAACTCCCGCCTGCCAATACCCCAATCGCGCTCCAGAGTATCGATGTAGGTTAGGGTCGGTCTACCTCGTGTTCTGTGACCGTGCAATGGTTCCCATAGGATAGTAGGACTATGGACAGTTTCCTCCCGGCTTCTCCAGCTATGTCCGCTAAACGTAAGACGCCTCTGCAGTAATGTCTGTGATACCAGTGTGGTAGTGTACCATATAGCTCACTATTTGTCAGATGCTGTCGCCAGTAAACGTTCAGGGCGTCTCTTAGAATCCTGGTATATACCTCATGAGTCACCTAATCTCCTGGTCAAGGTTTGCGTAAGTGTCCAGCATTCTGCTCCATATAGGAGCGACTTTCAGCCCTCGCGTTAATGCACATTCATTATAATATGGAAATCGATATTGGTAGAGTGGTTGACGTATTCGCTTCAAAGCGACCGAGGCGTCTCGAATATGGAACGCTATTAAAGAATTAATTTCCCCTCCCTTATTTTTTCAAGTATTTTTTCGTCAGATCAGTATTGCTTGATGGGTCACTTCCTTTAATTTTGATTCTAAATAAATAAATAAAAACTAACTACACTATTGCTCACAGTTCAACGATATTTTCAGGATAATGCTGATAACATGTGAATTAACTGTTTGACACTGATTTTCAGTTTCTGTATATTTTCTTGTTTTTTATAAAATTTGCTTTGCTGGAATATCTGAGCACATAATTCATACTTTACTCTTACATTATTGTTCATTACAGTCCGAAAGAAATTGAGTCTTAGGATAACAATGCAGAACAACTTATTAATTACTGTCAATCTGTAGTTTATGATCATTTTCTCTTATACGCAACATTTATCAAGCATTCGTCATTGTACTGTGTTAATTGGATTGTAATTTACTTTATCGTTCACATTCGGTACATCATCGAGTCAACAATCGTGTTTGCTTTTATTGGCGAACACATTCGACCTTCCCAAAAAATTTAGACACGGACTACCGGGGAAAATAAAAACACTGAATAAATAATGATGCTCTTAAACACCAAGGGCATGAAACATTTACCGTTCATATTGGATCTTGTAAACCGATTAAATAAGACCTCAAACTGTGTAAAACGTCGGAGCCTCGAGGGGGCTTCGGGGGCAGCCCGCAAGCCCCCGGCCATTGTTGGTCCCATCACTAGCAATTCGCACCCCCCCATTAAACATCCTGCGTACGGCCCTGTACTTCAGGACTGTTGCCTTGTTCGAGATGTTATTTTGTCTCCCTACTCTAATGGATATTTGCTTACAAAGTATGGTCACTACTCTTTACAGAATGTCCTAGGAAGCGCTTTGAGACATGCTCCAGGCGTGAGAAGCACGATATCAAATGCTTTTCATTATTTCATATCATTATTATTAAAATCCATAACGCTATTTTAAATGCTAGCTTTTCTTACCTCTAAAGGTATCATACTTCTTGTCGAACACACACACAAGATAACTAGGGAAATCTGTCACTGAACGGGTTCTATCGTATTCCAGAGTTGACCAGCATTTGAACCCATTCCCAAGTAAAGGAGGCATGAATTTCAAAGTTACAGTTTTGCTATCAGAAGAATGGAAACCAACTTAATTTCAGCAAGTTATGTCCAGTTTCCAGAGGAAACTAAAAGAGGAAAACTGGGTGGAACAGTGCGGAACTATCCTTTCACTTCTGAGTTTGACTTCAATTCAGACTGATGGCAAATTTCCTTTCTTTAACGGTTGTAGAGTCTTAAGTGAAATGTGTTTGGGAAGCCTCACCCAGTTCCTAGTAATGGGTGTGAACACAGAGCACAATACAAAACTAATTGCACTTTACTCTGAGATGTCCCACAGGGATGACTGGTGTTGAAATGTCTCGCTAAAGACATTCTGAATTGACTGCAGTGCAGAGGGGAGTGAGTTTTGGTCAGAAGTGTTTTTTCTTTGGATGAGACGATCAAATGAGGTCCCCTCTACCACTTCGAGCGTATCTAAAATATAACACAAACCTTTCCCTTGGTGTTCTGGCCACCAACTCTTCAGTAAATTGGCCAGTTCATTTCGACGGGCTGTTTGTGTGACATTGCAGTGCATACAATTGCTAACACATTTAATAATAATAATCCTTGCCATTTGATGTAGTGCCTTATCGTGTCTTCGAGATGTCTCAGAGCACTTTAAAGAATATACAGTACCATAAATTGAATTGACTGTACATTTTGTGGGCAAAATAATTTTACCTGCAGATATACAAACACTACAGTTGTCTGCAAATCTCTTTGAGACACTTCAGTGATTTATATCAGCGCTACAGACTTGCATCAGGAAAGTCACTACAACAAGAATTCTTAATTGGCAAGAGGCCAGCTGATTGGGAGAAACTAGCTTCAGGGAATGGGAAGCCTGGAATCAGATCCCTTGCAAGAGAAATGCGAGTTAGGAAACAGTTTGAAAAGAATTCCTCACGCTAATTGAGACAAGGAACACATTGAGAAATACAAGAAATTTTGTCCCAGTTCTTAAGAATTTACGTTCATGCTGCATTTTGGAAAACACTTAAATACAGTGTTAATTTGGAAGTCGTTTTTTTCTCAGTTCTTACAAACAACCAACTTCTTAATTAAGGCTGGAATCAAGAATTTTCCACAACTCTGCACAACTTTAAAAATTAATATTACGTGGCAGTCCTAAGCCTAAAACCATGATGAATTTGGCCTCTGCTGCTTCCTAGAGTCTCTTATGCTGGATCCAGAAAGCTTAAATAATTTCCAGAAACATAACTCTCTTATAAGTTCATGTTCTCCGCTTGTGAAAAGATTGTAAAGATCAAAACATCTGGAGACAGCCAAGACATTCTTTTTGCTATTTGCTCAATGTGTAATTACATGAAGTTCAATGATTACTATAATAAGGAAACAATAAAACCCGCAAAGTGAAATTGTGAAACCTCTTAAAACTCGTTCTTAACTCTAAACATTTGTTTAACTTGAAAGCTGCAGTTAATAATTTAAGAACTTTCAATATAAAATTATTTCCTATCAAGTGGAACCTAGAAGGGTATTTTTTTTAAAAAAAAAGGTATCAAAGCTATATCCATAACACATAAAACAAAAAATATTCTGTACTTTTAATATTGATTCAGTGCAGAAACTAAGAGTGTTGTGTTCCAAACATAAGATTTTGGAATTGCATCTCTATGAAGTTCTAGCACTGTAACGACCAGGAGAATTATGGACTTGTTTTGCATTTTCTCATCCTAATACTATATTTGTGTTTGCTTTTCTACACTCAGGAAGAAATGTTGCAAGGGTTTCAGATTTGTGTTTGGCCAGTGTATACCCGAAGGTAAGCTGAACATGCTTTATCACTTGCAAAATTAACTGAATGAGTGAGCTAGTTTCCCTTCAGAATATTCTTATTTTATTATATTATTGAGTCCTGTAGCTCAGTGGCTAGAGCACGCGCCTTACAAGCTTGAGACCTGTGTTTGAATCCAGGCAGGGTGAATCCTTGGGCAAGATTCCTAACTCCACATGCCTAATAATAGTCCCTTAAATAAAACAATAATAAATTGGTTATTTCAATCCATGACTATTTGTGGGACACTGTTGTACGCAAATGGCTGCCACATTTCACCCACAAATATACGGTCAATTCACTTGACAGTGTATTCTGTGAAGCACTTTGAGACTTCTAGAAAATGTGAAAAGCGCTATATCAAATGCAAGGATTATTATTACATTATTTCATCCAACGAAATACAGTACACAGTCAATTCACTCTACAGTATATTCCGTGAAGTGCTTTGAGACTTCTCAAAGATGTGATAAAAATTACTATCAAATGCAAGTCTTATTACTATTATTATTTGCAAAGTTTCTGTTTTGTTTTCCCCAAATCTTGCTGTTTACATGTGATTCACCTAAACTGCCCAATTGTTCCTGGTCTGAGATTAGCTGATCCAGTATAGACCAGCAATTGAAACTGGTTCCCTCCAGGTATGTTCCGTGTGCAGGGTTAACTCGATCCATTAACTTTATCAACCGAGCCATCACTCGGTCAGGTTCCAGATTCTTTTGAAGTGGATGGAAATATCCATCCACTTCATGCCAAGTTATTTATTAATGATTAAAGGCAAACTGTATCCTGCAGTATAATATGTACTTTAATGTAAATGCTTCCGATCCGGAAGGTGCAATATCATTGTTGATTGCATTCGATGTAGCAAAAAAGGTCTCACAGCACTTCACAAGCAATCAATGCCGAGTGTAGTAACTGTGGATTCCTATCCACACGCAGCAGCATTTTACAGTTTTTAAAGTGTGTCTTTGGATAGTTAACATCCATATAATCAGGCACACAGTGACACGATCCATATGTTACATCTGCAAGGCAGTTCTCCCCTGCATCAATGCAGCACTCCCCTCAGTACTGGAATGGATTTTCAGACTAGACTGTAAACTTGCGTCCTAACGTTGGGCTTGAAACCACAACCTTTTGACTTGGCGGCAAGATTACTACAATAGAATCAAATTGACACCGAGTGACATTGATGTCTGTATTCAGTATCTTACACCAGCATTTATCTAATTCTTTATTGTGCTGAGCTATGTGCTCCGCTCCACACCATTTTGTTTTCCTGTACTTGGTACAGGCAGCTGTTAATTTAATACTGGATGTATATTACTGGAATGAATGTATCTCACTTTCAGTGAAGCAGCTGGTGTATATTTCTCCCTCTGAATGTGCGTTTGCTAGCTCTGTGCAATTAAACACAGGTACAGAGCTCACCAACTGACACCACAAATCTAGTTCGCTTTAAGTATCAGGTGTGCAACCAGCTTTTCAATGATATAATAGTGATAATAATCCTTACATTTATATAGCGCTTTCCACGTCTTATCGACGACTCAAAGCGTTTCACAGCGTACAACAACGTCCCAAGGTTGGGACAAGAGCAGGGGGAGAAGGAGAAGAAAAGAGGGAAGAAAGGGGGGAAAAGATGTAGGGACCAGAGCAGGCGGGGAGGGGTAGTGGTTAGGGGGAGGAAAGTAGGAAAATTGACTGTATATTTGTGGGAGAAATGCGGCAGCCAAATTGCACACAACAGTGTTCCACAAACAGTCACAGAAGTGGGGCTTGGGGAAAAAGAGGACAAGGGGAGGGGCTGAGGTAGGGAGAAGGAGCGCAGAAAAACCGACTGTATATTTGTGGGCGAAACGCAGCAGCCAAATTGTGCACAGCAGTCTCCCACAAACAGGGTAGAAAGTAGTAATCCTTCAATTCAGTATGGTGCCTTTCACATCAGGAAGACATCCCAAAACGCTTCACAGCAATGTACAGTACTGTAAAGTGAAGTGAAGGTACTCTGGAAGCAAAATATTAAAGCTTTTGGATGATTCAATGGATCACATGAGATCTTTTAAATACAATTCACTTGTAAAAGTTGAACACTTCTTTTTAAACGTCATGTCGTTAAAAACCTGCTTTGCGTTGTATTTCAAACATCTTTTCCATCTCCGATCGAAATGTAGCCACTATGTAATTACAAAACAAGAGGCATTAATTGTGATAGTTCATTAACACACTTTGATGATTTGCTTATATTGGGAAATCTAATTAACTGTAATGAGAGCAAAATTAATGCAGATTCCAGCACACAGCACGTGTCCCTATGAATCCAGGGTACAACAAAGTTGAAAAGTAGGAATGTGTTAGAAATAGATGGAATGGAAGGAAGGGTGACACACGGTACCGAAAGGAACTGAAATCAAACCCAACAAAATTACAGCATGTGTGTCTTGTGTATTTGATGTGGTTCTAGTTCAGTTGCAAACTGCCATGTGGATTTATCCAAGTATGCCCGAGCTCTTTCTTTACACATCATTAGCTGTTTGTGGCTGAGCCGAAATGTACTGCACTTGTAAGAGTGCATTTCCTTTCAAAAGTAATGCCTCCTCGCCTCGCTTTGCTTCATGCATCATTAGCTATGAAAACATAGAAAATCTCTCTCCTCTGAACTCAGCACTTCCTTGCACAAATGGAACAAGATTCGGAACAGCAAAAGCCTTTGTTTTATTGAAATCTATTTTTTCATTGAACTGTCTCACTCTATGAAGAGTTTGCGTATATATCAAGAGCAAGATGCTTATCTATGTGATACATGTGGTTTAACAAAATCAAAAACAGTGAGTTCAATCTCTGATGGATCCTGACAGGGTAATCTAATAATTATAATAATATTATAATAACGATTTTTGCATTTGACATTGTGCTTTTTAAGTCTTCTAGACGTCTCAAAGTGCTTCACAGAATATTCTGTAAAGTGAATTGACTGCATATATGTGGGCAAAACGCGGCAGCCAATTGCACACAGCAGTGTACCAGAAGCAGTCATGGATTGAAATGACCAATTTTTTTCTTTGAGGGATTATTATTGGGTGCATGGATTAAGGAAACGTCCAAGGTTTTGCCCTACCTGGAATCAAACCCCGGGTCTCTCACTTGTAAGGCGAGCGCTCTAACCACTGAGCTACAGGACCTCACAATCTTTACAGTATTTTCGATGTTCATCTTAGCATGCACCAAATTGCATTTATATAGCACCTTTCATGTCGGGAGGACGTCCCAAGGCTCCAAACATTGAACGGTTTGCGTCCAAGATGTGGGTTGGGAGCAGAGATGGGTGGAGGGCAAGATTTTGGTGGAGGAAAGAGGACCAACGGTACAGTTGAACTGGAGGGTCTTGAGATGGCTGGTAAATGTATATTTATACTGGTTACAATGCTGTAAAAGTTGTTATTATAATGTTTGAGTTAATTTTAAAAAGTGTGCCTTGATAAAGGACCTTTCAAATAAGATGAGCACCTTACAGGGATGGGAGGAGAGGAAGAGGCTTTTACAAGTGAAGATCAAAGGCACATTAAAAATATGCATTAGAGAGGTCTTATAATAATATTCCTTGCATTCGATACAATGTCTTTGAGATGTCTCAAAGCACTTCACAGGACACACTGTAAAATGGTGTGACTGTGTGTTTTGTGCGTCTTGGTGTTAATAGCCCTGCAGAGCCCAGTGTAGGGGTTACAGGGGTGTATTTTACTGTAATAGTCACTTTGAATTTGGAAACAATATTTTTTGGGGAATTACTTCTGTTGAGCATTTGGCAGTCTAAAGCATGAAGGAAAACATCTGCTACTGGGCAGGTTTTAAACATTTACGATATTTGTTCTGGCTTTATGTCTCTCACAAAGGCAAAGCAGGACCACATTTGCTTTCAATGAATTGATTGAAAGTTTCCTTCGCGGGCTAAGGAGATACTTGTTTTGATATCTGAGGATTTCCAAGGGATTATCATTACTGTAAATTACTGAGATGGAACTTATTACATGACTTGTAACATAATTTTCCGTATTCAGTGCATGTGTTGGAAAAACAAACGTTCGTCTTTGAATAATATTCGAATCCTTGACAGGTGCAGAACTGAATGTGATCTGCCAGTTAGGAGAGTAATGTGTGCATTTAACAAAGTGTTAGATATTACAGATCCCGCCTTTTCTGGCAGACAAAGTGTAGAAACCAGCGGGAAGAGTGAGGTGATACGACAACTGAGCCAAGGCTGTGAAGTCATGTGAATTCAAACAGCAGAAAACTTCACAATAGCTTTTGTTTGCTCTTCATGAAATGTTCCTCAAACATCGAAGAGCTTTATGGCAGCTTGGCGCTGCAGTGCGTTACTGCAGAAACAATTATTTCAATTAAAAACTGTTTCAATTGTCAAAAATTACCCCTCCAACCAACAAAGCGTTATTATGGTTGTGTACTGTTCTTGTTTATGCCCCTATTGTTCCCAGAGCTGAAAAATGAAAACCTAAAATCTTTTTAAAAAGGCACCATCTACTGTCACCACAGTGAACTGTTAGCCCGCTGCATTGCTGTCAGTCTTTAGACCACTAAGTGGCATTGCTCACCAGTGTTACAGCACTTGAATCATTTTCAGAGGCTGCAAATCCATCACAGTCTTAGCTTAAAACCATTTGTTTTTAGAGATGGGGGAGAATGTTCGAGGCTTAGGAGTAAATGTGAGAATTTTCCAAATTTCTGAACCATCTTAAAGTGGGAGGTAATGATTTTAAGGCTAGGACCTTGCGATATTTCAGCCCTCAACTATGTCCATTTGAACTCATCTGCTGTGCTCATGCGTTCCTTGGCTCAGTGTCACACCGTAGCAATACACTGTATTAAACACCGCTGCTGTTGCATAAACACTGAAAGATAAATACATCCGTTCTGGAAGGCAACACAAAATCACAGCTTACTGCGTCCCAACTGCACTAAATGATCATTTCAACAACAACAACTTGCACTTATATAGTGCCCTCCATGCAGGTTAGTGTCTCATAGAAACAGTGCTGGAGCCTGATTCTGAGCTGGGTGGAGGGAGCTAGCTGTAAGCACGGTCGAAGAGGAAGGTTTTCTGGCGGGACTTGAGAAAGGGGAGAGAGGGGGTAAAAAGCAGAGGGATTGAGGGAAAGTGAGGAGTTCAGAGAGATGGGGAGGTGCCAGAGAGGGAAGGGATTTCAACACGAAGTCGAGCTGTTCGGTGTTGGGGAGCCAGTGGAGCCTGGCCAGAACTGGTGAGATGTGGGTGCACAGTTTGGTCCGGTTCAGTTTGTGGGTGGCACAGTCATCAATTTCAAGCGCTCGTAAATTAAACAATTTACTGAAGGTGAATTATGATTTTGCTTTCAACTATTCTTAAAAGCATATTTTTCCTTCTCCAACTTTCTCCCCTTTTCTGAAGGCAATAATTAATGCCAGAGTATTGTTCCTTGAAGTTGACTGCCCTCTGGTACATTGCTTGAGAGACCGTTCTTTGCATTTGGACTTAACGGTGATAGGGAAATGGGAATAGAATCGATAACTCCAATGTGGTGGGGTGGGGGTGTAGTGGGGGGTGGGTGGGTGGAGGTGGGAGGGAGGAGAGAGAATGTAGCAGAGGCACAGCGACAATGGGAAAAGAAGAGGAATGGGATCAGAGGAGATAGCTCAACAACAACAACGTACATTTGTCTCGGGCCCTTCACAAGGTGTAGAATCCTGTAGCGCTTGTCTGGGATTTGTGCACGTGTGAGGGTGGGGGGGAGTGGGGAATGAAGACAAGTTACAGCTGAGCCCAATCCCGTCCTCACTTGATGTTCAGAATTGCGTAACTTAAAATAGATATTGATCAAGAGAACATGAGTTGATTTTCCCTTCCTAATCCCAACTCTGTCAATCTAAATATATGCTCCAGCAGCTCTGATCATACTGGGATCAACTAACTTCGCACAGAGTAAGCCTCCAAAAGGAGTTTAATGAAATTGCCTCTTGCTAAACTGCCCAGTACTCTCTGGAACAAGGTGAGAAGGGTACTTTCCTCCATTGAGAGAGTGCGTGCAAACCTCAGGCTGATTTTGATCCTCTTAAGAATAGGGATGGGTTTCCGTATGGGTCAGATACCCAGCTGCCCCATAAATTTGATACTGGGTCTTTTCTGGATCTCATAGTTTAACTTCGGATTAATCGCCACAAACATACAGATTTTACACTTCAGCAAAAGCTCTGGTCAAGGAGCAGGAGATGAGAAGTGGCTGCAGAGTTCTTGCACCACCTTCTGAAAAGCAGATAACATTGAGGAAAGAAAGCATTCGATATGGAAATGATTCCACCCAGTGAATGTGACATTGCCTTGTAGATCGGAAAGGCTCCCAAGTTCTATCCCCAAAGTGTGAATCTGTTGAAGTTGCAAAGTATTTATTGCTGTGAATATATAAGTACCTTGCACTGTCCCTTTTCAGCCATACAAACACATATGCACCGGTTGAATGATCTGGAAGAGAGATCCAAAACAATAATAATCATTTAATATAGTAGCTTATCGTGCCTTTGAGACATCTTAAAGTGCCTCACCGAGTCCATTATAAAGTGGATTGACTGTATATTTTGTGAGTGAAATGTGGCAGACAATTGCGCACAGCAGTGTCACACAAATAAACCCAACATTTTTTTTTAGACATTACAGTACAACATGTGAAGGACTCTTGAGACCCTACCCCACGCGAAGGGCTCTATATAAATACACGTTGTTGTTGAAGCACTTTGAGCCGACCGTCCGATGAAAAATGTGTTCCAGCAAAACAAGGTCTAATGCAGACTTTAAAATTACAGCCAAGTTGGCAAAAAGTGGGATTGGAAAACATTTTGTTCCAAGCTGATAGAGTGGGATCTGTGCAAACAGGACAGACATATTTTAATGCCTAAAAATGTGAATGAAAAAAACTTGTTGTTTTGGGTGGTTCTTCCACTTTGCAGCCGTGCACTTGAAACATTCACTGAATTGTATTTTGCCCGAAGGCACTGCAGTGTGTGAAACTCCCCGCTTGCCAGTCATACAATTATCCTGTTGCATAATATGTTAAGTTGACACACTATAAACTCAGTTAACCTGTTGTTCTTTTTTTCCCCCTCTTCCTGTTTACTTTGCGTGGCATGAAACACAATTCCAGGAGTTGTCTCTCTGCCATCTGTGTCTTTTATCTCGAAAAAAAATCTAAAAAATCTCATGGCTGTGCTTCGTGTGAAGATTTGTCTCACAGTTGCATGTTTGAGCCGTGGGAGTGGTCGAAACTGTTGCCCTATGTATGTCTGGGTAAATTCCATCAATTCTCAGCTGAAATGTAGGTGTGATAAATACACCAACAAAGGATGAACAGACCAACTTGTTTCTGGTCACTACAATATGCACGTTGACTCCCCAGTCTTAATTGACTCTAGGATACCCCTAGTGGTAATTTGCCAAACTCTTGCTGAATTCTTCCACAGTTCTTGAAAGAACACACTGCAAAATGGCTTGAAATTAATGCTGTTAATTTGTTAAATTTGCTCGGAAATGCTACGTGGAGTCCTGTACCTCAGTGGTTGGAGCACTCACCTTACAAGGTGAGACCTGTGTTTCGAATCCAGGCAGTTTAGGGTGAAACCTCGGGCAAGTTTCTTTACTCCACACACCTAATAATAATCCGTCCAAAAATAACCTATTATAAAAGATTGGTCATTTCAATGCACGACTGTTTGTGGGACACTGCTGTGCGCAATTGGCTGTCGCGTTTCACCCACAAATATACAGTCAAATCATTTTACAGTATATGCTGTGAAGCGCTTTGAGACGTCTAGAAGACGTGAAAAGCGCTATATCAAAATGCAAGGTTTATTATTTATTATTATGTTAATGTTGATCTATATACAGTCAATTCACTTTACAGTATATTCTGTGAAGCGCTTTGAGACGACTAGAAGATGTGAAAACCGCTATAACAAAATGCAAGGATTATTATTATCTAGTTAACTCATATATGAAACAGTTTGTTGCTGTAATACTTGCAAATCATAGAGTTTGGAGTGGTGCGTATAACTTTGAGAATGTCTCACAATGCTTTCCAAAAGGTTTCTGTGAAATGTAGTGACTGTGTAATGATTAGTTAGCAGGGTTAATATTCTCGAAGGATGGGTTTGAACCGGTTGAGATGTTTGCATGTTGACCGCTTTTGTGATCTTGTGATCAGGTGGAGAAAGTTAGGGAAAACTGGACAAAGAAAGGAGGGCCAATGCCTTTTGTCACATACCTCAAGTCAATTTTCTTGCCAATTGACCAAAAAGTATTATTGACAGTACCTGTGTTGAAAAGTGTCTGATGGATTTACCCAGTTTGGGATCAAACAGGACAGTGTGGATGTGAGTAGATATTAGCAAGAGGAGAACAAATAGGGGAACTTTTTCCAAGTTAAAGCAATAATTTCACAACCAAGATCACAAATCTCTGACCAGTTCATGTTTTCAATGCATTTGGCCTGATACAGTTGATAGAACATATGGCTATGAGATTTGGGGATGAACAACAACAACAAAATTACACTTGTATAGCATCTTTCATATTGGGAGGATGTCCCAAGGCGCTGGACAGTCAACGATGCAGACCCGAGCTGGGGTCAGGATTGGGGAGGGTGGAGGGAAAGGATGGGATCTGGAGCTACCAATGGGACCGTCAAAAAGGAGGGTCTTAAGTTGGGGCTTGAAGGAGGCTAGGGAGCGGGCAAGGCGGAGGGACTGCGGGATGGAATTCCAGAGGTTGGGGGCAAAGTGGCTGAAGGCTCGCCCACCGATGTCAATCAAAAGTCACAGCATGGGTAATGAGCTGAATGACCCAATGTCAAGCCCTGACATTGGACCTTTGAGCTCATGCTGTGGAGGAAATGTTAAATTAAGGTCATGTCTTTAGTCTCTTTTAGGTGGATACTAAAAGATTCCTTGATCTGCTCAAATAGACAAGAGAGCCAAGTAAAAACTGATGATTCACACCATGGCTCTGTGTACAATTGGCTGTGTGAAAATTGGCTTCTTCATTCACTTACAAATACAGTCACCATGCTTCCCAGCAAGTGTTTTGAGTTGTTAAACCTTAGACACTATGTGAAACGCAAACTTTATTATCAATGGGTCGTTTCGTGCATATCACGCCTCTAGGCTTGAATAGCTTTGCCGGTGATTGCAGTTGCAGTGCTGTCTGCGATGACGTGCCTCTAAGTGTTGTGAGTGTTGTGATGAACACGATCAACAAACATGAGAATTTACGGACAGATTTCACATCCCATTGTTGTTCACCACAACACATACAAGGAATTGTAAACTCGTTCCTTATGATGTGGTGCTCACTGACGTTCCATTTGACTGGGACTAAAGCAATCGTCAGCTGTTAAATGTTTAACTGCGCATTTTCTTCATCCCTAGATACCGATGTCTGTGCTGAATCAAGATGTGAACAGCAGTGCACTGATAACTTCGGGCGAATTGTATGCACATGTTATCCTGGCTATCGCTTTGACAGACAACGTCACAGGAATCATCAGTCACCCTATTGCTTAGGTGAGATTCCCTAATATTTATTTTAACAACAATACATTGCATTGATAAAGCGCCTTTCGAGTTGGGAGGACGTCCCAAGGTGCTCATATTTTGGGATGTCCTCCCTATGTGAGACACAGCAGGTGTGTCTGCAGAAATATATGGAGTTAACAATATCTTTTTAACAGTAAGATATTGATCTGCGGCATTGATAACATTGAATGAGATCCCATGTTATTGCTTTAACTGCTGCATGTCACAACCAATAACTTCTTAAGTGAGTGCTTGACTATTTAAACTGTAGCTCATCAAGGAAGTTCAGGGCAGGATCTGCACAGCTCCTGGTGTTACAAAAAAGTCTCATTTTTACTCCCTTGATTGTAAAAGGTCGAAATTGCAGTAATCTTAAGGATGTCCCACTCCTGATTTAAGGAAATAGTCTTGTCCCACCACCTTCGCCAATTGCTAATTAATACAACGATAACAACTTGCATTTATATAGCGCCCTCCGTGCTGGGCTGCGACTCAGAGTGTTTAACAATGGCAGAGCCCGAGGCTGAGCCAGGGGGAGAGGGTGAGAGGGGAGAAGGTGGAAGTGCAGTCAAGGAGAGAGGTCTTGATGATGAGCTTAGATAGGGGCTCCATAGTTAAGACCGCAGTGTTGTCTTTGGGACGTCCTCCTAACACGAAAGGCACTATTCGAATGTAATTTTGTTGTTGTCCGTGCTTAGTAAAAGCAACTGTGTCTGCAGAAATACGTAAGATCAGGGTGTGAATTGTAGTGACTGTAATTGTGATCCCCTACACCCACAATATGGTATTGAGGCACAATGTACAATTTAGGAATAGAAAGTCACTAACTAGCTTTGGTGCTAGTGAATGCAGAATCTCCTTATTTTTCTTCCATTCCAGTATCTTTCCTGCTCTTTAGATCAGTAAAAAGTAGTCCCTGCTGTTCTCTGCAGATATAGATGAGTGTTCAACAAGCCACGGACACCTTTGTGATCACAAATGTGTTAACACACCGGGAAGCTACAAGTGTGAATGCCAAGAACAGTTTTACTTGGATGTGGATGGGAAATCCTGCCTCAAAGCTATTAATGGTAAGTCGGAACTTGCTTATCACATCCAATAAGGACTGCACTGTACATGTTGGAAATGGTAGAGCGTGAATGCATAGTGTAATAATTATCACTCAGTAATGAAATACATGCCAACGCCAGGATTTATTTTCTTGGAGAGAATCATTTCGTGTAATCCTTTGTCTTTCAGCTTGTGCCTTGCAATGTCCTCTTGACACGAAAGGCATAGGTAATAGATTTTGCTTCAACCTAAACTTTTGGTAGAGTGTACCAGGTCCTATTAATCATGTAACAAAACATATCCTAACTAACTTCTCATTTAGTTTTAAATTGATACCCTCTAGTTGTTCCTATCAGTATAGGGTGCATTGTGTAAGCAGTAACAACAACTTTGTTTTAAATTTATACCCTTCTTTATCTCTACCAGTTCTCCTCTCAAACGTCTCTATTCCAGTGAAAACAACTGCCCTCATCTTTGTTGATAAGTAAAAGCCTTCCATAATATCATCCTCATGTGCCTTCTCTCCTGTACCTTCTCTTTTGAGCACCAAATGCTCACAAAATCACTTTAGAGTATTTTGTGGTATAATAATACCCTAACCCATGGCCTAATCGATCATTTGTACATTAGAATTATTGCAAATTCAATCCAAACTGACGTATTGTGACCAACTGATATAATTGCCACACATTTATCTGGATGTCTAGATATGAGCTCATCCTTTTAGAATACCACTACCCGTTTGGCAGCTCTGATCTTTATTGGCAATCGAGGGGGGAAAAATAAAAAGAGAAGGAAATAGATTAAAAGACAAGATAAAGTAGAGAAAAAATAAGATTATTATCCAGCACACTACCTAAGCTATGCAGAGTGTCTAACAAGTCACACTACGCATGATTATTCTCACCACTAACTGAAATAAACTGGCAGCTTTGGGTGGAAATTACTTTGTTTGGAAACTGTGCAAATCTTTCAAGATCATTTTGAAGATGTTCCTATTCAGAATAGGGTGCATTGTGTAAGCAGCTACAACAACTTGTTTTTATATAGCGCCCTACATGTAGTATAATGTGAGTGAGGGCTGTAAAGTGATGAGGTTAGACACTGCGCAGGGGAATGAGAGAGAACGGAGATGGAAGAAGTGACGATAGATGTGGTCAAAGGGGTAGGCTGTGAAGGGTGACTTCAACAACAACTGCAACAACAAAATTACATTTGTATTGCACCTTTCATGTCGGGAGGAATGAAGGCGACGGACAGTCAGTGTTTCAGATCCGAGCTGGGGTCAGGATTCGGGTGGGTGTCGGGAAGGGAGGGGAAAGGGGGTGACTAATGACACCATCATTAGAAGAGGGGGGCTCTTGAGGAAGCTAGAGAGGGTCTTTTAAATTCAAACATCAATTTATCTCATGCATGATGATCACACGTCCGACTGATGTGAAAGGGGCTCTACAAATGTCATCTGGTTGTTGTTATGATTTGTCATAGTTAATTTACTGATCAGCACAGATTCACCTTAGTCTAAATAAATGATGTCACTCGCTTGCTAGACATTGCTAATATCGTATATCAAAAGAGCCCATTTGGAGCAGAGTAGAACAATGTTGTGGTTCCACAGTCAATGATAGTTCTCCCAATAATCTAGACAAGAAATTCCCCTGTTTCATATCTTCCAACAGGAGAGAAGGTATTCTAAGGGATATATAATAATATAAATAATCCTTACATTTGATTTAGCGCTTTTCACATCTTATCGACGTCCCAAAGCGCTTCACAGAATATACTGTAAAGTGACTTGACTGTATATTTGTGGGCGAATTCACAGAGGGAGTGTGCTATTTATTAATCACTCCATGAAACTGTCTTGCCTGTCACAAGAAGCTTCTATGCAGGGAAGGAATTTGATTCAATATACTGTACTGCAATCGCTTACCCAGTGGCTTCCCAACTTTATCTTGGCTTCCCCAGCTGAGGTTGGGAACTAACCATGTAGATAATTATGGAGAGGAGCTTTTGTTGTGTTACCAACTTACTGTATTATTATTATAACTTATTATTGCTTGGTTTTCCCAAGCATACATCTTCCTCAACAATCTTCCTTGTTCCTTCATCCACAGTCTATTGAAATTTAGACACATTTCCACGTCTCCAGTTCTAACTCATTCTTTCCTTGGACATCAAGAATGAACTATTTGCTACCAGTCTATAATTTCTCCTGGAATCTTAACAGCTATTAAAACGCAATCTTGGGCTCCCATAACCACTATTTTTTCTCTTAGCTTGTTTTTTCCCTTACATGTTCCAACCATGGTCAGCTCCTCAATTGCAATTTTAATTTTAAAAAATATATTTTTTGGCATCGTTACCGTTTGTCTGAGGATTAAAGGTTCATGTGGTGCATAGATCCGCGTCCAGGCTGAGTCACTGATGAAGATGTTCCCTGTTATGCTTTCTTTCAGACAGCAGTCAGATCAAATCTGAACATCTGATGAGTGCTGGCACCTGTTCAGTCACGTGTGAAGAGTTTATAGACATGAAGCAAACCCTGGCACAACTTAAACAGAAGGTAAAAATACAATGCTTATCCCATTATTGCCTATCCTGCTCTTAATCTTTGCAGTGAAACATTACCGAGGGCTTTTTTCACATATGATGTAGTGGACTGGGAAAGACCACCGCATTTGGTCAATGGAAACAAAATGTTCACTCCTTGATCTCTAATATCCTCAATCAATTCCAATTCTCTCCATTAGAGGCTAAACTACTAACTCAATAATGTACATCTTAAACAAAATGTGTTGGCTTTAAAATCAAGGGCGTTGCTGTGCTTTTTCCATGGTAGTGATGGAGGGCGGGGGGGGGGGGGGGGGGGGGGCGGAATTCCCACAATGGCTAATGATACTCTCAAATGCATAATAAGCTTACGAACCTAAGAATATACTGCAACCTGGAAACTAAATTCATATTCAGGGCTCCATCAGAAATCCTGGACACTACAGGTTGCCAGGCAGGACAGCTGGGGTCAGGACACAGGAATGACTTTATTTGAAAAGCAGCTTTTAATGCTGCAATGAGACTGTAGGGTTGGTGTTCTAGATGAATGAGATCACAAGAACCGATCTGGTGAATGGCCTGACAACATGTCAAGTATCGCGAGTGTATAATGGACTTTTGGGTGAGGTAATGCCTGAAGTCTGCGTAACTGAATCCATTAGGAAGGAAAACAGGAATAAAGAACATTGCCTCAAGGAGGACAGGCGAGGAGGGGAAAAGTAGAGGGGTTTTTTTCTTTTAGCATATCAGAATCACAGTGTGACTTTTATTGCATTACATAACAGGTAGCTATGGTCAGATTATCTTAACCTATCATTAGTCACTGAATCAGCTTTGTCTCACAGGCATACTCCATTCTTATGAATGATTATTTGCTACTATGCTTATTCAAAATTTGTGGCGTTCTGAAGCACTGGAGTTTGAAAGCAGGTCGGTCGAGAATGGCGGGCCGTAAAAAACATGTATGAAATAGTTTTTAATTGAGTCAGCGTGTTATAATGATAGTAATCTTAGGGTTAATACATTAGACACAACTTGCTTCTAACTTCCTGACAAAGCCAGAGGCTGTACATATGAATTAATGTGCTGGGTTACATTGGATGCCAAAACAATATAATTTGGTACAGTATTAAAAGGGCCGTGTCTTATTGACTAAAAGTGGTCCCATTACCACAATTGTGAATTCCATTCCAAGGGATGATGGCATTATAAGTGGGAAAATGTCACACTGCTGGAAGTAGACAATGCTCTTCTGAGCATAACTCTGGGACCTGTACACAGGTAGACAGGATGAAAGGAACCAGTGCCTTTAAGAGAGAATATTAAGACAACACCGAGCTGCAGAAATTATAGCAGCTTAAATACTCAAGTTTGAGTTGAACATGTCTAATGATAATAGTCCTTATATTTCATGCATGCCTCAAAAGGCTTCACAGGATTTACAGTCGAGTGTAGTAACTGTACTTTACAGGGAAACAAACCTGCTTTGAACGTGGGAAACAAAAGACTGGCAAAGCATGCTTTGCAATGTGAAGCATTTCTCAACTGATGAATATTGTCTCTTTCTCCAGCTTTTGCCAACAGACCTGGATAACTCCAGTGAAAAGGTACTGTTGGCTGGAAAGTGCACAGACTCTTTACAGTGCCCTTCGAACACACCTGGGCATCCCGGCCCACCTGGTAAGCTCGAACACCACCAGCAACAAATGACATTACATGTGTATAATGCCTTTCGTGTCAGGAGACCATCCCAACACGCTGAACAGCCAATGATTTGCAACTAACCTGGGGGTTGTGATCAGGAGGGGTGGAGGGCAGAGAGGGTAGGTAGGGGGTAGGAGGATGACCGAAGGTGCGGCCAAAGACGAAGGTGCTTAGTTTCAGGTAAGGAGGCCTAAAATTGTTCATTGCCTTAAAATGTATCATGCAGAATTTTGTACATTTCTGAAATTCAGCGTTGATTTCAAAGCTTAGTTTTCTGTAGCTTTTAAAAAGATTGTTATCTGCCCTGGCAGGTTATTAAACTTGTGTGTGTGTGTGTGTGTGTGCGCGCGTGTGTCTGTGTGCGAATGGTGGGGGTCAAAAGCCAAATCCAACCTTATCTTTACCTGACATCCACACACTCATATCTGCCAGCAGGGTGTCTCTGGATACTGATGAGGGAAGTGGGAAGTGTGTTTTCAAAAAAACTCTATTTGTGGCATTTTGATAGGGAACATTTGACTGTAAAAGTACCCTTGTGAGAAAATAAAGACATTTGTCTAATGATAAGAAATGTTTTAAGAGTCCAAGATATGGTTTAGGAACACGAGTCAAGTATGAACAGGAAAGGGAGGAAAGTTCCACTGCTCAGTGTTTGAACTTTTTGCCTGTGTTTAGAATTAAGAAAACGCAATGACTCGTCTACACGCCATTTCAAAAAGAGCCCAGGGGGGAAATTTTAAAAACATGTTTTAACTGTTCTGATCTCTGATACCAAATCTCTACTGAATTTCCATCCAAACATTTATATGGTAGTTCTTTAAAAACAAAGAGATAAGACACTGACTGTGAATTAGAGCTGAGGCTTAAGATATTTTACACTGATTGTTCACACTAAGCATAACATCGCCATCAAAGTATGATGTTTAGTGTCTTGCCTTCGATATGGCATCCTTTCGTGACTCTGGTGAACTAATCATTGATTTTGTGGCTGAAATCCAATGTAAACTTAGAAAGACAGACGTTGCGTGTCAGCTGTGCCAAATATTTCCAGCTAACATCCGCCAATGAACAACTATCCCCTCTGCTTAAAGTTATGGAATTGACAAACAAATAAAGACTTGTGGCCACAGCTATATATCACTTAACACCCGGAGCTACTGTTACAATGTGGTAGTCGTGGTCGATAAAATCCCAACCAGCGTAACAATGGCGCAAACCAGTCAGCGCTTCTGCATTCATTGTGCGTACACAAGAAAAGCCGGCTGCTTGCTGGCTGGATCTCCATGCTAGTCAGTGGCTAAGACAACTTCCATGTCACCAGAGTGTTGAAACGTGTGCAATTGCACACAACCAGCAGGAAATCATTTTGGTGGCAACCTGTTGACAAGGAAATCAGCCACTGCTCATCAGGGAAGAAGCTGCCCAGGGTATTCATAGATTCTTGGATTCATAGAATTTTACGGCACAAAAGGAGGCCATTCGGCCCATCTAGTCTGTGCCGGCTCTTTGAAAAGAGCGATTCAATCCCACTGCCCTGCCCACTCCCCATAGCTTAATAGACCTGTTCTCCCTAAATAAAGATCTAATTCCCTTTTAAAAGTTGTTATCGAATCAGCCTCCACCAACTTTTCAGGCAATGCATTCCAGATTCGAACAACTCGCTGAGTGAAAAAATTTCTCCTCAGCTCCCCTCTACTTCGCCTTGAAACTATTTTAAATCTGTGACCACGAGTCACAGATTCGCCCACGAGTGGAAATAGTTTTTCTCCATTTGCCCTGTCGAAACCCCTCATGATCTTATAAACCTCTATTAGGTCTCCCCTCAATCTTCTCTGCTCCAGAGAGAATAACCCTAGCCTATCTAGCCTCTCCTCATAGCTGAAGTCCCTCAATCCTGGCACCATCCTAGTAAATCTTCTTTGTACCCTTTCCAATGCCTTCACATCCTTTCTGTTGTGTAATGACCAGAATTGAACACAGTATTCCAGCTGAGGCCTCACCAAAGTCCTATAGAGGTTAGTCAGCACTTCCTGACTTTTGTACTCTATACCCCTATTTATAAAGCCTAGTATCCCATATGCCTTCTTAACAGCCTTGTCTACCTGACCTGCCACCTTCAACGAGTCACTAACAGAAATCCCCAGGTCTCTCTGTTCCTTCACACCATTTAAAATTGTACTATCTAGCCTATATTGCCTCCCTTCATTTCTTCTCCCAAAATGCATCACCTCACACTTCTCTGCATTAAACTTCATCTGCCATGTGTCTGCCCACTTTACCAATTTGTCTATATCCTCTTGCAGATGGCTACTATCCTCCTCACTATTTACTATTCTCCAGGGCCGTACGCAGGATTTTTTTTGGGGGGGTGCGAATTGCTAGTGATGGGACCAACAATGGCCGGGGGCTTGGGGGCTGCCCCCGAAGCCCCCTCGAGGTCTCCGACGTTTTACACAGTTTTAGGTCTTATTTAATCGGTTCAGAAGATTCAATATGAACGGTAAATGTTTCATGCCCTTGGTGTTTAAGAGCATCATTATTTATTCAGTGTTTATATTTTCCCCGGTAGTCCGTGTCTAATTGGGAAGGTCGAATGTGTTCGCCGATAAGAGCAAACACGATTGTTGACTCGATGATGTAAGGAATGCGAACGATAAAGTAAATTACAATCCAATTAACACAGTACAATGACGAATGCTTGATAAATGTATGCGTATACAGAAAATGATCATAAACTACAGATTGACGGTAATTAATAAGTTGTTCTGCATTGTTATCCTAAGACTAAATTTATTTCGGACTGTAATGAACAATAATGTAAGAGTAAAGTATGAATGATGTGCTCAGATATTCCAGCAAAGCAAATTTTATAAAAGACAAGAAAATATACAGAAACTGAAAATCAGTGTCAAACAGTTAATTCACACGTGTTACAAGCCTGTTATCAGCATTATCCTGAAAATATCGTTGAACTGTGAGCAATAGTGTAGTTCGTTTTTATTTATTTATTTAGAATCAAAATGAAAGACATCAAGCAATACTGATCTGACGAAAAAATACTTGAAAAAATAAGGGAGGGGAAATTAATTCTTTAATAGCGTTCCGTATTCGAGACGCCTCGGTCGTTTTGAAGCGAATACTTCAACCGCTCTACCAATATCGATTTCCATATTATAATGAATGTGCATTAACGCGAGGGCTGAAAGTCGCTCCTATACGGAGCAGAATGCTGGACACTTAGGCAAACCCAGGAGATTAGGTGACTCGTGAGGTATATACCAGGCTTCTAAGAGACGCCCTGAACGTTTACTGGCGACAGCATCTGACAAATAGTGAGCTATATGGTACACCACCACACTGGTATCACAGACATTACCGCAGAGGCGTCTTAGGTTTAGCGGACATAGCTGGAGAAGCCGGGAGGAAACTGTCCATAGTGCTACTATCCTATGGGAACCATGGCACGGTCACAGAACACGAGGTAGACCGAACCTAACCTACCTCGCTACATGAAATGCACGGATTATATTATTATTCAAAGAGAGAAAGAGTGACTTTCAGAGGAGTCACGTTGAAGAGATTTGTGTAGGAAGAGCTGTTGCTTTGCAGACTCGACTGCACCTGTCCTTTATATCCCGCTGGTGTGAGGCAGCAGTTCTGGGGACCTCAACTCTAACAGGTGCAGGTTAACAATCCTTTAAGTTATAGCCAATTACGTGACACTGCCCACAAACCCTGAAAAGAAATCTCAGTTGTCAATCAGTCAGATATGCAACCTCGACCTTGGGAATGTCTTCAGATTCAGAGGCACTGAGTAGGAGGGAAAGAAAGTTTCGCACAGGTGATAGAAGACAGCAGCATCACCCGGCGAGTCGCCTGGCACAGTGAATAGCACTCTGGCCTCTGAGTCAGAAAGTTGTGGGTTCAAACCCCACGTCGGCACTCGGTATCACACAGAGGAAGCTGACACTTCAATGTGGTGCTGGGGGGGGTCCCATTGTTAGAGGCTGTTCTTTTGGTTGAGATGCTGAACCGAGGTCTGATCCGTCTGTTTAGATGGATGTGAAAAGATCCTCTGACACTACTCGAAAAGCGGAGGGAAGTCTCTCTCCTGTTGTCCTGGCCAACAAACGCCCCCAAATAAAATCGGTGACTCACTCCATCGGTGTTTGTGGGACAATCCTGGGCAAAAACTGGCCACTTTACAGTACGTTCTGTGAAGCGCTCTGAGCTGTCTCGACAATGTACTAAGGCACTATTATCAATTGCTAACATTATCAGATTAAAATACGATTTCAGATTCCACAAAGTGGTGCTACCTTTTTATGTAGTGACTGTATACGGGATGATTTCCGATTGACACACCACGTGGAATAGGCGCTAAAGCATAGGCCATGAGTATCTTTTTTAAAGATAGGCATTCCCGTCCAGACACATATAACTTTTTTGTTGGGTTCTCAAAAGCTTTAATTTCTCAAAAGCTTGTACATATGTTGTCATTGTTTGCCAGCATTACAGTCACACCTCTCAAAACTTGAGTCATTTTTACTTACGGTGATCAGATGAAAAGATGATTTAACTCCAGTAGTGGTGCTGCCCCTTGTGGCTGTTTACGGGATGATTTCCAAACGAGGATTTGAGTCTTGGCGCCTATGTTTATCCAATCACGAGTCACAGACTCGCCGCGTCATGGACTGTTCTATCCACGCGGTATGTTTTGGGGTAGACGCCGATTCTGGAGTGCGACTCGATAATTTTATATTAATACTAAATCATTCAAAGATGTGTGTTTATAATTTATATATAGTTTTGAAGAACTGATTGTTGCACAAATGTTCAATAAATTTACTTGGTATTTAAATTTGATAAAAAATGCAATTCTCTACCCCGGAAAATGTGGACCTTTTATAATTTGGGGGGGTGCGTACGCACCCGTCGCACCCCCCCTGCGTACGGCCTTGTTCTCCCTAACTTAGTGTCATCTGCAAACTTGGAAACTGTACTCCATACACCCAAGTACAGATCATTGATGTAGATTACAAACAGCAATGGTCCCAAAACTGATCCCTGTGGAACACCACTGCTCACTTCCCTCCAGTCTGAAAAACAGCCGCTCACTACAACTCTCTGCTTTCTGTCTCGCAGCCAGTTGTGGATCCACGCTGCCACTGCCCCTTTTACGCCATGGGCCTTTAATTTCCTAATAAGTCTCTCATGTGGCACTTTGTCAAATGCCTTTTGAAAGTCCATGTAAACTACATCAACTGCGCTACCATTATCCACCCATTCCGTTACCTCATCAAAAAATTCTATCAGATTTGTAAGGCAAGATTTGCCTTTAACAAATCCATGTTGACTGTCCTTTATTAGCCTATATTAGCCTAAGTGAAGATCTACCTTGTCCCTGATTATGGACTCTAGAAGTTTGCCCACTACCGACATTAGACTGACTGGTCTGTAGTTACCAGGCTTGTCCTTCTGCCCCTTTTTATACAAGGGAGTAACATTAGCTATCCTCCAGTCCTCTGGCACGACCCCTGTGTCCAAGGAAGATTGAAAGATCGTGGCCAGAGTCCCTGCTATTTGCTCCCGTGCCTCCCTTCGTAACCTAGGGTGCATCCCATCCGGACCAGGTGACTTATCCACCTTGAGTGACGTCAACCTTTTTAGAACTTCCTCTCTGGTTATAATTATTCTATCCATTTCTCCTACCCTCTCCTCCAATACTATGGCATTGGCTGTATCATTTTCTTTTGTGAAGACAGAGGCGAAGTACTCATTCAGTACATCAGCCATGCCCTCTGCCTCCACAATGAGATTTCCTCCTAGGTCCCTAATTGGCCCCACCCTATCCTTGACCAGAAACAAGCCAACAAGATCTCAAGTGAACTCCCCTCGGATGTCAAACCAAGGTCCCGTCTGCCTGTTTGAGAGAGCATTAAAGATGTTTTGACACTATTTAAAACGAGAAGGGAGTTTCTCCCAGTATCCTGGCCAACAATCCTTCAGATTAAATTGGTCAATCACTTTGTTGATGTTGTTTTGGTACAACACACGATCCCGACACTTAACAGGAACTTTGAGACATTAATAATGGTAATCAGTGCATTTGATTTAGCGTCTCATCATGTCTCAAAGAGCTTCACTGTATATATTGTGGGAGAAATCCCTGACATTGTAAGTGCTGTAGCTAGTGTAAGGATTATATAAAAAATACATTGTCCCAAACATGATTTTGTTTTTTATGTTAAGGTCCGCCCGGACAGTCTGGATATAACGGCATCATGGGGCCGATAGGACCTCCAGGGTCTCCTGGTATACAAGGAGCCAGAGGCCATATGGGTCCCATGGGACCTGTCCCTGATCTGTCCCAGTGCAAGAGAGGAAGGCGAGGCCCTGTGGTACGTGAACTTCAAAGTAAATGAATGATATTTGCTCCAAGGCTAGAAATAACCACTGAGGAATAATCTTGGCATGACAAGTTACGTTGGCATGACAAGTTTTATACATGTTGAAAACTCTCTCTGTCAAGCAGGCACTTGATCCGTATAGCAGAGTTGTTGCTGTAAACTTAGCATTATTCTGCTCCATTCAGTAAGGTTTGCAGATGTATTCCTATCTTGTAAAAAAAATTTATCAGGCAATTGGAAATTCACTTTTTTAAAAAAAACGGCAGTATAAATTTGAAATTGGACATTATAGTAATACATTTATTTCAGAGATGAATAGGTACACGGGCATAATTATTAAATTTGATAGCTCTCAACTGACATTAATGAATTTACCAGACAGTTTGCATGTATTCCTTACATTTTACATTTTAGGTTCCCATACATTAATATTACTCGCTTTGTGCTGGGTGAATATTCCTGTTTATTGTTTTCACATGATATCAACTTAGCTGTTGAACACTTAAAGCTTAAAATAAGTGTGGCTGATTATCCATCAACTATTGTCCATTATATTTTCAGGGTGCGCCTGGGACATCAGGAAGGAATGGCCAAAAGGTACTAAAGTTCTGTACATCCAACATTTGTGTTTGTGGAATAAGACGATTTAAACTCAACTGAAAAGCTTATCCCTTCCACCTTTTGGGCTGGAATTACTCACCTATACATAACAACACTCGCACAAACAAATTTTATTGATAAGGGATGAAATTGAGAACAAGTGACAGTGAACAAAGGCTGTACGATGATGTACCCTGTTGGAGAAAATTACACATCTATAGTGGCATGCTCTTAAACAGGGCTACATCAGCCACCCAGCCTGACAGTAATAAAGCTGGTTCAGCGAGAACGGTTCAGAATTTGGCTTTAATTCATCTCACCTTGCTTATACTCACACGAGAGCGACGGCCTCAATGAGAGGAAGCAGAGATGTTGGCCATTGAACTGTATCCTAGGATATCACAGTGCCTTCAGCAGAAGAGGGGAGAAAACCAGAAAGGAATAGGATGAGATCAGATGGGCAAAAAGGGCCTTCTTCATCTCGACAAATCTTGTGTGTAGAATGTTAAAAAAAACAATGCTGGCAATTTCCTTTAATGGTACACACTTTATTAGCCATGTCGTTTTTCCCTCTTCGTGGGTGTATGTTCCTGTTCTCTATTGTTCTCTAACTTCGGAGACGTTGGTGTGACTGTAATGTACTATTTTACTTCTATTTCAGGGGGAAAGGGGGCCACCAGGTGCCAATGGACTGCCGGTAAGACATGTAGTGAATGAAGTCAATAAGAGCACAAGGCCATACAAATCCTTGCCTTTGATGGTCTTATCAGATCATCAGAGCATGTCAAGCACTTCACGGAATCTTGCTGTAAAATAGCAAGCTATGCTAGTTAGACTCCAGCAGTACCCCTAACACATACTCTGGAATCCCTAAAGCCTTGGCTCTTGACAACCTGCGCCTAACACTAATCAAGTCACTGAATTAAGTCATTGAGCCACAGGGGAGCTGCTGACGTTGATATTTAATCTGAATTTTCTTGATGTATTTTTTATCACACTTTGTTACATTTGTGTAATTTATTTCAGGGTCCCCCTGGCTCATTTGACTTTTTATTGCTAATGATGGCTGATATCAGGAATGACATCATTGAACTACAAGAACGAGTGTTCGGGCACCAACGAGGTATTACTCTGGACACTCTGCCTCTGGACACACATGATATGGGATCTGGACAAGACGCAGTGGATCCAACACAGTCTGGCAGTCACAATAGGTGACCAACTGTTCCCAGACTGTTACACAAAACCTAATTCACTGTGTATCTGTCTTAACCCTCCCTCCACTGTAAATAACATGAATTATTACGATCCCATCTGTTCAAACTATCTAAGTATTGAGCCACAAACTACTTCTAAGAAAAGAATGAATGTACAAATGCTTTATATGTTTGTGTATCATAACAGGGAAGTTTTGTTAGGTTTTTATAATAGATTTTCCCCTCAGATAATCCTGAATCCTATGTAGATAATCCTTGCATTTGATATAGAGCCTTATTGCATTCTCCAGATGTGTCAAAGCGCTTCATAGACTATTAACTGTAAAGCAAATTGACTGTATATTTTGTGGGCGAAACCCAGCAGCCAATTGAGTACAGCTTGAGACCAGAAATTTTGGGTTCAAATCTCATTTGTTTTACTGCGTGAATATTCACTGATATGCCAAGAGAGCAGGATTATGATAATATTAGTCATTTAGCATTATTCAGGACTTGGGTGAAAGGTCAAGACCCACCATGCATGACACCTCCAAGGTTCAAAAGATCAACAGTCGAAACAAGAGTCAATATACAATGTGTTAGGTAGCATCAAGCTCTGGTTTAAATCCTTTCGATCAAGGGAGGCAAAAAGGACAACTGAGGGAGCTAAGGTCCCCAGGGTAGGAATCAGTTGGGAGTAGAAGGATTTCCGCTGAGTTTTGTTATACAGTGAGATATTAGTAAGATGTAGTGTGTGCAATTCTGCACTTGAATTGTGAGAGACGTGTGGAGGAACAGTAACCAGAGCAACATTGATAAAAAGCGATGTGTTGGTTCTAGTTCAGATTTATTGGAATTAGTTGACAAAGTAAAACAAAATAATGATTTATGTTCCTGAGTTACAGAGCCTGGGGAGGAGATTGTGGCATGATAGATTAGGGAAATTTCTTGCTACTCTCCTCTTCCTCTGCTCCCTCTCAGGTTTGTTGCTGTTTAAGATAGAGGTTGCTCAGGTCACTAAGAAATTCAAATGTAATCACAGTTTGACATATTCTGTCAGATTTGTCTGGATTTATCCTCTCCACCGCTGCATTTGCGAGGAACATTTACATGAAGTCACGAACCAGTTCATATTGTGAATATTTTGTGTCGGTTGATTTCAGTTGCAAATTTCCCCACAAATTCCCCCACCTCAGTAGATTGGTTTCCTGTAACCTGCTCTGAAGGAGCAAAACAACGATTTTACCTCAATTCATCATAATTTCATTTTCAGTTAAGGAATATTTAATGCTTTCTTTTTTTAAAAAAAAAAGGTTCTAATTTACAGTATTTCTAATGGGATTCCTTTCTCTAGAGTCCAACACAGAGGGCAACCTTGCTGTGATAGAATTCCTGCAAGTTGTTATGACAAACTTCTGGTTACCAGAATGATTTAACATTTTGGAATTATTTGCCCACAAAATACATTCCATCCACTATACAGTGAAATCCTATAAAATGCTTTGAGACATTTCCATGATAAGGCACTAAATCAAATACTCAGGAATTATTATTATTTGCACGATTCAAATTGTGACATTAAAAGTTCTACAGATAAGATTGCTATGGATTGGTCCTTTCCTTATTAATATTATGTTTTGTATTTTCATTCTTTGTGCCAATTTCCTCCAATATAAATTACCATCATACTCATCCTTAAATTTGTTACAGCGCCTATCATGGTGGGAGGCTGCCTCACAGGACATACTGTAAAGTGTAGGGATTTTGTAGGTGAACGCAGCATTTTGTGCACAGAAATTGGGGTAACCGGAACAGGCAGATTGTCTCATCCGTGGAATGAAGCACACACAGCCCCAGCAATGCACTGGAGTGTCAGCCTAAACCATACAAGCTTAAAGTCCCGAAGAACTTAGTGAACCACAACCTTGTGATTCCGAAACATGAATGCTACCAACTGAGCCAACCTGACAATCTTACCCTGACAGAGGAAATCCAGTCTGGCACATTATGTTCAAATAAAATCCACTTGTAATAGATCGTATTTTTACCTTTTAATTTCTTGAATAATTGTCCCCAAACCTTAAAATGACAAAATGTGTGGCTATATTTAAAAGGAAATAAATGATGTTTGATTTGATCAACATATTGTGAATTGACTGTGTATTTTGTGGGTGAAACGTGGCAGACAATCCCGCACAAATGGTCATGAAATGAGTGACCAATTTTGTTTAATTAAGAGGGATTAATACCCACTCCAAAGAAAAATTATCAGTTGAGTTAGCTGATGTACAATTAGGGCATGGACCCTTAGTTAGAGTGGAGATATCTCCCAATTATCATGTTCTTGGTTGCTATCTGTAGATCACTACAGAAGGTTGGTGTGTGATTACTGTGTGCTGGAGAGGCCACTGCCTCTCCGCTCAGGCTGCCAAAACCCTTGTCCACGCATTCGTCACATCAAGGCTCAACTATGGAAACTCCCTCCTCGTGGACCTTCCCAGCTCTTCCCTTCATAAGCTGCAGATCATCCAGAACTCTGCAGCTTGTGTCCTCTCCCGCATCAAGCTCCGTGACCACATCACTCCCACCCTTGCCTGGCTCAATCGGCTCCCCATTTCTCAGAGGATCGAATTCAAGATCCTCGTCCTCACTTTCAAGGCCATTCACAGCCTTGCCCCCGCTTATCTCTCCAACCTACTGTCTCCCTATGAACCAGTCCACAACTCCATTCATGGGGCTCATGTCTGCTCCATGTCCCCCGCCCGACCCGCCTTACCATCGGTGAGCGGGCTTTCAGGTTCTCTGTGCCTAGCCCACAGTCCCTTTACCTCGCTTCCTCTCTTGACTCCTTCAAGGCCAGTCTCAAGACCATCCTTTTTGATCGTGCTTTCTGCTGCCCTCCCAACTCTCTCCCTCCCCTCCTAACTCTCAAGTTTTGAGATTGAGGTTTTGTTGCTCAGGTTTTAAGCCGTTTGTGAGGATCTTTGATTCTAATCATAGAATCGTAGAATTTTACAGCACAAAAGGATGCTATTCAGCCCAGCGTGGCTGTACCAGATCTTCAAAAGGCAGACCAACTAGTCCCACTCACCCATAATGGGATTAAAGGGATATGGGGATAAGGCGGGTAGGTGGAGTTAGAATACATCAGCCATGATCTTATTGAAAGGCGGGCCAGGCTCGAGGGGCCAAATGGCCTACTCCTGCTCCTAATTCTTATGTTCTTATAAGCCCTGCAAGTGTTTCATTTTTAAGTACCCAGACAATTCCATTTTGAAAGCTATTATCGAATCTGCTTCCACCAACCTTCCAGCCAGTGCATTCCAGATTGTAACAACTGTATGTTAAAAAAAACATGTATGGTGAAGGGTTTCCGCATGTGTCAGACATCTGTCTCACTAAATAAAACAAATTGGGCTAAACCAGCGCAAAACATCCCATCCCTAGTATAAATCTAATGTGAGTCACTGGCAAGTGTATATCTTTTGAATCTGTTATATAATGAAAGAAGATAAAAGGACAGAGAATAGTTGAAGGTTTTAAAAACTCGTAAAAGTTAGTGAATAATGTGATGACTATTGATGTATTAGGTGAGGGGCGCAGCGAGGGGTAAGAAGTTGGACAATGGTTTATTTGGAGCTCGGGAAGAATAAGGGAGAAAACTCGGAGAAGCAATGACCACTGTAATATTAGTAAAAACAGAGAACAGTAAGTGAAGCTGCAAAGGAGAAATAATTTTCGGACAAGGGATAAGAGAAAGAGGTTTTCATTATCAGATGAAATCTTGTAGCCTGTCCAGTAGGGTCCGTCGATATGGAAAATTTTCCGATTAGATATATCGATGGGCTCATATCGAGATATACCGAAATATCGATAATTTCAGTTTTTTCCTACTGTGCATTCGGAGTGCGCGTGCATTCTGGGTGCGCGCGCATTCGGGGCCTATCTTCTCAGGAGGTAAATATCTTTCTCTGTCTGTGTCTCTCACTCTCTCCATCTCTGTGTTTTTCTGTCTGTGTGTCTCCATGTCTCTCTCCCTCTCTCCTCTCTCACATCCCCCGCATCTCTATCTATCTGTATATTATCACATCCACCACGTCTCTCCCCCCCCCCCCCCCCCCCGCCGCTGTCCCTCTCTCGCACCCCCCACCCCCGTCGTCTCTCTCCCCCACCACCCCCCCAGCCGTCTCTTTCTCCCTCCCCCCTCCCCCACCGCCGTCTCTCTCTTCTTCCCCCCCCAACCATCTCTCTCACACCCCCAGCCGTCTTTCACCCCCCCAGCCGTCTCTCTCCCCCTCCCCCCAGCCGTCTCGCTCCCCCTCTCCTCCCCCCCCAGCCGTCTCTCTCCCCACCCCAGCCGTCTCTCTCCCCACCACAGCTGTCTCTCTCCCCCTCCCCCCAGCCGTCTCTCTCCCCCTCTCCTCCCCCCCCAGCCGTCTCTCCCCCTGCCCCCAGCCGTCTCTCTCCCCCTCCCCCCAGCCGTCTCTCTCCCCCTCTCCCCCCCCAGCCGTCTCTCTCCCCCTCTCCCCCCCAGCCTCTCTCTCCCCCTCTCCCCCACCACCCCCCCAGCCATCTCTTTCTCCCTCCCCCCCCCCCAGCCATCTCTCTCCCCCTCCCCCCAGCCGTCTCTCTCCCCCTCTCCCCCTCTCCCCAGCCGTCTCTCTCCCCCTCCCCCCAGCCGTCTCGCTCCCCCTCTCCTCCCCCACCAGCCGTCTCTCTCCCCACCCCAGCCGTCTCTCTCCCCACCCCAGCTGTCTCTCTCCCCCTCCCCCCAGCCGTCTCTCTCCCCCTCTCCTCCCCCCCCAGCCGTCTCTCTCCCCCTCTCCACCCCCAGCCGTCTCTCTCCCCCTCCCCCCAGCCGTCTCTCTCCCCCTCTCCCCCCCCAGCCGTCTCTCTCCCTCTCTCCCCCCCCAGCCGTCTCTCTCCCCCTCCCCCCAGCCATCTCTCTCCCCATCCCCCCAGACGTCTCTCTCCCCCTCTCCCCCACCACCCCCCCAGCCGTCTCTTTCTCCCTCCCCCCCCCCCAGCCATCTCTCTCCCCCTCCCACCAGTCGTCTCTCTCCCCCTCTCCCCCTCTCCCCCTCTCCCCAGCCGTCTCTCTCCCCCTCCCCCCAGCCGTCTCTCTCCCCCTCCCCCCAGCCGTCTCGCTCCCCCTCTCCTCCCCCCTCAGCCGTCTCTCCCCCTCCCCCCAGCCGTCTCTCTCCCCCTCTCCACCCCCAGCCGTCTCTCTCCCCCTCTCGCCCCCCCCAGCCGTCTATCTCCCCCTCTCCCCGCAGCCGTCTCTCTCCCCCTCCCCCCAGCCGTCTCTCTCCCCCTCACCCCCCCCCCCCAGCAGTCTCTCTCCCCCTCACCCCCCCACCCCCAGCCGTCTCTCTCACCCCCCAGCCCTTGCATACCTGTATATTGTATTCGAGGACTGTGAATACAATATGGCGGCTTTGCACCTCGGTCTGTGCATTGTGTATAGAGATGAGCATTCTGGGTCTTGTAGTTCGGTGTGCTCGCATCCCAAATTTTTACCTCGATATATCGTTTTTCGATATATCGATATTTTTTAAATGTCTATAATCGTCGTATCGATATGAAAATTATATCGGGTTTTAGCGATATATCGATATATCGCCGGACCCTACTGTCCAGTCAATTTGAGTACTGGAACAGAAGTAGACCATGGCGTCCCTTAAGCCTGCTCCGGCTTAAGGAACTCCATTCTATTAGATCATGCTGAGCGCCAACTGGCAAGAGGAACAAAAGCTTAGTCGACGAAGGTCAGTCTCCTCTCTCTGGTGCCCAGCCACCCGCTCAAATTAATGGTTGAAATGTACGAAGACTGGGGTTTATAAGAGATTGGGGAGAACTGACAATATGATTTCAAATACTTAGAACTGACAGTACAAGTCATCACCCCTTTCCATTTAATGCCGTGCTTCCAATGGGGCATTGAGGAATGTTTTGATGGTGGCTGGGCTCCAAGTCGCTAGCTCTTGGCGTGTCAGTGATGTTATCCTCCGTTGATCGCCAGATGGATTTACACGCACAAAGGACACCTCACCAGTAAAAATTCTTTTTTTTAAACACACACTAAAAGCTTTTATTTTAAAAAAAAGTCTATAGGTCAGTGCTAATCACAACACCGACAGTCTTCAGCGGTGCTTGTGTTACGATTTCCGACCATACATTTATTAGAACTCTGATTAAATAAGATTTTTAAAAAAAAATAAAGTGGCAACTGCATGCGTCAAACTCTGGTGAAATTTACAAAATAAGTGTCTGATTTTCGCCGACGCTGCTAAGTGTCTCTTTCAATAATAAAAATAGCAAACACTTCTTCAAATACCTTCTTTCAATCTTGCATTGGAGAGTTAGCGAGGCTGTGACCTCAAGTCCCTACGTGGGGTTTAAACCCACAATCTACCAATCCAGAGGTGAGAGTGCAACTGACTGAACCGGGCTGATAATCGTAAGACCTTCACAAGTGTAGGGAGACATAAAGAAGCAAAATGACACTTTGTATGTGAATACCTGTAATTAGAAAGTAGCTAAATTTAAATTTTATATTTATACAAGCATATGATTTAATATTTATACAAGAAGGATATGAATGAATCATGATAATAATCCTTATATTTGCATAGCGCCTTTTACTTCAGGTGCTCGGCCAAATGTAAGGATTTACAAAGTGCTTCACGGGATATATTGTGAAATGAATTGTGTTTTGTGGTGAATCATAACAACTATTTATTACCCTTCGTGCAGAACGCTTTAACTTTAATTTCATGCTTATTTAATGAGTTGGAAACACCCACATCAAGACTTGATCTCATGGTCTAAGCACAATCTACGTTGAGGTCAAAAGCATTTAGTTTCAGCTGAAACTCCATGTATAATAATAGTAATAATCCTTGCATTTTATGTAGCGCTTTTCACATCTTATCGACGTCTCAAAGCGCTTCACAGAATATCCTGTAAAGTGAATTGACTGTATATTTGTTGGCGAACGCAGCAGCCAATTGCGCACAGCAGTGTCCCACAAACAGTCGTGGATTGAAAATGACCAATTTTTAACTCATCAAATTGACTTTAAGGATCTCATGACACTACCCAAACTTGCTGTGCGCAAAATAGTTTGTCCACAGTTGCAGTCTGATGCAACACCAGATTCATGCAAAAGGGGGCAGCAATGGTAACAAATCTAACCACTTACCGAACTCATGGTTGACTCGGATTTCCTCAGCAATCCCTGGTAACGTGCCCGAAGAGTAATGTGGTTATACTTCAACAACAAAACAAAATTACACTTATAGAGCGCCTTTCACGTAGGGAGGACATTCCGAGGCACAGAACAATCAAGTCGGGACCTGAGCAATGGGGAGGGTCAGGGTAGGGGGGAGGGTAGGGAGAGATGTAGGAGGGTAGGGAGAGATGTAGGAGGGTAGGGAGAGATGTAGGAGGGTAGGGAGAGAGTTGGGAGGGCAGCAGAAGGCAGGATCGAAGAGGAGGGTCGTGAGACTGGCCTTGAAGGAGACAGGGGAAGAAGCGAGGCGAAGTGACCGTGGGATGGACTGTAGGATCATCAGTGTTAATAATCATCCTCATGTGGTGCGTGATTAGGGTGTGAATGTTCGTCAATTGCACTAACACAGAGGTTTTTTAGTTCCCGTGACTCTTCAACCAATGCAAGAAACAGGATATGATTGAATCATACACACTAACTGCTTTGGATACTGTGGATACTCGCTCTTAAAATACAACAACAACAGTAGGGAAAGTAAATTAACAGTAGCCAGATATCTTAAACTAGGCGCTTGGATATCAGATAATTTCTTTTTAAGCTTTGCAAACCGAAATCTAACACAGATTTTGGGGATTCCTGGAACAGACATTGGATGAAATTAAATGCGCCACAGGCCTTTCTTTATCCTACACAGTGAAACAGCGCATATTATAATAATAATCCTTAGCATTTGATTTAGAGCTTCACAGAATATACTGTAAAGTGGATTGACTGTATATTTTGTGGGCAAAACACAGCAGCCAATTGCGCACAATTGTCCCGTAAACAGTCATGGATTGAATGATAAAATTATTATTATTATTATTTTGAAGGGATTATTACCCTGGAAAGCGGGCCACCAATCGACTAATAACTGGGTTGCTGGTTACTGCGAGGTAAACAGAGTCAACAATGTGAGCATAAGGAACAGATTTATTCAAGTAACCACGTCACTTCAAGGTCTCAAACAGGAAATAAATTCCTACGTTCATTTATACCTACCTCAATGTCGACTAACAACTGCATTGCAACATTCAAAATGTTCCTTTAGCACAACAAGAAGCTTCTGCCCTGGTGTTTTTCTGAGGGTGACTGCCAATTTAGTGTCTCACAAATATTTTATTACAAATACTTAGGAAGCAAGGGCTATAATTTAGATTAATGTAAAACATAACTGTAACATGTCATTGCATTGAAATGCACTGTAATTCCCGCTGCACTGAGATGCAAAACATTATGCACTGTGTTAATTCAACCGAGGTTCCAATCTTTCAGATCCTACTCCACTATGTTTGTTACTCTCTGCCTACGTCAAGCCGACATTATCAGAATCAGTCACTAAGAATAATAAAATGTTAATTGCACATTTTTTAAAAATCGCATTGGCTGATAACCGTTTCGGAAGCATCCATAATCTCCATACATTACACAACCCTTGAGGCTGAATCACTAATGCTGTGTAGTAAACCATGGTGCTGCACTAATGTAGCTTCTTTTGAATAGGAGTCCTGTAGCTCAGTGGTTAAAGCACTCGCCTTACAAGCAAGAGACTGGGTTCAATTCCAGGCAGGATGAAACCTTGGTCACGTTTCATTACTCCACACGCCTAATAATAATCCCTCAAAAAATAATTGGTCATTTCAATTCAGTCTGTTTGTGGGACACTGCTGTATGCTGTGTTTCGCCCACACATATGTATACAGTCAATTCACTTTACAGTATATTCTGTGAATCGCTTTGAGACGTCTAGAAGACGTGAAAAGCGCAAATCAAACTGCAAAGGTTATTATTATTAAATACTACCAATAAACATGGCTGTGATTATATTACAAAGTCATGTCCCGGAAGCCCTGTTCGTTTGTTCACACTCACGCTTTTTGACTCATTGGTCAGTAATTCTTCACATGCAATCAGGAAATTGAACTTACAAGGAAACTCTATATCACAATATTGTATACTGTATTGTATATACAAGGTAACTGTATCAAAGTACTGTATATCGTACAACAACAACAACATGCGCCTTTCATGTGGGTTAGATTCCCAGAGAGCATGGCAATGGTGGAGTCTGATACTGAGCCGCGGGGGAAGAGAGAAGTACTGTACTCTGCATATAAACAGTGTATTGTAGTACAGTACTATATACATGTACTGTAAAATATATTTTAAAAGATATTACAGTGCCAAATGCTGTAAATAAGGTAATTAACACACTGCCATATCTTTATATCTCTCTCTACACATATAAAGTTACCTGTTACAGTGCTGTAACATATATGTTTGTGCAGTGTTGGTCCATAGCTAGAATGTTATCCGCCCAGAATAATTGTAACTTGAGCAAAAGGAGCTCGTTCGAGAGTCCTTGAGGAATCCTGTAGCTCAGTGGTTAGAGCACTCGCCTTATACGCTGTGAAACCTGTGTTTTGAATCCAGGCAGGTCAGGGCGAAACCTTGGGCAAGTTTCCTTACTCCACACACCTAATAATAATCCATCAAAAATGAACTATAATAAATTGGTCTTTTCAATCCACCACTGTTTGTGGGACACTGCTGTGAGCAATTGGCTGCCACATTTCACCTAGAATTATACGGTCAATTCACTTTACAGTATATTCTGTGAAGCGCTTTGAGACATCCAGAAGATGTGAAAAGTGCTATATCAAATGCAAGAATTATTATTATTATTAAACATTTAGACTCCACAGAATTGGGGGAAAAAAGCCTCTTCAATTCAGTCTCAACTTGAAAGTCTGAAATACAACCAGAAGCCGCTGGGTTAGCAATCAACAAGTCAGATGGCATCGATGGAGAGGGGAAAGTGAGATAACGTTTCAGGTCGATTTATCAGAATGTCTAATCATGATTATTTTCCACAAATTCTATGGCATCTTAAACCTTAAGGAAATTCTAGGCTTCAGTGAAGCAGAAGAGAGAATTCAAGAATTTAAAAACTATCACTTGCATGTATTTTGCTTTGAGTACTGATTTCACCCACTACTGGGTGAAAGAAATGATGGAAAGACAAGCCAAACAAACTCATAACTAACCCTACAGACTATTTGGCAAACTGGTTGTGAAATCGTTTTTGAAGAATGAATCTTGCTTAATAATGTCATTTTCATGTCAGCAACAGCTACTAATGTTTTATAATAACTACCGAAAAGCATGCATTGTTCTGTGTAATAAGGTGTCTCTTTCTGCATTCCTGATCATTGTGACTACAAAATTGAATCATACTGTTTGCAATCTCTTTGGATGTCAAATGCAGGGCTGCAATTACTACTGATGCTTAACTTACTGCTCAAGTACTCATGCTCAATTACCTCTCCTATCTTAATATGTGTCAGTCTGGCTCGGTTGGTTGCACTCGAACCATTGAGTCAGAGGTTTTGAGGTTCAAGCCACATGGAGACTTTGAACTCATTGAGTCTAGTAAATAGCAATTATAAAAATGCTTGTATTTAACATATAGTAAATATTTTGTTGGTTTTATATCTCAAAGCACTTCACAAGATTTACTGTAAAGTGTAGTGACTTTAGGCAAATGCATTTTTTCCTTGCAATTTGCACATAGCAGAGTCCAAGATTAGCCAAGAACTGGACTCCAAATCAGTAGTGGGGGATGGATCCATTTCACCATCTGAAAAGAGTTGTGAGTTTCTCCTGGTTTCCTGACCAACAATCCCCCAGATAAAAAGAATGATCCACTTAATGGCCATTTGGTCACTACACTTTACAGTAAATCTTGTACTGGTAAGCCTCTATTTAGAATGCCTCTATTTAGGACACTTGGATTCGTTTCAACGAACAAAATTTTGTTTGCGCATGCGCAGTACATATTTTGAATATCGCTGTCGCATTTTGCGCGTCCTTTTTGTCCATACGCACAGTCCATAGTGTATTCGCGGGTAAATCCAAGCATTTGAACTGGCCAATAGCATATCGCCACGTCATTGTTTAAAAGCAGCTGAGTTTGAAGCGACATCGTGCCACATCAGTATTACAGTAATTTCCGAACAACTTCGAGTGATTTACAGCCTCTACCTCATTGATACCATGTCGGGAACAGACAGCAGCAAGTGAAACAAGCAGCGGTAATACCGCCAGCGGCCACAAACCCCGCAAAGTCATCGTTTTAAATACAAAATTGGAGGTGATAAAGCGCATCGATTCTGGTAAAAAAGGTACAGACGTTGGGAGGGCTTTAGCGCAAGCTAGATCGACGGTGGCTACTATAAAACAGAGTAACGACAGAATACTGGCAAATTCAAGGCATGTTACAGCTACAGGTGCGAGCAGATTAGCAAAACATAGGAGTGATGTGATGGAAAACATGGAAAGAATGCTGAGTGTCTGGATTGAGGATCAGAACCAGCGTAATACACCACTCAACTCCCTGGTTATCCAAGAGAAGGCAAAATCATTGTTTAGGGAGTTAAATGATCAGGAAGGAGAAGGCTCAACGGCGCTATTTTTCAGTGCTAGCACGGGGTGGTTTCAAAGGTTTAAAAAACGCTGTGGGCTCCACAACATCGAGATGAGTGTGGAAGCTACAAGTGCCACTGCTACTGTCACACTGCCAGTATTAAAGTTTGCCAGTATTAAAGTACAATACTGTACAGTTACCCCAAGTACCCCTTCTTGCCTATGCGTGTTAATTTGTGTGTTATGTTGTGTGGTAGTGTGTGATTTAGTGGGTTAAAGGTCTGAAAATTTTGTGAAAAGAATGCATCTCTGGTTATATAATGGGCATGGGAAATCGCATTTCAATTTAGGACGTTTTGATCTAGATACAGTTTTTCAGGAATGCAACCCCACCCTAAATAGAGATTTTCCCTTTACAGTGTTTTCAGGTGAAAAACCAACAATAAAGGTGCTATATCAAATATACTAACAATAATTATTATTTTTATTAATCATTGGCAGGAATTTAAGCCATTCAATGGGAACTTCATGCAGTGGTGTACACTTTACAGCTCAGCAGCAGGAAAATAGAACCTTAAGTACTGCACTGGTTCATTTAAATTGGGAAATATTTTATTCACTGTTTTTAATTTACTTTGATGAGCATAGCAAAATCACTCAAAATGTAAATAATAATCCTTGCACTTGATATAGCGAAGGCGCTATACAAAGGTAATTCTGGTGTTATCACACTGTCGAGATGACTCAAAAGGCTTCACGGGATATACGGTAAAGTGTAGCGGCTTGTGGGTGAAATTCAGCAGCTAGTTTGCACACAAACGTCACACGCAATGTGACACAAACAGTCATTGATCAAATTTTTATTTGAGGATTGTTGGGCAGGACATCGGGAGAAACTCCCTTTCCTTTTAGAATTGTTTATCCATGACCCGATCAACCATAACTTCTGTATAACCGGCACTGTAAAAAAAAAGGTCCCCATTCGATTAACCGGAATTTATCCGGCACAATGTATTTTTCTTTTTATTGTGTTTTTGGCATCTTGAATACCCGGCAGGCGCTTTAACCGGCCTTGACCAGGTCCCGAGGGTGCCAGTTAAACGGGTTTTTACTGTATTTCCACAGACTATCCCCCCAAAAACCCTAATTTCTGAAGCAGTGCCTTATACTATAATCCTTGAATTTGATATAGAGCTTTTCACGTCTTCTAAACATCTCAAAGCGCTTCACAGAATAAACTGTAAAGTGAATTGACTGTATATTTGCAGGCAAAACGCGGCAGCCAATTGCGTACGGCATATCCCACAAACAGTCGTGGATTGAAATGAACAATTTTATTATTGTGGTTTTTTGGGGGAGGGATTATTATTGGGCGTGTGGAGCAAGGAAACCCGCCCAAGGTTTCGCCCTGACCTGCCTGGATTTGAACGCGGTCCCACGCTTGTAAGGTGAGTGAGTGAGTGCTCTAACCACTAAGTCACGTTAAATGATCACATTAAAACATCTCAGGTATTTCACACAATGAGGATAGCAGCTAATCTCTGCCAGCAATATCTCACAAACAGCAATTAGTTGATAAAGTGCTATATCAAATGCATGATTATTATTATTATTAGTTATTAACCCAATTTCTACTTTTCTCTATTTGGTTGGGGGAGAAAAAAAAAGTGAATAAATGAGAATCTCTGGTGTGAGAACAGCAACAAATTGGGTTTGGCTTCCTAGATATCTTCCCCCCCCCCCCCCCCCCCCAATCAACCAAACAAAAAATCAGGACAGATCCATCGCAAACCCTTCTCTACTCACCAAACTCACCCTCTGCAAACATGCCTTTTTTTTGGTGCAGAAAGGGTGTGTGGAGGGAAGGAGGGGTGGGGGAGAGGGAGGGAGGCGTGTCCCGTTCGTTCACATCCATCCATTCATTCATTCGCTGCTCGTTGCGTGACTGGAGCCACATGGCTTCACAGCCTCTCTACCTGCCTTACAATTCTTGGCATCTCACGTAGCCCCGGCTCGGGCTCGCACGCAAACGCCTCCAGTCTCGGTTTGCACGCAGGACATTGTTCAAATGGACAATTGGCGAATTTCTGGATCTGGTTACATTGTTAACCTCCCACCCAACCACCCACCCAGTGAGTGAGTGAGTGAGTGCAGAAATACACGATTGCTTTACACAGAGGCGATGGTCATTGAGAAACACAAACAAACACACACACACACACACACAGTGCAGGGTTGAGGTGGGGAGCTGAGCGTTACGTGATTAAAAGGCATTGCACGGGAAACGGTCCAAACAGCAATTCCACTGGGATCTCAAGTGCTCGAGAGTTCAAAGAATCCGAGGGCAAACCCCTTGGGATTACACACGGCGCTCTGACATTATTGTGCAAACCCGAGATCTGAACGTTGTGAGGCTGAACTTTGCTGAACTCGTTATTTGCAGCTGAAGCTTTTTTTTTGTTGCCTGGGCTGGATTTCTGTCAATGGAAGCCTGGGCTCTTTCCATTCTGGCAGCTGAGTGTGTATAACATAGCCCCCCATCTCCTCCCCACCCCACCACCTCCACCACCTCCACCTCTCCCCATCAGCTCACCCAAACACCAGGTATTAATGATATGAAATATTGCCTGTAAAAAAAGGGGGGTCTCTTTGGGAGGGAGGGAGAGCTGGTTTGGGAGTGAAGGGGAGCTGGTTTGGGAGGGAGGGAGAGCTGGTTTGGGAGGGAGTGGGGGAGCTGGTTTGGGAGTGAGGGGGAGCTGGTTGACTTTACTGTTGTATTCTGCTGCATCAGGAGTGATTTAGCAATTACAGATGTCCAATGGGAATGAGTTGATTTTTAACTTGCCATTTGCTAATACCAGCCTGTATTTGGCCCACGACATACACAGTATGGTTTAGAGAAGTTTTATTTTAAAGTTTTTCCGCTTAAATTGTCTCATTGATGGCATCAGCTCAGTTCCGAGCACATTATATTTGCAGTATTTTCTGTGAAGTGTTTTGAGACGTCTGGATTAGAAGACGTGAAAAGCGCTATATCAAATGCAAGGATTAATATTATCATCTGAAGGTACGTTTACCATCTTATGCGATTGACATTGATCTACTGTTGCTTCATACAATTTTCTTTTATATCATAATAATCCCTGCATTTGATATAGAGCTTTACGGCATCATTGCATCAGCTCAAAGCGCTTCAAAGGACATATACTCTAAAGTAGATTCACTGTGTATTTTGTGAGCAAAATGGTACCAATCAGAGTGCTTTGTTACTTACCCCATCCCTTCTCAAGTACAGTGCAGTACTGTACTTCTCTCACAGTCTCTGCAAACAACAAGAAATTGTATTTATATAGTGCCCCTTGCACAGCATCGCAGAGCTGCAAAGTTCTTATCAGTCAGCGATTGACAGATACTATGGAGCCGACAAATTGCGGTAGGGTTTAATTTAACATGGATTGGGGGACATCTTGTGACAGGAAATGCTCTACAAAATCTTTGATTGGCACAGCATTAGGTGTTGGGTCAAACGTTCAACCCAGTTTGGATGCCTAAAGGAACGCATAACTACCGTAACATTCTCAGCACCAAAACCCGTGAGAGCATCTCCCAACCGCTCCCTCCAACCTGCCCCACTCCCCACAATGAGAAAGCAACACTTTGCCAAGATCTGGATGATCCATTTTACATTTCTCTGAAAGGAATTGCTGTACAGTTACAATGAAGAAACGCAACTGCAAGATGCTGGAAATGCACAGCAAATAATCAATACCTGAGAGACAGAAATAACTTGAGGTATCGAGCTCGACTTTTCACCAGAAGCCCAGTTGCTTTATTAGAATAATAACAGTTGCCTTTGATATAGAGCCTTTTCACATCTTCACGTCATCTCAAAGCACTTCATAGAATGTACTGTAAAGTGAATTGACTCTCCATTTTATGGGCAAAGCGAAACAGTATTTTTATGAGTTTCACTAGAAGGCAAAGTACTTCACATGATTTATTGTAAGCACTTTGAGATGTCAAAGTTTGGGATGTCCTCCTGATGTGAAAGGCGCTTTACAAATGTAATTTTTTTCTGCTTGTACTATAAATTGTGGTGGTTGTGTATTTTGTAGACAAACGTGGACACCAATTTGTACACAGCAACATCCCACAACCAACAATGAATGAAGTGGTCTGGGGGACTTTTGCCCAGGACACCGTGAGAAACTCCCTACTCTTTTCAAATCCCATGAGATCTTTACTGCTCACATGAACAGGCAACTCGCATCTCTGACAATTGACTTTTTTATCCAAGGTTCATCTCGTTAAATACAAATAAGTTCACAAGACAAGTATGGATGAAGACGATCCTTCAAAAATCATCCCTCACTCTATCTGCTCGATGCCCAATTCTGTACAGAATTGGACAGTTTCTTAAATAAATTCAGCAACCTAGCCACTGCCATGCTTCCTGATAAATTGTTCTAGAAACTCTAATTTAACATTGAGCTATCCGACAACAACAACATCAAAATTATATTTGTATAGCATCTTTCATGTCAGGAGGACGTTCCAAGACTCTGGACAGTCAGTGTTTTGAACCTGAGCTGGGATCAGGGAGAGCGGAGGAAAGGAGGGGAAGGTGGGTGACTGATGGCACGGTCAAAGAGGAAGGACTTGAGGCACGACTTGAAAGAGGCTGGGGCACGACGGATGGGGCAAGGCGGTGGGATTTTGGGATGGAATTTCAAAGGTTGGGAGTAGAGTGGCTGAAGGTTCACCGGCTGATGGAGAGGTGGGTGGTTCTCGGGATATGAAACAGGCTGGAGCCTGTTGAGTGGAGGGAGCAGACTGGTTGGTAGGGGTTAGGAGGTCATAGAAGTAGGGTGGGGCAAGGCCATGGAGGACTTTAAAGTTGAAGACCATCTAGAATCCTCTGTGTGATGCAAAGCTTGTGGAATTGGGTGAGAATGAGAGTGATAGGACTGCAGAGCTTGGTGCAGTAGAGGACACGGGCTGCAGAGATCTGGATTATCTGCAATCTATGGAGGGAGGAATTGGGGAGGCTGACAAGCAGAGCATTGGCATAGTTGAGTCTGGATATGATGAAGGCATGAATGAGAGTTTCAGCGGCCTGAGGGTGAGGTAGTTGCAGAGTTGGGCAATGTTGTGGAGCTGAGGGAAGGTAGAGCAGGTCATAGCATGGATGTGAGCAAGAAAAGCCAGTTGGGGATTGAACAAGTCACCTAGGTTCCTGACTGGCTTGGTGAGGTGGAGTGTGCATCCATGGAGGTTGATGCTGCCAGTGCCTGAGGTGCTGAAGCTCTGGCGCAAGCCAATCAGGAGGACCTCGGTCTTGCCAACATTCAACTGCAGAAAGTTAGCTCTCATCCAGAACTTGATGTCTTACAGGCAATCTGTCAGGACAGCTAGTGGTCCTGGAATCGAGGAGGATGCAGAAAGATAGAGTTGGGTGTCGCCAATATGGAAGTTAATGGATGATGCCACCAAGGGGGAGGATATAAATGTTGAAAAGGAGAGGGCCAAGGACAGAGCCCATGCCACACAGCGTGTGAGAGAACTTGCATGTTATAAGGCATCAGGGAGAAAAAAACAAGTATTTCCTGGATCTTTTCTTGCTACCAGATATAAAACTGAAGGGCAATATACTGGCTCGGTTAAAGATTTCTGTTCAGCCTCAGTTAATGTGAAGACATTTACTGTGATTGTTTTCGACCCTGTGGCCAGTGGGCAAGAGAAAGCTTTCAATGGTAAACTTCACTCTAATAAGGGATCACATGCGCCAAGCTCAATTATGCAGAATATTTACCAGATGCAATGCCGTCTATGTGAGCGTCAGTCTGTTGGGAGTGAATATTATCCAAAATCTATTCAGCAGAATCAGTCTGTTACACGCAGATAGAGTATTGTATAGATTATATTCGCCAGTTTCCAGCACTGTTGTGGTGAATATTTCTCATTTACAACAAGTAGCATATTCAGCGTTTCAGACATTTACTCATGCATCACAATTCTTATCATGATTTTATTAGAAGTTTGGATTATTGAAACACGTTCGTCGGTGCTTTGTGCCTCATTGCCTGCTTGCTATTGCTGGGGAAACCCGAAATTTTAATGGTAAAATTTCTGCATGTTCGTGATTACCGTTCACTCTGTTGAAGAAGTAAATTCAAGGTCATAGGTTTGATCCTGGTCTGAACTGAGTGAACTGTTCCACTCTTCCACTCGAGCCAAAACATAATGGGTATAATGGTCCGAGCTGTGCAAGCAGCGGGACATTTGCCAGACAGTGTTCTCAATGGCAAGCTACACGGTTATAGCTGGTTAAGCTCCAGCAGTTATCCCAACACAAACATTGAGGTCCCCAAGCCTTGGCTCTTGCTAACCTACACTTAATAGTCTTTGGAATTAGGTAAGTGGCCTGCGTCCCTTCAGGGAGAGAGTGTGCATTCCATTCCAGATGCGTGTAGATGGCACACATGTGTAGAACTCTTGTCTGTTTGGATGCTCTTGAGCACAGGAATGGGTTATTGCATGTGTCAGATCCCCAGAATTAGCCAGGAGTGGAATGAGATTACAGTTGAACTGAACAAAACGCAAAATACTGCAGATGTGAAACACAAATAGAAATCGCTGGGAACACTCAGCGGGTCAGGTAGCTTCTATGGAGAAAGGAACGTGAGTCAACATTTTTCGTCCACGACCATGGATTTTGAAAGGTTCCCACTTCTGTCTATCCACAGACTCCTGCAAGAGGGTTGTGCATGCGTGGGGCCAGGATGGTGTCTCATGCAATAGAATAACCTAATTATTAAAAGTCATACAAGAACTTTGGTTAACTGATGGAGTGTGACCAACACCTGCGAAAACAGATTCTGATCGAGATAAAAAGGGACTATAAAGGAGTCAAAATGTCTCCAGGAGAGAAGGAAGGAGGAAAGAGAGAATTGATCAGGCAAAATAAATAAGATGATTGGAAGAATTTGATGTGTTTAACTCACCACGTCTTCATGATTCTCAGAGTCCCACACCTTCTCCTTGCTTTTTTACCGTCTGTTAATTTTTGCAAATAATTGATGACTCAAAGGTCATGCTGGCGTCAACAATAATGTTGCTTGTGTAGTGGCAGTCCCCTCCGCCCCTCTGCTCAGAACACAATACTGGAAGATGTCAGCCCAAAAATTGTATATTAGAAGTTTAAGGTCGTTTATGCTAATGACTGCTTTCAAGATTGCATCATCTGCACAGGTCACCAGATTGAGAAGGGTCTGGCATCTGTTTCCATCACTGACCGATTTCCCACTAAGTTTTCAGATCTGAGCCTGGTGATGGGAATTGTTCTATGTGGCTCTTTTATGGGATGTTGCTGCGCACAGCTGTTTGCTGGTTTTCCCGAGCAATCGCTCCATTTTACAGTTATCCTGTGAGCAGTTTGAGATGTCTCGATGATCTGATAAGGCTCTCTATCAAATGCCAGGTTTATTATTTTGATTATAGCAATTTGTTTCCATTGCATTTCATTCCAATCGCATTGTTTTTCCCTTTTAAAAGTTCTTAAGATGGAAAGGATCAAGAATGTGACATATGCGGGCGCAACCCTGAAAGGTGTAGGAGTTAAACAAGAGAAAGAAACAGAGAGCAAGTAGTTTTGCCCTGTGATTGCCCTGCGGACTCAGTTGATTAAGCAAGAATTTCAACAATGAGTCTGTCTTGGCACAAAATCTGTATGGTAGATATCGCTCAATCTCATGTACATAATGCTGGCAACCAGAACTACTGCTTAGAAGGTAGTTCATTTGCATGCTCGCTCATCTGGTGAGAAAAATTTATGGAATGAATCCATTGATTATAATCAATAGTGAATTACCCAATAAGACCAATCTTCTAAGTCCATTTGAAGAGAACATGGCATGTTCACTTTTGTAAGGAACTAATAGAGTAAAAGAAATGGGGGAAACAACTTAAAGTCTTTATTATACAGATAATTGATGAGAATCGGAAGAGCGAAGAATACAAGATGGATGTAACCTGGAGAAGACTGCACAGTTAGGGTGGCATGAGATCATGGACTGATGTGTAAAACTTAGCAAGATGATTTCAAAGAATTTATGTCTAGGGTCCTCTGTTGGTTTATCTGGTAAGAACGTTGCCCAATATTAAATTTAAGCAATACAGATTTGGTGTAGATTTGGTGCTAGATTTGGTGACCAGCCGTTGCTGGGTTAGCTGATCCTGGCTAGGTAATGGCAAAGTCACGCACTTCATCTCAGTATCAGATGAAGAATGGTCTTTTTAAGAAATCCAATGAATCTTACTGTTACTGAACAGCAACTTCCACGCAAGTGAAATAATTATCCAAGAAAAGTTTCAGAAGAGGAAGAGAAGATGTCTGCTTGTGATTTTGTGCAATGTAATTGATTGTTTCCCTATACTCCAATAAAATTCTAACTGGAACATTTGATCGCCTCCCAGCTTTGCCCTGTCTCTTGCACCATTCCCTCTTTGAGTCCCTCCAATCCATCTGCATGCAGTACCAAGAATGACCTGGTCAAGGTCATGAATAAAATCCTTCCTGCCCTTGCCGCCTTGTCTCTTACAATCTCTGTCATCTTTGATGACTCAGCCTCTCCTTATCTACCAGCACTGTTCTTACCCCCTCTAAAAACAGCTGTCATCACCCCACTGACCTTCCAAAAGCTTCTGTGGACCCATCCCTACAGTCCAAGTAGTGGCCAATTTCCAACCTCCCATTCCTGTCCAAAGCCCTGGAACAAGTTGTTGCATTCCAGCGTCACTCCTTCCTTTCTCACCATTCCCTCCAATCTGAACCCTCCAATCTGGTTTCCGGGTGGCTCATAGCATGGAGACAGCCCTGGTCAAAGTTTCTAATGACATTTTAAACATCTGTGACCAGGAATCTCTCTGCCTCCTTGTCCTCCTTGACCTCTCTGCTGCCTCCAGCGTGTTCCATGTCCCCCACCCCACGATCGGTCACTCTGTCCCCAAGCTCTGGAATTCCATCCCACAATCCCTCCACTTTGCCCCCTCCTATCCTCCTTCAAGTCCTGTGTCAAGACCCTCCTGTTCAATGATCCCATCAGTTCACCCCAAATACCCTCCTTTCCTTCCACCCTCCCTGATCCTGACTCCAGCTCGGGTCTGAAACAATGACTGTCCAGTGCCTTGGGATGACCTCCCGACCTGAAAGGCGCTATACAAATGTAATTTTGTTGTTGTTAACCTCTCCGTTCTGCACCATTGTTTCTCCTTCCTGGTACATTTCGTTGGGATTTCCATTTTCCTGGTTCCCCGGCCTCTACCTATTTGTAAAAAAAACACACACAAAAGTCACTCAATCCAGAACTGTTTGTGGACACTGTCGTGCATAATTGACTGCCATGTTTTGCACAAAAATGACATCGTCAATTCACTTTAACGAACATTCTGGTTAAGAGCATTGAGATGGATTCAATGAAGGTCTATATCACTGCAAAGATTAGTATTAATATATTTAACTATCCCAGCTACCATGCATGTACACAAGGAGGTTGAATTGTAATTGTGTCTCCTCTCATGGCTCCTCTTCCTGCACCACACAATGAATTGCATCATTGGTGAGTGGGGGAGGCATAATAAATCTTCAGTAGTGACAAGTGCTGTAATTTTTTGGCAAAATAAGCTCTCCAGAGCACTACAACTGAAGCATGTGCTGAAACCTAGTCAGTTATTTGAACAGAATTCCTTTGATCTGCAGATGAAATGTATTAAATTCAATAAATAAATCCAAAAATGAATGCAGCCAAACATTGATTGACATAAAGGCTTGTGACCTTTGGCAAAACTTGTGATCATACGACTGAATTTGTAACCCATGATTAATTGAACTCTTCCGCTTTTGTTTAAAATTGTTTAAAATTGTGCACTCAATGCTTCAACCCTCTTACCCCTTGATTTTTGGGGGAGCTTATAGATAACTTACTTTTCCCACAGAATACAGTCAGTTCACTTTACATTATATTCCGTGAATCGTTTTGAGAATTCTCAGTGATGTGATAGGTGCTATATCAAATGCAAGGATTATTATTTACATTATTATAAATTTAACCTAACTTCGGTTTTGACATTTGTGGAAAATAATTTGGTCACTCAGTCCACAACTGTTCATGGACACACTGCTGTGCGCAAATGGCTGCCACCCACAAAATACACAGTCAATTCACTTTATAGTATATTGGATGAAGCGCTTTGAGATGACTTGGAGATGTGGTAAGGCACTATTATACAAGGAGAATTGTTACTATTAATTGAACGTTCCTAATTCTTCCATGTTGCAAATGATTCTTTAAAAATGTTTATAAAACACATTACTTCAAACCTCTTCCCGCAATCCACCCTTTTTTTTATCCAAGTTCAACCTAACCTTAATTTCGACATGTGTGAAGGAATCGATAGTCATTCACAAATAAATAGGACAAACCAAGGAATAATATCAATTGTTAGTTAGAAAGAGTGATCTTTTAAACCACAGCCACTTTCATCCACCTCCTTTGTACGTTCTTGTGAACAGCCAAGGAAGTAACTCTACCCTCATTACACTGGGAGACTGCAGTATTATGGCATGTGTTCGCACGAACTGTCCTGATTGATGACTTTTCGGCACTCTTCAAGCAATCTCTGACAGAAAGCACCTCCTTGGCCACCACAGTTCTCTCATTTCCACAGCTAGTCAGGGTCAACCTGGGTATTTGGATAGCTTGACCCCTGCTTTGAGTAATCAGTCAAACAGAACCGAGCCCGCACGCTAACCTCCCTACCCAAACACGATTCACTTCCCAAGAAGGATGTTAAAGAGACAGCATCAATCTTATCGCTCTGCAAAGCTATTAAAACAGGCTCTGGAGATAATCCACAACTTTTCTTTGCAAATTCCACTATCATATCTACCACCCCTCAACTCGTAAATCTGAGCTAAATGAAAGAAGTGGCTATGTTTGCACTCAGTTTCTCTTAACTTAACAAAGCTTTACCTATTAGGTTCAGCGGCTAGTTCCAAAAATGTGACTATTTTTTAACTAGGAAATAATTTAGGCAGGAAAGGGTGAGTTTCAAATGAAATGTAAAATCTAAAAAGTTAAAAGTTTCGCTTTGATTTAAGAAAAATATCACTAACTTCCACAGCTTCAGGTGTTTCCACAAACAAATGAATGATTATTATAAATGTTGCAATTCAAGGCTAGGTTTCCTGTTAAGTTAGATTTCCTATTACTGTATACTGTTTACAATCTCAGAGCAAGAATGTGGCTGGGGTGTAAACGCTGCGCTTTGTAGTTAATGAAACCGTAATGCTGTTAGCATGCTAATTTTTAATCTGCGGTAAATAAAGCATAAATCAAAACCAGTTCCCTTTCAGGTATCTGACTTGACCTAGGGTGAGTTGAGAATGATAACCTGTCCGCACGCAAAGCTGTCTAACAAATGCCCCGGGCTAAGCTTGAGAAGTCAAATGAAATTGTTGCTCAGGAACTCCTTATGAGTTTCTGACTGGGGTTCCTTTCCCATGCCGTGACACCCAGCTGTAAATTATGCAGGAACTAATGGGGGAGCATGCACGATCCCCTTAAGCAGTGTTAGTTTACATAAAACTTTTAAGACGTTAAAAAATAACTTCCAGCCCCAAATCTCATTTCTTCCTGACCAAGTATTCAATGACTTTATGAAGCATTATAACTGGGGATAAAAACCAAAATTGTGAGTTAAAACCCAGTTTTTCTCCTCTGCTATTAGAATCCTTGCATTTAATAATGATCGTTTCATTTGATATTGCTCCTTATCAGGTGTTCAAGACATCTCAAAGAGCTTCACAGAATATGCTGTAAAGTGAATTGACTGTACATTTTGTGGGTAACCCATTAATTCTTTCTCTCTATGAATGGCTGATTGGAATTATTCACCCAAAACAAAAAAATTTAGTATGTTTGGAAAAACGGAGAAACTTTGGATCTATGGTTCCCAAAGCTTTTCGACAACAACAACAACTTGGATTTATATAGCACCCTCCATGCCAGACAATGTCTTAGAGCGCTTCACAATAAGGGATCCTGGGGCCGAGCAAGCAGAGGGGGAAAAAGGTGACCAAAAGCGAGGTGGAAAAGAAAAGTCATAGGTGCAAACTGAAAATTGGAAAGGAGGGGGCAAGGTGAAGGGAGTGAGGAAGGGAGTTCCACAGCCTCGGGGCATAGTGACTAAAGGCACGGCCACCAACAGTGGAATGGAGGATTCGGGAGACAGGAGGAGGCCAGACCCGGTAGAGGGAAGGCAACGGGTACTGTTGTGAGGAGAGAGGAGGTCAGAGAGGTAGGGGGGTGCAGAGGAGTGGAGGGATTTGAAAACAAGAGTGAGGATCTTGAAATCAATCCAGTGAAGTCTGGCAAGGACTGGGGTAATCGGGGAACAAAGTTTGGTTCGGGTGCGAATGCAGGCAGCAAAAGTTTGGATAACCTGGAATTTATGAATGGTGGCGGAGGGGATACCAGCAAGGAGGGCATTGGAATAAACCAGCTGAGAGGTAACAAAGGCATGGAGCAGGGTTTCGACAGCTGTTGTGGTGAGATATTGGCGGAGATGGATGATGTGTTGGAGATGGAAGAAAGTGGTGCTGCTGAGGGACTGGATGTGGGGGAGGAAGGATAATTGTGGGTCTTCACTGTGTTGATAGACTGTTGTGTTGATCCATACAGAATTATTTACTATCAAAATCTCCATTATTGTAGATTGTAACAGTAGACGGTCAACTTAATGGACTGTAGTCTTTTTTTTGTCTAGCAATTCCTAATTTCCTCTAGCTCAGCGGTTAGAACACTCGCCTTACAAGCATGAGACCTGTGTTTCGAATCCAGGCAGATCAAGGCGAAACCTTGGGTAAATGTCCTGCCTCCATACACGTCTAATAATAATCCGTCCAAACAGAAAAACCTATAATAATTTGGTCACTCAATCCATGACTATAAAAACTATAACAAATTGGTTATTTCAATCCACCACTGTTTGTGGGACACTTCTGTGTGCAATTGGCTGCCGCGTTTCACCCACAAATATACAGTCAATTCACTTTACAGTATATTCTGTGAAGCGCTTTGAGACGTCTAGAAGATGTGAAAAGCGCTGTATCAAATTCAAGGATTAGTATTATTATTATGATGCATGTGTTAATATACCTTCCTGTTATTGGCTTTCTGGTCTACTGTCAACAGTGCCTTGAAGAAGAGCAGAGCCACTTGGCTAAAGTATCAATACAGCCCCAATGGGATACTGGTTAGCATTGTGACGTGAGGTTCTCCTGATGTCCTGGCCAACGATACTTGGAGAAAATTGGTCACTCATTTCATACGTTGTTTGTGATATGTTGCTGTCCCATGTTGCTGTTTGCTAAATCGCCTGTCATGTTTGCCAATATATACCCAGCCAGTGTTATAACCAAACCTGACATCACTGTTTCAATGTTATAGGCGCCATTACAAATGCAAAATTTAGTCGTGTAGGTTAAATATATAGTATTTCCTCTTCCATTGAGAAATAAATATATTCATTTCACCCGAGAGTACTATACTCGAACTGTTAAAACTATGTGTATTTTGTCTGTACATTAATTGACACCTATACTTGTTCTTTTGCTTTAAGTCTGAAGGTACAAGGTTGCTACAGTATATATTTAAACTGTGAAGAATGCAAGCACACCTGTCAAACAGGTCTCTGCCTGCTGAACACCTGTCTTGAGTCGACTGGCAATCGGACATGGTTGCTTTCCTGGGTATGTTTCAATGGTTCATGGCTGGATTCTGTAAAATAATGAAAAAAAACTTGCATTTGAAATGGCACCTTATCATATTCAATCATCCCAGAGCAGTTCACACAACAGGTTACTTTGAAATGCAGGGACTTGTTATGAAGGACTGCACTTTTGTTTTAATTTCAAAAGCATTTGTAAAGACATTATTTCTATTTTTAATGTTTTGTGTTTATTTTGCCAGGTAACGCAATGGCACTTATCCATGTATGTTCTGATTTTTTTCCATTCACCTGGGGAAGACAGATTTGCAGGGCTTTGGGGAGAGTGTGGGGGAGTGGGATTGATTTGGACAGCTCTTTCCGAAGAGCCAGCACGGACACGATGGGCCGAATGGCCTCCCTCTGTTCTTTGTAATACTCCGATTCTATGATAGTATGAAATGTGATGCGGTTGAGTAAACAGTTGTTTTTTTTGTAATCGCTTTACCCAGTGACCTATTTCCTCCTCTAAACCTGCTCATCGCACCCGCTTCAAGTGTAGATTTGAAATTTGCAATATTTATTTATGCTCCTTCGTGCGGTCCTGACAGTTTGCACAATCTCGGTAACACTGAGTACTCTGTGGCAACGCAGTCATTAATGTCATGCAGAAGATGGCTTCCCCCTGTGCTAACTCCAGCTCGTACCACAATATGTTCACCACGGAAAATGTTGCAATCGTAAGATTTTACTTGATAAACATCCATTGAGATCACAGTAGCAATGCATTGCAATAGGTCTAAAAACTCTCCACCAGATATCGTGGTTGTCCCTGGCTCAGGTGCCCAGCCAGCAGAGTACAGTGCTTTGAGACATTCTCCTGAAAGGTGCCACAATAAATGTAAGTTGCATTGTATAGCCTTGGGACATCCTCCTGACATGAAAGGCGCTACACGAGTGTAATTTTATTGGAAATTCAGACGGGTGTTTAAAAAAACCACCATCGATGTTTTGTCTTAGCTTCACTGGTGGTAATTAAATGCAGGCATGGTAAGCGTGCAGATTGCATTGATAAGAAGTAGTGTTCTCCTACAAAATACGGAGTCATTAGACTTTACAGTGAACCCCATGAAGCACTTTGACATGTATTCATAATGCAAGGATTCTTCTTATTATTGGTATAACAGGGATCCAGTTAGGACCAACCTATCCATTATGGTTTGGTCTTACAGGATTTGAGTCATATTTTTTACCTCCAGTCTTACTGGTATTCCAGGCAAGCTGATCAACACCAACAATGTATTGAATTACTGTTGACCAGCTTGGCTTCACTGCCCATGTTTCCTCACAGTCATTTCATTGGCAGAGAGATCCTGGCGTCCTCATCGGGAGGATATGTAAATCAAATCTGCTCAGGGTGCTGGTGACACAAAGATTGTGAAATATTGGAACTCTTCAATGTTGCATAACTTCCCTTTTCTTATGAACTCTGTACAGAGATTAAATATTGGACTAGCTCTGTAATTGTCAGGTTGGCTGTTCTTGTGACTGATTGACCTACTGATGGACAGGACAGGCAGGAACTGAGCTGAGAGGGCTACTGCCTTCCTTGGCACATCACTTACTAATGTTACCTGCGCTTTATAACATGCAGATTATAAAGTCTCAGATTTTATAAGTATTTCCTTTTTTCTTTATTTGTCTGGTTTGCTCATCTTAACTTTAATGTATATGTAAAGATGACCTACAATTAAAAGATTTTACAAAATGTATGGGGAATTAATTGAATTTGTCCTCCAGTAATTGGCTAATTTGTCAGAAATCCTTCAATCTTCACCTCCTTCTCTCCCTATATGGTGGGGAGAAGTCTAAAGTGAAGTATAAAGTGCTTTTTGTGTAGGACGTTAATCCTATACAAAAGGCACTTCAATATGTTTCTTCTCCTAAACCCAAATGAGAAGATAAGACCAGGAGAAGATTATTTGGTCCCTGGCACCAACTCCACATTAAATGTATGATAACTCTCTTTCATTCCATGACCTCACTCTTCTCCATAAAACACAATCTATTCATAGTTACAGTATCCTGCTTACTGAAAACCCCCAATCAATTCTGTACCTTTGGATATTTGAGACACGTACCGTAGCATTACAACCATCAGACTTTGCACCAACTACATTTAAGTTTTGGACTTGGTGGAAATTAATGGTGAAAATATTACCGATACTCTGGATATTTGTCATTATATTTTCCAAATTCAAATAAAGCTCACGGAACTATAACCTTCTTGTTGATATTAGAACTCCATTTTAAAAACAATTTTGTCACATTGCAATACAATATATTGCAGTTCCTCTTTGTTTTTCCACACTTGAAGACAATTTGTCAATCTTCGTATGGAAAGTATTGTTCACAAAGCAATCATTAGTTGCTCAATCATTTTGGAGAAGGGATTTCATATTTTAGACTAATGAGCTATCAGTAATCATGAGTTTTTCGCTCACTTCCTTTTTTTCGTTCATTTACACCAAATGAAATAGAACCAGGTGTATTTTCAGGTACATTTTTAGGTTGGTTAGATCTTAAAAGATGGAAAGAAACTCCAACAATCAAATCCAGTGAATTTACAGCAATCAGAAGTGCTCTCTTTCCCCACTTTCATTGTAAAGATTCATTGGTAAAGTATACGGGCTCTCTGGGAAGCGAGTGGTGCGAGTGGAAGTTTACCCTGGCAAAGAATCAGTGCCTCCAACAGACAAGGGAATGGGAAAAAATGGTGGGAATCGAACAGTAAATGGGATATTGAGAGTGTTCAATAATAATAATTATCCTTGCATTTGTTATTCAGCACTTTGCCAACGCGACGTCACAAAGTGCTTCACATTGAAATACTGTAAAGTATAGCAATGCCCTACAAACGGACATGGAGTGACTGAACGATTTTATTTGTGGGCTGTTGGGCCAAGCCAGCTGGACAAATTCCCCTGACATCAATATGCTGCAAAATAGCCAAAAATGCCAGGTATTCATGGGAGGTTGATGTGGCAGATTCTCTCCTGGATTTTCCTACATAACATTGACTTCATTTCCAATCAACCATGTTTTGTAAAGTGCTGCAAGACATGTATTTTTGTGTGTAAGTACAAGTTATTACTGTAATGCGCACTGATGGTTTTGAGATGAACCAGGAGAGCCCAATATCCATAGGAGCCCAGTAGTGTAGTGGTTTACAGCACTCATCTCGCAAGCGAGTGCACCCAGGTTCGATTCACGGCCAGGACAAAACCTTAGGTAAGTTTCCTAACTCCCACACACACACACACACCTCACAATCAGTGGGAACCCGGTTGATAGGCAGTTGGCGAATGGCTTTCTGGGGGTAATAATCCCTTCGAAAAATAATTTTGTCACTCAATCCACCACTGTTTGTGGGACTCCGCTGTGGGCAATTGGCTGCCACGTTTCGCCCGCAAAATATGCAGTTAATACACTTAATATTAATAATAAGAAAAATTCTTACATTTGATATAATGCTTTTCCACATCTTATCGGCGTCTCAAAGCGTTTCACAGAACATACTGTAAAGTGAATTTACTGTAATATTTGGGGGTGAATTACATACCGTGAAGCGCTTTGAGAGGTCTCAACAACTCGATGACACACTCTATCAAATGGGATTATTATTATTATCCATTTGGAATATTTTTTCCCAAAACATTCTCCAAACCACCCTCACCCAAGGTTGGGTTTTTTTTTAAGAAAAAGTATTTCAAACGAAATTAATATATTGGTGTGGCTGTGTGTAATTGCCAGGTCGGCTGTTGTTGCCGACTGATTGACTGGGTGACAGGCAGGACAGGCAGGAACTGAGCTGAGAGGGCTTTTCTGCCTTCCCCGACAGTTATTCCGCCTGGGTGTGCTCTGATAAGGCGTGTTACAGACCTCTCCCAGTCGCACGCAAAGTCGTGCTTAACTACACGGAAAACAATAACTTAAATATTGCCCCTTCGAGTCCAATCTTAAATGCCTCATTTTCCCTTAGCACGCAATCCGCATCAGCCTCCAGTAACAAACACTCACAAGCTGAGATGGATTGGAAAACTTTGAACCCTTTAATTCAGACTCTCTTGCGTTTTGATTTAGTGTCTGTGTGTGTATAGAAGCGCAAACGTGGGAGAGTGCAAATTCTCTCCCACGTTATAAAAATCCAAATGAATTTAAGATGAATTTTTTTAAAAAAAAAACACAATTTTTTTAAATCGCTGGAATCGGTACAAAATGACCCCCCGAAAACCTGCAGTAAAGTTGAATTTAACGCGTTCATTTTCGATTGAGAAAGTTACAGTCTAAAAGGGATCCACTTTGACCGTGGCTTTTGTCGCTGTTGCAAATTATTATTATTGCACACACACACACACACAAGAGCGAATTTTAGTTTTACCTGGAATCATCTTGTTGGCCGAAATGTGCTTTTTTTAAAAAAAAAACCGACGACGAAAAGTTATGTTTTTGAAATGTAACCTCAAGTAGTAACTGTGGGCAATTTACTCAATTAATTAAGACAGGGGGGAGTTGTGGGGTGGGGTGGGGAGGGGAATAAAACCTTCAAGAACAGAGAGAGCTTGAGAAAATAGGTGTAATAGGTTTCAATTAAATATTCATTGCTTTTAAGCCGCGAATAAGTTCCAAATTCTGGGCTTATTTCTCGCCGTGTGGCATGGCATTTGCAATAGAATGATCTATCTTTTTGAACTAAATTAACTTTGGACGGCCATGTGTGTGTGTGTTGGTAGTGTGTTCGGGGGGTGGTGGGACACACACACACACATATATATATATATATATATAAACAATGAACCAGACAGGACAAAACTTACACAATCAAATGATTGAATCTTGGTGGGGGGGAGAGGGGGGAGGGGGGGAGGGGGGGGGGGGGGGAGGGGGGGAGGGGGGGGAGGGGGGGGGGGGGGGGAGGGGGGGGGGGGGGGGGGGGGGGGGGGGGAGGGGGGGGGAGGGGGGGGGGGGGGGGGAGAGGGCAGGTCGTTCTCGTTTCCTGTGGTTAGTAGTTAATCAGAAACATGCTGATGGCATTTGAAAGACGCCTGTCATTGTGTGATCCTCTCGTGGGTTCCTCAGAGAGACAGACTCAGGGGAGATATCTGCCCATCAAATGTCCCTTCTGCGTTCATCTGTTAATATTAATAATAATCCTGGTTTCCGATGTAGAGCTTCTCGTGTCTTCAGGACGTCTCGAAGCGCTTCACACACAGCAATCGAGTGTCGAGTGAATCGATTGTATATTCGAGGGCGAAACGCGGCAGCCGGTTGCGCGCGGCAGCGGCGTCCCGCGAACAGCCGCGGATTGAAATGACCAAATCGTGGCTGGAGTTTTTTTTTCCGAGGGATTATTGTCAGGCGCGTGGAGTAAGGAAACTTGCCCAAGCTTTTGTCCTGCCTGGAATCGAACCCGGGTCTCTCGCTTGCAAGGCGAGTGCTCTAACCAATGAGCTACAGGAAATCGTCCCTTTCCCCGCGTCGTATTTTATTATTATTATTTATGGTAGTATTTTATACTAATATAAACTACAATATAAAAATATGAATATTTCGACAGACATTAAATATGTACATTATAAGTATACACGTTTAATAGTATAACAACGTGACACTGACTTCTGTGAAGTGCTTTGAAATATCTTGAAGACGTGAGAAGACACTGCATCAAATGCAAGAATTATTATTAATTGAAGCGCTTTGAGGCACCTCAACAATGTGACATGGTGCAATGTCAAATGCAAGGATTATTTCTTTGGTAATAATAATAATCCTTGAAGACAATGTAGCATCTGGAGGACATCTTCGCAATATTTCCTTTGAAGTACAAACTTTTACTGTGTTCAATTTACTGTGATTGTGTGTTCCGTAGGGGAAAGTGGGGCTTTTCTTTGCCTGCAGGTTCTGAGTTCCTTAAACAAAGCCACACTCCTTATTTCACTGATGCACTGTAGCATTTGGATCTCAACCAGGTTGGTAAGACAACGTCAATCCCACCGTTCACCATTAAATTGTCTGTGCACATCACGGGTTAGGAAGGCAATTAAGAGTTAAAATTGTTCAATAAAGTTGCAGACTTTAATTTGAAAACTGGAGTTAAGCTAATGGTGATTGCTCAGTGGTATAACATTCAGCATGAAGAAGCACATGCAATGGTAAAAGCTTCTGGACATCACGTTGAAAGTTCTATAGATTTCTCAAATTCAAGACACTTTGATTGAAAGAATCTCTCACTACTATTCAGCTGGTCTCCTGTGGTTTATTCTGCATCTTTACACACCCAAGATGGCTAAGAGAGAAGTATTAGAAAACGTTGCTACATATTTGGCTTTGATAATTTTACAGATCAGTGGCAGCATGACAAATGCAATGCTGTCTCACCAACACAGTTCGGACAGCCCCCCTGGCAAAGCGATAAGATTGATTTGCACCTGGTTCAAATTGCAGATCCAGCAGAAACTTATATATCCTTCTCAACCTCCTTTATTTTGTCAGCTTACGCTGAGAAAATCACCTTGTGACCAGCTTTCCCTCAGCTTTCCCTCCCTGATGGCTCAATGAATTTGGTGCATGTTTGAAAGACCAGGTTCGATTGAAATGTTTAACATAATAAACGGATTTGCTAGGATAGATACAGATAAACTATTTCCTCTGGTGGGGAATCCAGAACAAGGCGACATAATCTTAAAATTAGAATTCAGCCAATTAGGAGTGAAATCAGGAAGTATTTTTTCACACAAAGAGGCAGTGGAAATCTAGAACTCGCTCCACCAAAAGGCTGTGAGTATTTGATCCATTCAAATTTTCAAGACTGAGGCGGATAGATTTTTGTTAGGTCAGAGTATCAAGTACTGTACTATGGAGTAAATGTGGGTAATTGATCTAATAGAATGGTGGAACAGGCTTGAGGGGCTGAATCATGTTCCTACTCCTATGTTCCTATGTTTCTATGATCCTTCATCTGTGCTGATCTCAGACAGGGCAATAAAAGGGTGATGCAGTTAGCCTTCGAGACAACTGGGTTATAATAATGATAATAATCCTTGCATTTGATATAGCGCTTTTCACATCTTATCGACATCCCAAAGCGCTTCACGGAATATACTGTAAAGTGAATTGACTGTATATTTGTGGGTGAATCGCAGCAGCCAATTGCACACAGCAGCGTCCCACAAACAGTCGTGGATTGAAATGACCAATTTTTTTTATAGGGTTATAGAGAAGGGAAGCAGTGTGTGTTCTTGGGGTGTGTGTGTGTTCTTGTTCGTGGAGCTCCTATGACTTAGTGGTTAGAGCACTTGTCTTGCAAGCTGGAGAGACCAAGCTGGGGAGACCTGTGTTCGAATCCAGGCAGGTCAGGGCGAAACCTTGGGCAAGTTTCCTTACTCCACACGCCTAATAATAATCCCTCCAAAAAAAAACACAATAATAAAATTGGTCATTTCAATCCAAGGTACAAGGTAGCACTGATGTGGGCTTTTGTTTCAGGGTCTGTTGAAGCTTAGCAATGATCCATTGTTTAAGATGTCAGAATCACTGAGTTACCGACTGTCTCAGGCCAGTGGAATATATGTAAAGTTAACTTTAAAAACGTGTTAAAAACTGACAGCTAAACAAGCTTGCAGCTTGATGCAGTAAAGCCTCTTAAACATATCTTCACTATGCATTTGTCTTTTCAGTAAAAACTGCCTTGAATAAATGTGAACTCAAATCTGCATTAGAAAAGCAATGATTGGTCATTTTAAAAAAATAAAATATATATTTTCTCTTTCTCTCTCTCTCTCTGTTTCTCTCTCGGGAGACAGTTCTATGCATTATAAATTATGAAAAAATATTTTAAAGTAAAGTACAATAATGCTTCATTCAATATATTGCTGGTAAATGGGTGTTTCTCAAGGACAAGTGTCTTAAAGTGAAGGAAACAGAGTTTAGCCTATAGATTACACAGCCAATCCATTTCAGAATATATCCCCTCAAGAGTTTTGAGACCTGTCAACAACTTGATGAGGAGATAAATCAAATGCAAAGGTTGTTACTGTTCTTATTATTTCTATGAGTATTTGAAATTAGACTGGTAGGGTGGACTGTAGTCGTCCTACACATTCTCCATCTACACATTCCTATATTCCAGTTTTTTAATGTGGTCGAGTCATTTGAAAAGATAGAAGGAGAAGGTTTTGAAGTTGGAATGATAATAATCCTTGCATTTGATATAGCACTTTTATCAACGATTAATTTTTAGAACTTATTAAAAAAAAGCAAAGTATGCATAGTACCACTCCTGCAATAATGTACACTGTGAAGTGTAACAATTGAAATTATTCAGCATGAGTTTCTGCAACAGAATAGGATTTGCAAATTAGCATAGCACACATAAGGACCAGGCGAGTTAGAGAAGAGGACGGGTGATCTAGCAAATGGAATATTAGGACTATCCTTTGTGGGTTTATTCTGGGGAAATTCACTGACCTAGTTTCTGTTTGTTTTGCATAATTCTTCAAGTAATAAACTTGAGAGAATCCTCAGTGGTGTGCTTAACATTAGACTTTAACATGAGTTGCCAATTACTATCACAGACTACATTGTACAGTACAAAGTTTTTTTTTACTGTCCGGCGTTTCATCCACTAGATACACAGACAATTCACTTTACAGTGAATTCCTGGAAGCGCTTTGAGATGTCTCAATGAGGTCATGAGCCGCTATATCAAATGCAAGGATTATTATCATTATTATTTATATTTCTGTTGATGTTTTAAACTCATCACAGTAAATGATATGCAAATGCATGTATGATTATTGCTATTACTTTTATTATTCTGTAAACATTTGGCAGAATTTGCTGAATGATTCACCAGATATTTAGTGTTAACTTTCTGAACATGTTGGTTATTGTTGGTTTAGAATGAATAAAATAGATCGATTCTTTAGTTCATAAATAAAAAATATATATTTGAATGAAATCTTTTTGTTTTTTTTAAAGGATTTCAGTGTGATTGTAATGGAAAATGGTTGTCAAGTTTTTAAAAATATAAAATCAAACTTTAATCTCTACCCTTTTCTTTCTAAATTCCTATATCCCTAATGTGAAGGCGACTCAGGAGGGAGTTGGTCTCTCTCCAAATTGTGATTCACTGACCCGCAATATATTTAATGGCAAGCCAACTCAGGACTCAAATTCCAGTGTTCGAACTCTGGTTAAACTTTAAATAATAATAATAATATTAATAATAATAATCCTTACATTTGATATAGCACTTTTCATGTCTTCTAGACATCTCAAATCACTTCACAGAATATACTGTAAAGTCAATTGACTGCATATTTGTGGGCGAAACGCGACTATTGCACACAGCGGTGTCCCACAAACAGTCATGGATTGAAGTGTCCAATTTATCATTGTGTTTATTGAGGGATTATTATCAGGCACGTGGATTAAGGAAACTGGCTCAAGGTTTCGCCCTGACCTGCTAGGAATCAGACAAAAGTCTCATGCTTGCTAGGCGAGTGCTCTAACCATTGAGCTAAATTGCAGATTACGATGGAAAAAATCCATTAGAAGTCTTCATCTTCAACGTTGCTGCACAGAATGATGTCTGATTGTCTGATAGCTGGCAAAGTTACTAACCCATGTGTTGTATTCTTATTGTAAAATTCCAAGATGGGCTCACAAACTCCATATATTTACCGACCAGAGGAGCATGAGGTGCCAAGGTTGCTGAGTTTACCAATGGACAGAGATTCTAATTGGCGAGATTCCAATTCCAGAGATTCACAATCGCTCACAATTAACATTAATCTCACTCCAACAGACCAAAGGGAACATGTGGCAATATGGGAAAACAAAACTAAAGTTTATACGTTTATAATATTAATAATCCTATCATAATCCTTGAATTTGATAGAGTGCTTTATCACATCTTTTAGATGCCCAAAACATTGACTAATTTTCCTTTCTCCATGGATGCTGCCTGACCTGCTGAGTTTTCCCAGGAACTTCTGTTTTTGTTTCAGATTTCCAGCATCTGTAGTATTTTGTGTTTTGTTTAAGGAAACGTGGAAGTTAGAAGTGCATCATTTAAAAGCAAATAAGGTAAATAATTGGGGAACATCTTAAATATGATGGGGGAAGAGTATTGGGGAATGGAAATAGATTAATACCTTGAACTAGCAACAATATAGACACAGGGAGCTAAACAACCTTCTTCTGTGTTGTAAAGCTTCTAGAATTCTGTGAGTTCAATCCACAACAAAGCTCAGGATTTAATTTGGTGAGATATAACCTTAACCTACACGCCATTTACACTAATCACGCACACTCGACTTCCAATATAAATTAGGATTCAATTGAACATCAGGCTGCAGGTCACATTGATCTGAATTGGTTAATGATTTAAATTTGTTGATTTTGATGTGCCACATTACGCATGGTTCAAAGTTGCTTAAAAACCAATATCCTCCCATGAATAATCACACGAGCGCCACAGGTATGATCCATAGTAAAGGATTTATTGCCTTGCCCTTGCACAAGCCATTGAGTAATTCTTTTAGAAGTTTTATAGTCTCAACGCAGCTGTTTGACTCGTAAGCCACATAACAACCTCATTTCGATTTGTTATAATTACAGTTGTAAGTGCAGCAAATCAACTTGATGTAGCCCTTGCATGCAAAAAGGACATAAGCAGTGTCCATATATATGATTGTAAGTGTTTGTTTATTTCCGCTTCACTCCCTTGATTGGGGAGACGAGGAAATGACCAGGTTGCAATAAAGCACATTTGTTATTGTTAATTAAACTTTCTTCCACTTGACAGGACTGCACTGGTATACACTTCCCTCTCCTGCTGCTGTGGCAACTTGTCCACCGCTACATGCTGTCGGTTTACTACTGGTCACAATGATCATCAGTCACTGGGTGTTTAACAGTACGCAGAACGTTTCCGAGGCTAGAAGTTGCATGACTCGTTTTGGGTAAGCAGTTTATCAAGGGATGGAGAAGGCTGAAAGACTTCCAACCCCTTTGCATTTCACCCTCTCAATGAAATAAAAATAAAATAAAGTAAAGGGGATAATAATCCTTCCCCTCCCCCCCCCCCCCCCCCCCACAAATTAATAATTTGGTCACTCAATCCAGTACTGTTTGTGCGACACTTTTGTGGGTGTTTTCGCCCACAAAATGCACAATCCCTTACAGCATACTCCGTGAAGCACCTTAAGATGTCTTAAAGACATGATAAGGCATAACATCAAATGCAAGGATTATTATATTGTTAAATAATAATAATACTTGCATTTGATATAGCATTTGACGGTTTCTCGGCGCCTCAAAGCACTTCACAGAATGTGCTGTAAAGTGAATTGACTGTATATTTGTGGGAGAAATGGCAGCCAATTTCACACAGCACTGTCCCACAAACAGTCATGAATTGGAATGACCAAATTATTATTGTTTTTTTAGTTGAGGGATTATTATTAGGCGTGCAAAGTAAGGAGACTTGCCCAAGGTTTCGCCCTGTCAGGAATTGAACCCAGATCTCTCGTTTGAAGGGCGAGTGCTCTAACCACTGAACTACAGGACTCCCTAAAATTAGTAGGTGAAGTAAAAAATGATTCACCAATCCTTTGAGCTACTGACCATTAGTTTTACATGCAGATAGCAGATTGCTTTAGAGCATTTAACTTTTCTATTCCTCTGAAAGTGTTTTTTCTAGTACAGTTTCAAAGAAAATCAAACCAAACTTTGGGCGTCAATGTTAATTGAAAGGAGAATACGTTTCCGGTAGGAATTAGTTTAAAAGGTAAGAAAACAGCAATGGGGAATATCTTCACTTTTTTTAATGACTCAATTTGGGGGAAGGAAAACAGGTTCTGGTTTAAGTGTGCCTCAACATTGCAGCTAACTTCAGAGGAGGCTAGCAGCGTTTGATGTTGTGCTTGCTCCCTCCTGTACCTTTCCACAAAACATACCTGTCACATTTGGCCTGACCGCATTGTTGCAGAACAGGCACATCAAGGTGTTCAAAGGCTAGGATTTGCGTGTGAATGAAAACGGGTGTGTCCATCTGTGCTCAGGGTATCACACTATGTACAGCGTGTCAAAGTGACAGCACTGTTGGGAGGAACAGAGGGATAATGAGAAAGCTGTTTCGAATGAAAGCATTCCCACTTCCCCAAAAAGGCTGGTTTCCAAATGATGTCGAGCGAGGTTGGGTTTAAGCCTATGACCTTTAACATCCACCTGAATAGGTTAACTGTTCCTCAGTTTAATGACTCATTCAATGGATGCTTTAAACGCTCTCCACTCTCCCTGTCCTCGACTCGGGTCTGAAACAATGACTATCCAGTGCCTTGGGACATCCTCCTGACGTGAAAGGTGCTATACAAGTGTAATTTTGTTGTTGATGTTGTTGGCAAAGTTAATAAATCCACAGTTATGTATAGCATTGCTGCTGTTTGGTCTTCCTGATCAATTAATTAGGTAAGCATGTGGAGGTGGGATGCATAGAGATCTTAGCTTAGTTTGGGATTCCGCATGTGTCAGGACACTCAGCAGACTACAAAAAAACAATGAAACTAAGAGAGGTAGACATTTATTTGGGGAGGACGGGTTTGCGCGATTATGGGGAGAGAGCTGGGGAGTGGGATTAAATTGCTCCTTTTAAAGAGCCGGCACAGACTCGCTGGGCCGAATGGCCTCCTTTTGTGCCGTAAGATTCTATGATTTCTATGAAGCCATCAACAACAACAGCAACAGCAAAATCACATTTGTATAGCTTCTCTCACATTGGGAGGACATCCCTTATAGACACACATACATCCCATCGACCAGTGGCTTCCAAACTTTGAATAGCGTTGCCCCCCCCTAACTTAGCAATGGTTTTGCTGCACACTTCCCTCCTTCGCACTCAGCTCCACACACTCAGGGCTTCGGCTCCACTCGGGTCCTCGGCTCCGCTTTGGCTCCATGCACACTCGGGGGCTCAAGCCCGAGAAATACCAGTCTACGGTACAGAATTTAATTTGCTATTTACTTTTGACCATCTGGCTTGGTAAATTATTGAATTATACCTCGTGCGATATGGCGTGCTGTGTCAAAAAAGACTAGAATTGAAAAACAGACTCATTTACCTACTCTTACAAAGATGACATGTTTCTCTCCACAAATCAAAAATGATAATGCTGGAGATGAAGGTATCTAATCCCACTCTTTAATCTAAAGAAGAAAGACCCCTGCCAGAAAATATTCTTCTTGACAGATGGGTGAATGCTGAATTATACTGTGTAGCTTCCTAGTATGAAGGAGTGCTTTGTCCTAATAATAGGTTGCAATGAACATACCTTGTGGATTTCAAACATTAAGAGCAATCTAATAATTTACTGATTATTTTCTGAAACCCTGACACATGAATAATTTTTAAAGATTCTAACATCAATGGATTATGAACTTCAACAAATAGAAAGTTAATCAAAGATTTTGCTAGATAATCATCACTGATGAATTCTTCACTGTCTGACGGAGTATATTTGGTAAGGAAACATCCTTAGCACTCTATCAAATGCAAGGTTTATTATCATTAAAGGTCATGAAATAGAGACAAATAGATTTGAAGGATTGTTGGCTAAAACACTGGGAAGGAAACGTAACCATTGGAAAAAACTGACAAAAAGTATCTGCACACAGCAATGTAAGCCTCAAAAGAATGTATGTGTAATGTAAGGCATCGTGCTGCGATGACAGCAAACTCTGGGTATGCCCATCATTATCTTAACAAAGGAGTAATTCATGTCAATCATTGTAGTGAAAATGAGTACCCCAATGTTGGACAGAAAATGGATGCATTCTACCAGTTACTGATAATATCACAGCACAGTGGGAATGAATAGATACCTGATATTCTTGGACTTGAATGAACGTTGTTGTTAATCCTATGAAAGCAATAGACGTGTCCTGGATGATGGCCATTTGGACTGAAGGATCAAGGCTACCGTTGACTCATAGCTGTCTGTGGAATAAACATAGTATTAAAACATGTTAGCAAATAGTACTTTGAATTGTTTTTGAAAGACAAATTTCTTACGTTTGGTAAGGCACCGATGCAGTATTTCAAATCTCAAATGCAGACATATCAAATGATTTAAAGAATGTTTGGGTTCAGTTTCACTTTGAGATCTTCAATGAGTGCAGTGGAAAGGAAGATTTTAATGAACAATGGGTTTTCTGTATCTTGGATAAGAGAAAATCAATGCCATGGAGCCAGTTGAAATCCGAGACTTGATAAGAACTTCAGGAGGTTCCATAATAAGATCCTGTTGCATCTAATACTGAACATTAACATACCTACTTTATGAATACATATACTCACATGCAGGGTAATAGTTATGTGTTCATGTGTAGCAGCACAATTATATGATTGAAGAGGTTCAATTGCACGGAATAGTTACAAATATTGTTTTAGGGACATCAGTGTTTTGCACATAGTCATACTGTATAATAAGTTGTTACCCTAAATTGCTATGGCTGAATTATTTAAAAGATGTATTGTGTAATTAAAATGGAAATACGAAATGATCTATTTTACCAACCAAGCGAAAACCTATTTCTATTGCTGTACTGAATGGCTACTGTGACCTTCTCTCTCTCTAGCTCTGTATTGTGTATAGTGTATATACTGTGTGTCAGAGACCCATTAAACTGTTAAAGCTGTCAGATGCTAGCCTATGTGAAGAGTGCTACATAAATGCTATTTGTTGTTGTTAACAAAGGATGTAACTAAGGATATGGAAGTGTAGATTGCGTTTATCAATTATTCTGGAGCAAACATTTTAACACTTCAGATAATAATAATAATAATCCTCACATTTGATAGTGTTTTTCATGTATTCTCGACGTCTCAAAGCGCTTCCCAGAATGTACTGTAAAATTAATCGACTGCATATTTGTAGGCAAAATGCGGCAGCCAATTGAGCACAGCAGTGTCCCACAAACAGTCGTGGAGTGCAATGACCAACTTATTATTGTTATCAGGCGTGTGGAGTAAGAAAAGTTTCCCACAGTTTGCCAGGACTCCAATAATAACTGAGTATACTTCAGGAAATAATGATTCCTGCATTTCATACAGTGTCTATAATGCCAAAATGTCTCAAAGTGCTTTGCTGTAAATTGTACTGACTGTGCATTAATAGATGGTGGCAGTCAATTTGCAGTAGTGTTATTTACAGCTTCAGTACCTACAAATAGAATATGTATGACAATAATACTTTCATTTGATACAGCACTTTTCACATCTTATCGACATCTCAAATCACTTCACAGAATATACTGTAAAGTGAATTGACTGTATATTTGTGGGCGAAACCCCCAGCCAATTGCACACAGCAGTGTCCCCACAAACAGTCGTGGATTGAAATGACCAATTTTATTAGTGTGGGTTTTTGGGGTCGGATTATTATCTGGTCCACCATAACATTTTTCACTGTGTATTTGCTGATATAAGCAAGTCATCAAAAACAACAACAAAATTACACTTGTATAGCGCCTTTCACATCAGGAGGATGTCCCAAGGCGCTGGACAGTCATTGTTTTGAGCTGGAGTCACCATTGACAACACACACTGAAAAAGATCTGAATTTTCTGGATGTGAAATACTTCTATTTGGCAGGATCTTCCACTGCCCACATAATAACAATTAAACATCCTTGCATTTGATGTACAACAACAACCACAAAATTACATTTGTATAGCACCTTTCACGTCAGAACGATGTCCCTATATCGTCGAGAGTCTGAAAATGCTTCACAGAATATACTGTAAAGTGAATTAATGGTATATTTTGTGCACGAAATGTGCAGCAATGTCTCACAAACAAGTCAAGGATTGAGTGACCAAATTATTATCGGGGGGTGGGGGGTGGGGGGGATTTATTAACCCCAGAAAGTGATCCGCCAATCGACTAACAGCAAGGTCCCTACTTACTGCTGGGTAAAAAGAAACATGTGGAGTACGGAAATTTGCCTAAGATTTCATAATGCCTGCGAATTGTACCCAGATTCTCACGCCTTGTGAGGCAAATGTTCTAATCAATACTCTGTAGAACTTCACATCCATAGTCGCATGTTTACATGACAAACACAATAGCCATTTGCACAGCCAAGTTCCCAGAAACTGTGAGGTGATTCGTTGACCAGAAATATAACGACAGGTTGTATGTCAGGCTGGCAATTAAATGCAGCTTTCCTTATAAACTCTGAGGATTACAGAGAAATATCCATCATCTTAGCTCAGTGGAATCTGATCGCTATAGACCTGAATACATGGTTCATGGTTTTACTGCATGGGTCTTCCACCTTAATGTGACACCTGCTGAATTCTGACTCTGCACCTGGTTTACATTAAAACCCATGATGTAACACATGTTTAGTCATTCTTTGCTTACAGTGGGACAGATATCTACCTACCTTGAGTGGAAACTGAATTGATTCAAACCATACTTACCGAATACTTCAAAGTCCTGCCGTTCCTCCCCTCAGCCCTGTACAAATGTGGAGAGCTCTCATTCTATAGTAATTTGATACCATCCAATGCTTGTACTACTTAGGAGACAAGGTAACTTGTAAATGATAAGGGAGAACAGATTAATTTTCTACTGGTGGCTTTACATAACATTGCTGGTCTCCAATAAACATTTTTTTTATATTCTCTTGGAAAGCACAAGGATACCCGTGTGTCTCAAATTAACCAATTGATCAGGCTCAAAGAGTAAAAGCAGAAGTTTACACAGAGAGTAATGTGCACTTGAACGCTAAGCTGAAAGACTATCATCTAATGAGGGAGTTCAAATGATATCACAACACAGCGAGAGCAAATCCCAAAGGTTTTATAACTGTCACCTGAACCTCCAAATCACATAACTGCCTTGAATCTAATCCTTGTTTACGTTTGTTTTAAACATATTGTGTGGTGTTCAGTTTCATTCCTAGACACTTTAATGTGAATTATGACTCACTTTCCTGAATCCCCAAAGGTGCATTGAAATGCTTAGTATGTGGAGAATCAACTGTTTATATGTTTTATTGCCCAGCAGTTAACCAGGATTCACAGTGAAGTTGTGGCCAATTTCCTGCTCTCAACCAAATTTACAGTGAAGGCTGGCTCTTATCGCACAAGAATTGCTAAGTGTCCAAGTGTGCTGTTTGTGGGATGCCTCTAGCAAAAGAGTTTCCGCATTTACCAACAATTACAGCAATGAATTCAGTGTGTGGAGCACAATGGGATATTTCAACATTGTGAGGCACTGGATCAAATACAAGCATTATTTTTATTTGCTTGATTTGCTTGATTTGCAGTGACTATTGGTGTGCAGAAATTGGCTGTCGCATTCACCTACAAATACACAGTCACTACACTAAACAGGAAATCCTATGTAGTGCTTTGAGACATTCGACGATGTGCTACGTTGCTGTATCAAAACTAAGAACTGTTGTTATTATTACATTGTTCCGTGCAATTAATGGCCATTCCAACGCCTTGGGACGTCCTCCTGATGTGAAAGGCGCTAGCTACACAAGCGTAATTTTGTTCGTTTGTCAGTGTGTTATGCCCAGGTTGTGCTTCCTCGTCCCCTCCCACCAAAAAATAAAACACACACAGGGCCTTATGATGGCCTTTCAATGTGAAAGGTGTTATATAAATGTAATTAGTTGTTTGTTGTTGTTCTTTTATTCATCACTGCAACCAGAAACCCACATGATTACATAGCCATTGTGTGAGAGAAGCAGGTTTCATTGCAGAGTGCTGATTAACAGCCTCCAATGTTAAGTGAAATGTTTGATGATTGAATGGCTCCAGCGAGATTCTTAAGTCTGTGATTGTTGGGTTCTCAAACAAGATTGGGTTCAGTTCTAATATCCTCCCCTGCCCCACACCTGAATACCCTAAAACATCATGGAGTGGTCAGTTTAGCGAGGCAGTGAAGTGTGCATTTGAAACTATACGAAGCAACAGGTGCTCATATTACTATGTCTGGCACTGCTATCTCTGGATATCAGTGCAAACTAAGAACGCTTATATCATCTATTTCACGAGAAATGTCTTGAATTGCTTCACAATGACATCTGGGCACCACCAAAACAGAAAGAAATAAGTTTGAATACATGAACTGAAGGCACGTTCAAACAGATGGGACTTTTAAGAGAGTTTGAAGGCAGAGCCAGAAGTCATTTGGCAAAACAATGGTAGAATAGGGTTTTAGCAAATTGGGGCAAAAGGGTGGCTGAAGTCTATGCAAATTGGTGGTTGTATCCATATTGTAATACATTGCTAATAGTGATCGTTTCAATTCTCTTGTTGCTATTGCAAATCTACATGAGGTTGGATAGGGTTCAATTACTCCAACTTGACTTATAGTCTAGGTCAACGTGAAAGGTGCTCTATAAATGTAATCATGTTTTGTTCATAGAATCATAGAATCATAGAATTTTACGGCACAAAAGGAGGCCATTCGGCCCATCTAGTCTGTGCCGGCTCTTTGAAAAGAGCGATTCAATCCCATTGCCCTGCCCGCTCCCCATAGCCTAATAGACCCGTTCTTCCTAAATAAAGATCTAATTCCCTTTTAAAAGTTGTTATCGAATCAGCCTCCACCACCTTTTCAGGCAATGCATTCCAGATTCGAACAACTCGCTGAGTGAAAAAATTTCTCCTCAGCTCCCCTCTACTGCGCCTTGAAACTATTTTAAATCTGTGACCACGAGTCACAGATTCACCCACGAGTGGAAATAGTTTTTCTCTATTTGCCCTGTCGACACCCCTCATGATCTTATAAACCTCTATTAGGTCTCCCCTCAATCTTCTCTGCTCCAGAGAGAATAACCCTAGCCTATCTAGCCTCTCCTCATAGCTGAAGTCCCTCAATCCTGGCACCATCCTAGTAAATCTTCGTTGTACCCTTTCCAATGCCTTCACATCCTTTCTGTAGTGTGGTGACCAGAATTGAACACAGTATTCCAGCTGAGGCCTCACCAAAGTCCTATAGAGGTTAGTCAGCACTTCCTGACTTTTGTACTCTATACCCCTATTTATAAAGCCTAGTATCCCATATGCCTTCTTAACAGCCTTGTCTACCTGTCCTGCCACCTTCAACGAGTCACTAACACAAATCCCCAGGTCTCTCTGTTCCTTCACACCATTTAAAATTGTACTATCTAGCCTATATTGCCTCCCTTCATTTCTTCTCCCAAAATGCATCACCTCACACTTCTCTGCATTAAACTTCATCTGCCATGTGTCTGCCCACTTTACCAATTTGTCTATATCCTCTTGCAGATGGCTACTATCCTCCTCACTGTTTACTATTCTCCCTAACTTAGTGTCATCTGCAAACTTGGAAACTGTACTCCGTACACCCAAGTCCAGATCATTGATGTAGATTACAAACAGCAATGGTCCCAAAACCGATCCCTGTGGCACACCACTGCTCACTTCCCTCCAATCTGAAAAACAGCCGCCCACTACAACTCTCTGCTTTCTGTCTCGCAGCCAGTTGTGGATCCACGCTGCCACTGTCCCTTTTACGCCATGGGCCTTTAATTTCTTAATAAGTCTCTCATGTGGCACTTTGTCAAATGCCTTTTGAAAGTCCATGTAAACTACATCAACTGCGCTACCATTATCCACCCATTCCGTTACCTCATCAAAAAATTCTATCAGATTTGTAAGGCAAGATTTGCCTTTAACAAATCCATGTTGACTGTCCTTTATTAGCCTATATCTTTCTAAGTGAAGATCTACCTTGTCCCTGATTATGGACTCTAGAAGTTTGCCCACTACCGACGTTAGACTGACTGGTCTGTAGTTACCAGGCTTGTCCTTCTGCCCCTTTTTATACAAGGGAGTAACATTAGCTATCCTCCAGTCCTCTGGCACGACCCCTGTGTCCAAGGAAGATTGAAAGATCGTGGCCAGAGTCCCTGCTATTTGCTCCCGTGCCTCACTTAGTGACCTAGGGTGCATCCCATCCGGACCAGGTGACTTATCCACCTTGAGCGACGTCAACCTTTTTAGCACTTCCTCTCTGGTTATAATTATTCTATCCATTTCTCCTACCCTCTCCTCTAATACCATGGCATTGGCTGTATCATTTTCTTTTGTGAAGACAGAGGCGAAGTAATCATTCAGTACATCAGCCATGCCCTCTGCGTCCACAATGAGATTTCCTCCTAGGTCCCTAATTGGCCCCACCCTCTCCTTGACCAACCTTTTACTCTTAATATGTTGGTAAAAAACCTTAGGGTTCCCCTTAATCTTACTCGCTAATTGTTTTTCATGCAGTCTCTTTGCCCCTCTAACTTCCTTTTTTAGTTCTATCCTACACTTCCTATATTCTGCTTGGTTCCCTTCTGAATTTTGAGCCTGACACTTATCATAAGTGTTGTTGTAGGTAGGAAAATACCTCCGTACAAAACCAGTTTTATTGTTAAGGGTACCATTGTTTCGATAAAGTGTTCCACTTAGATTCCACCTCACAGATGGACATTAAAGAGTCCGTGAAAGTAACTGATAAGAGAAATCTGTCTTGGCCAACAATCCTTCAGGTCAAATAGCCTCTCACCTCAAGGGGCTTTTTATGGGATCTGGCTTTAAGCAAATGTAGCTATGTTTGCTTATGCAAAATAATCACGGCTCTTGACATCAACTAATTACTGTAAACTGCTTTACAATGTTTCAACATGTAAAGGTGCAGATATGTATCCACATACACGTGAAAATTTCCCTCCGGTAGGGATGGTATGCACTCTCTCTCTCCCTGGAAGGGTTACCCCCCGTTTACCGAATTTGGCAGTCGATGTTGGCATAGGTAGGCAATAGCCAAGATTTGTGGAGCGCAGAGTGTGCATTGGGGGCACTGCTGATTAGTGGTCATTCCAGGATATGACCAAAAGCACAATGCGAAAAAACATTTCCTGTCTGACAGGTCTGGTTGACATTAGCGAACCACTGTTTTGAGACAAATTTCACCCTCGTAGTTGGCACAGCTCGAATAGACGAGGGAGCTTCTCTCGGTGTCCTACAGTGTACCCAAATAATAAAAGAAAATTGGTCAATAAAAGAAATTGGTCGTGGCAGTTTTGTGCGACTTTGCTGTGTGCAAACTGGCTGCTGTGTTTCTCCCACAAAACACACAGTTTGTGGGAGAAAACCACGGGATACACTTTACAGTGTATCCCGTGAAGCACTTTGAGACATCTCAACATCAACAACAAACAACAAATGACATTTGTAAAATGCCTTTCGCATCAGGAGGATGTCCCAAGGCGCTCAACAATGTGACAAGGCGCTGTATCGAATGCCAAGATTACTATTCTGTGAAGTGCTTTGAGATGTCTCGGCAATGTGTTCAGGCAGCGTTATCTCAAGTGCAAGAATTATTATTGTTGTTATCATTTATTATTCATATTAACAAAATAACATAGGTACAAAAACGAGCACGATTGTTGAGAGTCCACTCTGGGAGTAGGGGGTGGAGCGGGGGTGGGGGGGGGGGGGGGGGGGGGGGAAGAAAAAAGTGCGTTGTAAAAAAGGATGTTGACCTTTTGCATGTCTAGCAGTCTGGGGCAGGAGAGAGTCCGCACGCGAATTTCCTACCAATATACTTAATGATTAACTTATTTTTTCTTTACAAACAGCGGCAAGGTCATGTTTCAAAGGCAGCTCAAACACTCCAACAGACGGAACCCTTTTATGATCATCTGGGCTAAGATTTATTCTCTCTGAATGGCTTGATTAGTTGATCTCGCCCACACTCTCCACAGTGCTCCCTGTTTGGAGCGAGGGTGGGTGAGTGAGTAATGAGCTTGAATGAGTGAGTTTGAGGGAGTGAGTGCGTGCGTGAGTTTGAGTGTGTGCGTGCGTGCGTGCGTGCGTGCGTGAGTGAGTGAGTGAGTGAGTGAGTGAGTGAGTGAGTGAGTGAGTGAGTGAGTGAGTGAGTGAGTGAGTGAGTGAGTTAGTCAGTCAGACGAGCCTTCAGCCACACTGCACCAAAAATATTTTTTTCACATCTTCTACACTTCTCAAAGCGCGTCACAGAAGGTAGTGTAAAGTGAATTGACTATATATTAGTGAGTGAAACACGGCAGCCAATTTCCCCCAGCAGTGTCCCACAAACAGTTGTGGATTGAAATGACCAATTTATTATAGGATTTTTTTGATGGACTATTATCAGATGTGTGGAGTAAGGAAACTTGCCCAAGGTTTTGCCCTGCCTAGATTCGAACACAGGTCTCACACTTGTAAGACTAGTAGTCTAACCACTGTGCTACAGGAATTCCATCCCACAATCCCTCCGCCTCGCCCCCTCCCCAGCCTCCTTCAAGTCCCGCATCAAGAACCTCCTCTTCAACGATCCCATTGGTCACCCCAAATACCCTCCTTTCCTTCCACCCACCTTGATCCTGATCCCAACTCGGGTCTGAAACACTGACTGTCCAGCACCTTAGTAAGTCCTCCCGATGTGAAAGGCATTATACAAATGTAATTTTGTTGTTGTTGTTGTTTGTCAGTCAATCAGTCAGTCAGGCTTATCTAGATTTGAAATGGACAAGTATGAAATGAACAAATTATAGACTTTCTCTCTTGTGTCTTTCTCAGTAAGGATGATTTGTAATATTGTGTCAGTCAAGCTACTCATTCGGCACGAGTGAGAGTGACTGTTGTGTGAGTGTGTATTTGTGTATGTGTGAGTGTGTACTAATGTTGGTCAACTTCCATGTGTATGCAGATGACACCCAAATCTATCTTTGTGGCTTTCTACCTTCGATTCCAAGATCACTGCTGTCCTGACAGACTGTCAGTCAGATATCAAGTCCTGGATGAGAGCTAACTTTCTACAGTTGAATGTCAACAAGAGCAAGGCCATCCTGATTGGCTTGCACCAGCGCCTTGACACATTAGCACTCATGGTAGCATCAACCTCCATGGTTCAACATTCAACCTCACCAAGCCAGTCAGGAACCTATGTGTCTTGTTCGATCCTCAAATGTCTTTCCTAACCCACATTCAAGCCATGACCCGCTCTGCCTTCCCTCACCTCCATAATCTTGCCTGACTCTGCCACTATCTCAACCCTCAGGCCGCTGAATCCCTCAATCACGCCTTCATCACATCCCGGCTTGACTACGCCAACTCCCCACTTGTAGGCCTTCCCAATTCCTCCCTCCATAAGATGCAGATAATCCAGAACTCTGAGGCCCGTGCCCTCTACAGCTCCAAGCTTCATGATCCCATCTCCCCCATCCTCACCCGACTTCATTGGCTCCCCATCACCCAGAGGATTCAAGATCCCGGTCCTCACATTCAAAGCCCTCCATGGCTTCACCCCACCCTACCTCTGCCATGTCCTAACCCCCTACCAACCTGCCCTCCCCCTCCGCTCAGCAGGCTCCGGCCTGCTCCACGTCCCCCGACCCACCTACCCCACCATTGGCGGGCGAGGCCTTCAGCCACTCTGCCCCCAACCTCTGGAACTCCATCCCACATTCCCTCCATCTCACCTCCCTTCCCTGGTCCCCTTCAAGTCCCGCCTCGAGACCCACCTTTTCGCCCCATCGGTCCCCCCACATCCCCCCCCCCACCTTCCCCTCCACCCTCCCAGTCCCCGACCTCAGCTCGGGTCTGTCCAGCGCCTTGGGACGTCCTCCTGATGTGAAAGGCGCGAGACGAGTGTCGTTTTGTGGTTGTTATTATTGTGTTATTGTTGTGCAAAGATAAACTATATGTGTTTGTGTATGTTTGTCTATTTATGTGTGTGTACAATATTTGTGTCTGTGTGTGTGTGTACAGTATTTGTGTCTGTGTGTGTGTGTACAGTATTTGTGTGTCTGTGTGTGTGTGTACAGTATTTGTGTCTGTGTGTGTGTGTACAGTATTTGTGTGTCTGTGTGTGTGTGTACAGTATTTGTGTGTCTGTGTGTGTGTGTACAGTATTTGTGTGTCTGTGTGTGTACAGTATTTGTGTGTCTGTGTGTGTGTGTACAGTATTTGTGTCTGTGTGTGTACAGTATTTGTGTGTCTGTGTGTGTGTGTGTACAGTATTTGTGTGTCTGTGTGTGTGTGTGTGTGTACAGTATTTGTGTATCTGTGTGTGTGTGTGTGTGTACAGTATTTGTGTGTCTCTGTGTGTGTGTGTGTACAGTATTTGTGTGTCTGTGTGTGTGTGTGTACAGTATTTGTGTGTCTGTGTGTGTGTGTGTACAGTATTTGTGTGTCTGTGTGTGTGTGTGTGAGTCTCCTTGTCGAAGATCATGCCGTGTCCGAAAAGTGATGAACGATCAGTTGATCGATGCAAAAGATAAAGGCGACGATAGATAAACTGATCGCACGCAAGGCATTGTGAGCAGGGCGCTGGGGGCCGGGAGTGAAACACACAGTGGAATAGTAGCTGCTGAGGGAGCCACAGTTCACCTCCCACACCATTGTTATTCCTCTTTGGACGCATTCCATCATCACGTTGGCTGTAAACCAGCCAGAAAACAAACCCTCACAGGCTTCACCCACAGGCGACATCAGTTTATACAAGTCTCTCTCTCTCTCTCTCTCTCTCAAGTAAAAGAAAGTCAAGTCGAGTCTCCACTCTTGCAGCTAAGGGCGTGGGCTCTCTCTCCCTCACTCTCTCTCTCTCTCTCACACTCACTCTCTCTCTCTCTCACACACTCACTCTCTCTCTCTCACACTCACTCTCTCTCTCTCACACACTCTCTCTCTCTCACACACTCTCTCTCACACTCACACTCACTCTCTCTCTCCCTCACTCTCACACTCACTCTCTCTCTCTCTCACACTCACTCTCTCTCACACTCACTCTCTCTCTCACACTCACTCTCTCTCTCTCACACTCTCTCTCTCTCTCTCACACTCTCTCTCTCACTCACTCTCTCTCACTCACTCACTCTCTCTCTCACTCACTCTCTCTCTCTCACACTCACTCTCTCTCTCTCACACTCACTCTCTCTCTCTCTCTCACACTCACTCTCTCTCTCCCTCACTCTCTCTCACACTCACTCTCTCTCTCTCTCACACTCACTCTCTCTCACACTCACTCTCTCTCTCACACTCACTCTCTCTCTCTCACACTCTCTCTCACACTCTCTCTCTCACTCACTCTCTCTCTCTCACTCACTCACTCTCTCTCTCTCTCACTCACTCTCTCTCTCTCACACTCACTCTCTCTCTCTCACACTCACTCTCTCTCTCTCTCACACTCACTCTCTCTCTCACACTCACTCTCTCAAAACAAAATACACGCCTTCTTTCTCTTTTTTTAAAAGAGAGATTTCCTCAATGGTGAATGAGTATCGAAAGGCGTCAGCCTGAACACGTACACAGACACAGACACACACACAAAAAAAAGTCTGTTGAGTGTTAATGCGATACCAGGTGCTTTGGGGGGAAGGAGAGGGCTGTGTGTGTGTGTGTGTGTGTAAAGGGCTGTGTGTGTGTGTAAAGAGTTCATGTACATAGCGTGACAGTAATCTACCTCCCCCGCACGCCAGGCGCTATGGACGCCTTATCTTTTGGCAAAGGGAATGACTTCTGCACATCCCATCGCCCAACACTCAAAGGCTTTCCCGCTGTGATCCAAGAAGAAGAAGCCGATCATTGAATGGTGTAATAGTCATTAACCTCGCTGAGTGAGTGAGTGAGTTAGTTAGTTAGTTAGTTAGTTATACTGTAGTGAATCAGTAAGTGAGTGAGTTGGGCATCAACTCACTGAGCTCTGTTTAACACACGGTCTGTGTTGTTTCTACAGACCTGTTAACAAGCCATTCTGAAACTTCAGCATTTCCACCATCGGTTTTAAACAAGTGACACCAACTGTTTCCTCACCAATTGATGGCTGAGGCTGCAATCTTTGCTGTCTCTCTCACACACTCGACAAATTGAACGACAGCATGATGAATAATCCTTGCATTTGATCAAGCAAATCGATTATCACACCACTGTGATGTTAGGGTGATTTTGAACCCTAATTGTTATGCTACTAAGGTTCGAAATCAATCTAATCAGGTAATGATAGTTTGATAATCACACCGGGAAGATGTCTCAAGTCCTCAATAATAATCAAAATAATCCTGGCATTTGATGTAGCACTTTTCACGTCTTCTAGATGTCTCAAAGAGCTTCACAGAGTACATCATGAGCATAAAATGTCTTGGAGCATTTTAGGCTTGCCTTCTGTGCCGTTTAGTTGGCTGGACAGTAGACTCGGGAGGCGAAGACTGCATAGTGACATAGGAGAAATTCCAACTTTGAGTAGGTTTTAGCTTTGTATTGTATGTCTGACAAGTGGTGGAATACCAAATGTTTTTATGTTGAGGGCAATATACCGAACTGCCCACCACATTAAACATTAAGCTTAGTATTTGTTTTAAAATCTGATGTTAGAGCGATCCAGTTTACAACCTTAACTATGCTTAACCTTAGTGGAGAATACATAGTTAACCCACTACAATATATTCTGTGAAGCGTGTGTTGAGATGTCTCAATGACATGATAAAGTGCTATATCAAATGCAAGGATCATTATATGCTGTTGGTAAGTGGAGATTGATTATCAGGGCTCTGATTCGAGAATGTTTTGAATGGTGAGTGAACTCCCCAAAGGCCAAGCGGATGAAGACACCATTAACACGCACAGAACCCAAATGATTGGAGATTTGAATAGTGGCATGAACTTGCTGATCGTGGCGCAACATTGGTTTGGGGGCACTACAACTGGCATCAATGTCCAATAAATTAAGAAGATGAAAATTAGGCCAGTTTACATGCTTGGCCATTATCCATTAACCAGGCTTCATTGAAGCTCCTGTAGCTCAGTGGTTAGAGCATTCGCCGTACAAATCATGTTTAAATCCAGGCAGGTCAGGGTGAAACCTTGGGCAAGTTTCCTTTTTCTGCACGCCTAATAATCCTCCCAAAAAACCACAACAATAAAAATTGGTCATTTCAATCCATGACTGTTTGTGGGACCCTGCTGTGCGCAATCGGCTGCCACGTTTTGCCCACAAATATACAATCAATTCACTTCTGTGAAGCGCTTTGAGACGTCGATAAGATGTGAAAAGCGCTACATCCAATGCAAGGATTATTATTATTATTTCATGAGGAAGTGTGTGAGTGCAGGGATTGTGAGTGGGGGCAGAATTATCTCAGCAGACCCATAGCAAAATAACCATCTCGGTGCCTAAGATACAATTGGAACAAAGTTTCAGCTCATTGCCTTCAAAAGGAGAGAAGAGGAGAAAATTGGCAGAACTAAAGGTCTACTGATACCACTACAAAAATAGCACCAGCTATCAACTGGTACCGGCAGTACTGCGTGCCAATAAGGTTCAATGATAAGACTTGTGAGATGTGCATTACCCATCCCTAGTCACGTTATGGCACCACCATCTTATCCAATTGAACTGCCCATTAAATAGGAACACAATCCTAAAGTTGTAAATATTTACAACTTTTGAACATGAACTGGTCATATAATAATAATAATAATAATCCTTGCATTTGATATAGCACCTTATCACGCTTTTGATACGTCTCAAAGCATTATAGTCTGTGAGCAAAATGCAGCAGCCAATTGCATACAGGAATCAGTGCCTGCCAATTTGGGGAAATGTAACAGCCTGGTTTCAATAATGAATGTTTAGGCTTGTTATAGAATTGCCATAGAGTATGTACCATCTGGCCCCTTGCGACGTCCTCCTAATATAAAAGGTGCTGTATGAATATCAATTTGCATTGTATTGTAACTTAAACTCTTGTTCCAGCTGAAATAAATGAACTCTGTACAGTTTTAAATCTTCGAACCACGATTCAGACCCAAACTGGGATTCTGATCTGTATGGTTCCATTTCAACCACAACAAAATTACATTTGTATAGCGCCTTTCACATCGGCCCAAGGCGCTAGATGGTCAAGGGTGTACACCTGAACTGAACGTGTTTGCCTTTTTTCACACTGGTCAGTGCCCTTATTACCAAAACGAACAATCATTGGAGCCCGATAATATTTTTGTATATCCCTGGGAATACAAAACAAAAAGCAGTTTCCTCAACAAGTTCATTAAATTTATGCGCTGCGTCAATTATGTCAGATGATTTGGAAATCAGGCGAAGAAAAATTCCTTGGCTCGGATGGAATATGGAGTGCCAAAGGAGACCATGGAGGAAACTGGCTCTTATCACAGAAGTATTGCTAAATGTTGCTGATGTTTCCCAGAACTAGAAACTGTATTGGTATATAAAACAAAATTGATCCAGTCATTTTTAGGTCATTTACAATGGCATGTGAAAAAAAAACAATTTTAAAAGGCAGGTTGGAAAAGTACTTCTATAGAAATAATTTAATACAATGGAAAGATAGTGTCCAAGAAATCTTTAACTTATTTGGGGATATTACAGAGAATGTGGCACGCAATATGTTATACTTTATTTTGACTTAAACAAAACTGTTGACAATTTTAACAATAAAAGCCATAGGAATCTAGATATAAACCAGGACTGGACAAGAAATGGTTTTAAAATGATAAGCACTGATCAGAGCTGTGATATTTGACCTGTTTAATTTGGGAGAAGTGTTGCATAGAATTCCAAAAGATCAAAAGATTTAAAGAAAAGGCCATTTATTCCAGTGTAGTATAGCCCACATATCCATCCACCATCTTCCCAACCCATTAAACTGTCACCTAAATGAGTCCAATGTCTTGGCCTCTGCTACCCTTCCTGGTAACTGATTCCAATCATTAACTATCCTCTGTGTAAATAAACCCTCTTTTCGTGATGTGCTGTTAGGATTAAAAATAATAATCTTTGCATTTGATGTAGCTTCTGTATAGTACTACCTTCTCTTTTCTAATCGTGTCTTCGGATCTTTAGGAAGAGGCAGGTTGGACCTGGGTGTAATATCTCATCCGAAGAATGGAACGCATGCCTCCCCTAATATTTCACTAGAATAGTGCTATGGGATCAGTGATGAACAGACTGATAAGGCCTCATAAGGCCTCAGTTTAACATCTCATCCAAAGGACAGCACTGACAATGCAACGCCTCCTCAGTACTGCATTGGAATGGTTCGTCTAAGACTCCAAAGAACTGGGTGTTACCATCTGAGCCGGACTGTCAACCAGTGGAAACAGTGACCTTAATAACTGCGATATACTGTAGTTTCTATGGGTTAAATGTGAAGGATTTCATAATGAACCAGAAGCGTCTGTGCCCTATTTCAACATTTCCTGTCAGCTCAACTTCCAGGGACTGAGTCCATTCTAATTTCCACTTCCAACGCACATCATCTAAACTGCCAGTGTAGGGGGATTGTGTAATGTAATGTCAAGTCCCTCAAAATAGAAATGATACCATTCTGCCCACTCTTCATGACTAGTGAGTCAAGCCTTGATCTATTTCAAGGTCCAGGGACACTTATTGGGGATATTATCTCTAAGAAACTGTGGGGATCACCTGGTTAGCATCAATGTCCCAGTGAATGTAACACTGAAGAACATCACATTCTCTCAGCTATTTGTGGTTTCCTCCTGTAGGCACAGTAAGATTTATAAGGACAGACAGACAGACAGATAGACAGGTAGATAGATAGAGCTAGGTAGGTAGGTAGTGACTGACCGACTGACTGACTGACAGTTTTGGTTTAAAATCTGTTCCTTTTAAAGTAATCCCTTTAAATTGATATGTGCAGTGGGGTGAGCTGGCGCTGCTAAAGTCAGCATGAGGTGAGGTTGCAAAAATTGAATTAGTGATAAAAACCAAAAGGTTAAGTGTGTTCTCGCAAACGTAGCCAGATTGCCCTTGTTGTCAGCACAGTCTACCAGAGAGAGTGAGTGCTGGAGAACACGATTACATGAATTATAGCTCTCTGTCACGCAATCTCTTGCAGCTTTAAATCCACCAACTTCTCCCCGGGTGGGAGCATGTTTATTTTGGGTTGCCCTCGCCCCCCCCCCCGTCCCCCGACCTCTCCCCCTCCTCCCCTCCCCCACCTAGCCCTGCTGGGCATATTGTAGGGATTGCGTGCAAGGGGAGAACATTTAATAACAAAGTGATTTATTCTCAACGGGGAGGGGAGGGGAGAAACAATACAGAAACGTGCAATCTGATTGTTTTCCGCCCACCGACTGTTCAGTTGACCAAAAAATGCGCTCAAACGATAAACTAGCAGTAGTAATTATTGGCAAACACCATTGGGAGTTGTGTACGGTACTTTCAAGTGAAGGCAAGACTAAACATCGTCAAACACGTTACATCCTATGTTTTATTTCTCAGACGTTAGTTGCTGTTTATGGCACATTTAATGGCACGTTTGCAGATGGGTTTGGATGTCATTTTTCTTCTTTTTTTTACCCCCCCTCTCCCGCGCCCCCCCCACACACCCTCTCACCACCCCCCAAAAAAAAGCTAATTTCATGTAACATATGTTTAAAGAAACTTTCTGATAACACGCAGGCATTTAATCGAGTTAGGAACATTCTGTACGCAAGTCTGATCAGTATTCGGGAAATAAAAACAAGCTTTTTTTTTCCCCTCCCCACCCAAAACAAAATCTTTATTGGGTTCTCACGCACATTTTGAACAAATTAATGGTTTTAAAAAAAAATTCTGGGCAACGTAAAAGTTTCTCCCTAAACAGGACATGTTTAGTTAGTGATTTAATTAGTCACTTCGTGCAAATTCCCACTGAAACCGCAGTCAATCACTTTATATCCCGTGAAGTGCTTTGAGACGTCTCAATGACGTGATACGGTTCTAAATCAAATGCCAGGACTATTATCATTTATTGTATATAGTTTGGAAATGAAGCTGGGATATGGAAAATTGTAGGTAACCCACCACTCTGCTAACAAATGGTACAAATCTCCAGGAATGCCGAGGAGTCGCCTAAAGAAAGATAACACGCAAAAATGATGCAATAATTAGTATTTTTAACCCCGATAATAGTGATAATCATCCCTTTCATTCGATATTCTTCTAGACGTCTCAAAGCGCTTCACAGAATATGCTGTAAATGGAATTGACTGTATATTTATGGGCGAAACAGGGCAGCCAATTGCGCACAGCAGTGTCCCAAGAACAGTCATGGATTGAAATGAGCTACAGGACTCCAAGTATGTCCAAAAGGGATAAAATTAAATTAAATATTGTATGGAAAGAGCCACAAACTGTGAGATCCCATTGCATTTTGTTTGTTACATATTGAATTTTTGCTGTTGTTGTCATTTGCGTCCTGTAGCTCAGTGGTTAGAGCACTCGCCTTACAAATGAGAAACCTGGGTTCGAATCCAGGCAGGTCAGGGCGAAACCTTGGGCAACGTTCCTTACTCCACACGGCTAATAATAACCCCTCTAAAAAAATTCGTAAATTGATCCTTTCAATCCACGACTGTGTGTGGGACTCCGCTGTGCGCAATTGGCTGCCTGCGTTTCGCCCACAAATGTACAGTCAATTCACTTTACAGTATATTGTGTGAAGCGCTTTGAGGCGTCTAGAAGTTGTGAAAAGCGCTCTATTAAATGCAAGGATTATTAATTATTATTATTGGAGCCTCAATCAAAGTGGTGAACAAGTGAAGAATTCCATCAAGTGACTGTTCTAGCTGAGTTCAATCACACCTCTCTCTGACTGACTGACTGACTGACTGACTGTGACTGACTGACTGACTGTGACTGACTGGCTGGCTGGCTGAGTGTGGCGAGTGAAGCATTAATTGGCTCGGCGCTGCTTTGCGTGACTCCAGACACTACCTGGGTATTAAGAGCAGCCTCTGACCCAGGGGAAGGATTGAAAGCCTCGTCCAGACAGACGAAGTGCTGGGATCGCGCGATCACACGCTATCTAAGCCCACAAGACAATACTTGACATGAAAGTGTATAAGTGAGTGAGTGAGAGAGAATGTGGGAGGGAGACAGAGAGAGAGACACACATCACACACATTTTAATTTCATTTCACATCTACACTCCCCATGACAGAAACATTGCCTTTCTGATCCGCTTCACGCTTTTCACCCTTAAACGCCAATAAATCAAAGGGAACTCACTAACCGCGCGGGGTGGGCAGGGTTAAGACGCGAGACACTCGGCGAGGAGGCGAAACTTTCATTTTCTCTCCTTTCTAACCAACCACGACACGATCTGGGTCTGGATTGTTTGTTTGTGGTTTCTCCTTTTTTTTTGGAAAAAAAACAAGTTGTTTCTTCATAGAAACGAGTTAATCTAAAGCCACAGAGGTCGTGCGTTAGTTAACCTGAAACCGTTTCACGGTAAGATCACTCACGTTGAAGAGACTTTAATAAAAAAATCTACAACAGACCACTTTAGTCGATCATCAGAGAGGGCGGTGTTCTCTCTCTCTCTGTGTGTGTGTGAGAGAGAGAGAGAGAGAGAACATTATACACTTTAATGTTGGTTCAACGTGTTTTTTTTGGTAACAAAAATAATAAATACCGAGAAATGCAAGCGTGCAATTTCTTTTGTGTCGACTGCCTGTGTACAGTCCCCCCACTTCCTGAGATGTATAATAGCCGAGGCTCTGCCAGAGACAGGAAAAAACCCTGCAAATCTACACGCCAGTAATTTGAAACAGATTCCTTTTTTTTGTGCGTGAGTGTGTGTGTGGTGGGGGGGGGGGGGGGGGGAGTGTGTGCGTGTGTGTGAGTGTGTGTGTGGTGGGGGGGGGGGGGGGGAGTGTGCGTGTGTGTGTGTGGTGGGGGGGGGGGGGGGGGAGTGTGCGTGTGTGTGTGTATATGAATGAATGAAATGAAATAACCCACGCAAATAGATTTATGTCCGTGTTACCAAATGGAATAGAACCTGGCAGGATGGAAAGTGGGTGGTGGGGTGGGGGGGATAAGGAACGTGTGTGTGGGTGTGTGGGTGGGTGTGTGAGTGTGAGTGGGTGGGTGGGTGTGAGAGTGTGTGTGTGAGTGGGTGGGTGTGTGAGTGTGTGTGTGTGTGAGTGGGTGTGTGTGTGAGTGGGTGTGTGTGTGAGTGGGTGGGTGTGTGAGTGGGTGTGTGAGTGTGAGTGGGTGGGTGGGTGTGAGAGTGTGTGTGTGAGTGGGTGGGTGTGTGAGTGGGTGTGTGTGTGAGTGTGTGTGAGTGAGTGGGTGTGTGTGTGAGTGTGTGTGAGTGAGTGGGTGTGTGTGTGAGTGTGTGTGAGTGAGTGAGTGAGTGGGTGGGTGGGTGGGACGGGTGAGTATCCTCTTGAGGGTTTTTTGTGCACGCTATCGAGTTTGATTGTGTTAGTCTAGGACGGTTGCGTGACTTTGGACACGCAGATCAAGTCGGGCTGTCTGTTACTGTGACATCCCGTATCTTCATCTCACACTCGCACGCAAACTGCAAGTGTGTGTGTCTGAGCGGCACGTAACACATCCGAACCTCGGGGTCAAACAAACTATCTGTTTCACCCTCTCAAACAGTAGGATTCTGTTTTGGAGAGACTTAGAGAGAGAGAGAGAAAATCCCCATTCACTAAACTAAACCCTGAGCACATGCAAAATAAAACTGCTCGCGTTTGCAAATATATATATATTTTATGTATCTATATATATAATGTATCTATATATATATTATATGTATTTATATACATAATATATATACTATATATATATAGTATATATATACTATATATATATACTATGTATATATATATACTATATTGTGTATATATATATTATATGTATTTATATACATTATATATACTACGTATATATATATACTATATTGTGTATATATATATTATATGTATTTATATACATAATACATACATGTGTGTCCGTGAATTGAAACGAGCAGGTATAAATTATCTTCACTTTTACTTTAAAGACTTTCTCCCCTAAAAAATCAAACAGGTCAAATAGTGTGTGTGTGTGTGGGGGGGGGGGGGGGGAGGGGGGCTCAAAAATAAGAAGCGCAAAAAATAAAACACTTCGCAGCACCGAAATTCACAAATAAGTCAATGAAGTATATATTAACAATAGTAATCCTTGCATTTGATATAGCGCTTTCCACATCTTATCAACGTCCCAAAGCGCTTCACAGAATACACTGTAAAGTGAATTGACTGTTTACATTTGTAGGCGAATCGCGGCAGCCAATTGCGCACAGCAGTGTCCCACACACAGTCGTGGGTTGAAATGACCAATTTTATTATTGTGATTTTTTTGGGGAGGGATTATTATTAGGCGTGTGGAGTAAGGAAACTTGCCCAAGGTTTCGCCCTGACCTGCCTGGATTCGAACACAGGTCTCCCCAGCTTGCAAGACAAGTGCTCTAACCACTGAGCCACAGGAACTCCACAAATTAGACGAGAGATGCATGGACACAGAATATATATATATATATATGTACTGTATTATACTCCCCAAAAAAAACACAGATTCACCACCTCCCATTTATTGATGGTGCCTGAACAGGGGGGGGGGGGGGGGGGGGGGGAATTTAATTGACGGGCATGAAAAAAAAAGACTCTTTCAATCATATCATGTACCTGTCACAGAGCGGCTGGCGTGTGATGGGAGTCTATTGCCTCATGCAGGTGCAATATGGAATTCTATTGACTTAGCCAAGGTCACGCCCTGATCTCAGCGACTTTCGTGCGAGATGCTCAGGAAGTTTACAATACACCAATAAATCAAAGGGCCGCGCGCGCGGGGGGCGAGAGGCTCCTCAGCCATTCCCTCCCCATGCGTCCTGTAAGAGCAGCGAGCAGAGAGAGAGAGCTCTCCCCCCACCCCGGGCACAGGATAGGAGGGCAGGGGGGGGGGGGGATCACAGCAGTTATACTGTAACTTGTGCCAATACAATACAACCAACTGAACTCCTAACACACACACACACTGAGCTGTCTGTCTGTCTGACTGACACACCAGCTGAATAAGGGCTGACGGCAGCGAGCCCACCATAATTCACCCCAGGCTCTCTCAGTCTTACTTCATGAGCAACTCCCCTACTGAGTTGAGGAGACAACAAAAAAGTTACCATCTCAAGCCACAACACGCACGCAGGGATATAAGTAGGATATATTGCGCATCGAATTACTTACGGCGCATCCACATTGCTGCTTATTGCTGCCGTTAGCGCCTTGGGACGTCCTCCCCCGACGTGAAAGGCGCTCTATACATGCAACGTTGTTGTTGCCAGGATTGGGGGTGCGGGGATGGCGGGGTGTCTCGGGAAAAAGGCAATGCCACCGACTGTGGGTGTACTGAACCGGAGAGAGAGAGAGAGAGAGAGAGATAACACTCTGACCACGAGTTTAGATCCACGTAAAAGGCAGATTAAAATGTGCATTTCTCAACAGTTAACCCCCCCACAAAATATGCAAATTTGCAGTGAATTCCGTGAAACGCTTCGAGGCGTCTCGGAGACGTGATAAACCGCTCCATAATCATAATAATAATCCTTGCATTTGATATAGCGCTTTTCACATCTTCCAGACGTCCCAAAGCGCTTCACAGAATATACTGTAAAGTGAATTGACTGTATATTTGTGGGTGAATCGCGGCAGCCAATTGCGCACAGCAGCGTCCCCCACAAACAGTCGTGGATTCAAAAGGACCCATTTTATTATTGTGTGTGTTTTTTTTGGACGGATTATTATTAGGCGTGTGGGGTGAGGAAACTTGCCCAAGGTTTCGCCCTGACCTGCCTGGATTCGAACACAGGTCTCCCCAGCTTTCAAGACAAGTGCTCTAACCACTGAGCCACAGGAGCTCCACAAGCATTACTATGACTAATAATAAGTCATATTGCGACCTCTCCCCCCCCCTCCCCACACGCCCCCCACCAACACGAACCCAAACATGTCAATCAGCAAGTTATTGATAAATGGGGAAGAATTTTCTGATTTGAAATCATCATTTTTGAAGCAATTATTTTTAGAAGTATTTTCAATAACATTTATTGCCTCTGCGTCCTGGCGCTAAGGTCGGAAAATATATACTGTACAGGATTGTATGTGTTAAAGGAAAGACATTTCAAACAGATTACAGCGCTATCAGCTGCCGGTACAGACAGTGGGGATGAGTGAAGATCTATCTTATCCTAGTCTTCCGCTATGGGGAGTTACACGGGTACGTGGTGTGTGTGTGAGTGTGTGTGTGTGGTATGTATTAATCTCTGCTGTGCATTGTCACGCTGAATAGTTTAGGAAATAGCGATGGTACCGTGTCTTTTAAGGCTGGCAAAGAACACATTTACATGTGACCCGCAGCCAATCATACACCAAGAAGGTGCTTATAAAACGCCAGGCATTGACTGTAACCCAGTCAGATTAGTCAGTCAAGACTGTATCACATCACTAACTAACTCACTTACTCACTCACGCACTCACTCACATAGCCGTTAGATAGGACTCGCTTTGTCAAGATCTTTCTTTTTAAACACAAACCAGGTAGGTTCGACTATTCCTGGGGACCCCCCCCCCATTTAATGTCAGTAAAGTAGTATCGGGGGGAGGGGGGGGGGGTACAGAGGGCAATGTGTCCTGTGATATGTTTTTTTGAGGAGTGAAAGTGCTTGCGCGTAATTTGATAGCGGCGAGGGCACATCACAGCGAGGTTTATTCTACTGATTCTGGAAGGTACAGCTAGACTCGGTGGAACTGAACACACACTAACAGTACACACACTAATGCACATATACAGTACGCACACTAACACACACATCCTAATACACACATATACAGTACGCGCACACTAATGCACACATATGCAGTACACACACTAACACACACACACACTCACATCCCGCGTGAATAGCAAACACCACAGCCCGCAATGTGATGAAAGCTTTCAGGTTTTGGTCAAACTAACCAACCGACAAAGCAGACTTATCCAAGGCACTGACTGGTGTATAGTGTTAAATTGCTTTTTGTTTTAAAAACCTGCTTTATTTTCTAAAATCTTGATTATACGCAAGTTGAGGCGGGCAGGTTGAAGGGGATGGACGGTGGAGATGGCAGCTGCCGGAGTTAACTGCGTGTGTCTGTGTGTGTTTTGTTGCAGTGTGTGGCGGTGTGTTTTACGCAGGGTGACATGGCTTGGTGGGCTGCCGACGGCGGGATGGATGGGCTGACGAGAATCACCGTGACCGAAGCCTTCGTCGTCCTGGCCGTGTTCTGCCTGATGTTCCTGATTATCCGCACTCTCCGCCACCAAGTCCCGAGCGGTCTCAAGAAGCCTCCCGGTCCCGCCGCCTTCCCGTTCATCGGCAACGTCCTGCACCTGAAGAACCCTCACCTGAGCCTCACGGCCATGAGCCGCCGCTACGGCGACGTGTTTCAGATGCAGATCGGGAACCGGCCGGTGCTGGTGATCAACGGGATCCACACCATCAAACAGGCGCTGGTCAAACAAGCCGACGACTTCGCCGGCCGGCCCGACCTGCCGAGCTTCCAGAAAATCTCGGACGGCGACAGCCTGTCTTTCGGCCGGGACCTGAACGGCGTGTGGCGGGCCCGCAGGAAGCTGGCGGTCAGCGCTCTCCGCGCCTTCTCCGCCGACGAGTGTAAGAACTCCACCCACTCGTGCGTGCTGGAGGAGCACAGCTGCGCGGAGGCCCGGCGGCTGGTGGAGGTCCTGCTGGAAAGGCCCGGGGGGTTTGACCCGGTCCGTTACATCGTCATCTCGGTGGCCAACGTCATCTGCGCCATATGCTTCGGCAAGCGGTACAATCACGACGACCGGGAGCTGCTGGCGGTGGTCAGTCTGGCCAACGAGTTCGGCAAAGTGGCGGGTGCCGGCAACTTGTCCGACTTCATCCCCCTCCTCAGGTTCATCCCCAACCCCACCATGGCCCAGTTCATCTCGCTCAACAAGCGCTTCATGTCCTTCGTGAAGAACATCGTCAACGAGCATTACCAGACCTTCGACAAGGTGGGTATATTAACATGAATAAAACTTATTCCTTGCGTATTTTGCAGCCAAAACGCGGCATAATAATAATATTAATAATAATACAAATCCTCGCTTTTCACACCTTCTAGACGTCCCAAAGCGCTTCACAGAGTATAGTATAATGTGAATCGACTGTGTATTTTGGGTCAAACGCGGCAGCCAATCGCGCGCAGCAGCGTCCCACACACACGGTCGTGGGCTGAAATGACCAAATAATCCTTTACATGTGATATAGCGCTTTTCCCGTTCTTCCAGACGTCCCGAAGCGCTTCACAGAATGCGCTGTGAAGTGAATTGACTGCATGTAAAAGCCTATATGACCAGATGGACCTTGGTCTTTTTTGCGCTGAACAAACTCTGATGCCCTGAACTTTTCTTGGACCATTCCCATCGTGATTCCAAGCGTTCCGTCGCGGCCGGTTGTAATACTGGAATCTGACCAGGAATCTGGACTCCCTTTTTTTCCACGCAGGATAACATCCGGGATATAACAGACACTCTGATCGAACATTGCCAGGATAGAAAGATGGACGAGAATGCCAACATTCAATTATCCGATGACAAAATTGTCAACATCGTGAACGATTTGTTTGGGGCCGGTGAGAATTGTATATTATAACATAACAACAACTTGTATTTATCGAGTGATAATAATCCTCGCATTTGATAAATAGCTCCTTTCACGTCTTCTAGACGTCTCAAAGCGCGTCACAGATTATACTGTGAAGTGAATTGACTGTATATTTGTGGGCGAAACGAGGCAGCCAATTGCGCATGGCAGCGTCCCCACAAACAGTCATGGATTGAATTGACCAATTTATGAATGTTTTTTTTTTGAGGGATTATTATTAGGCGTGTGCAGAAAAGAAACTTGCCCAAGGTTTTGCCCTGACCTGCTTAGATTCGAACACAGGTCTCACGCTTGTAAGGCGAGTGCTCTAACCACTGAGCTACAGGACTCCTGTATATAGTGCTCCTCACACTGGGGAGTGTGGCAGAGTACTTGACTGTGGCTGAACACCATTCTGCAACTGTTTAGTGGGTTAAGAGTTCTAAAATCAGACAGCCCCCCCAGCCCCCCCACTCAAATTTTAACATAAAGATATACTGTATTTCAAGTCCCATAGATGTTGACACCATTTGGAAATACTCAATGTTTAACCAAAATGCAGTTAGCTACTAGATCATTTAATATCAATATGATTTATTAATCTCATTTGCAACACGTCTACAATTCAACACTTCCCTCTCGAGGGTTTGAGAATTCACATATATTTTCGAGTCGCTGACAATGTTTCCTCTCTGACTGATGCAGGTTTTGACACCATCACCACCGGGCTGTCCTGGGCAGTGCTGTACCTGGTTTTGTACCCGAAGCTTCAGAAGAGACTACAAGATGAAATAGGTGAGGGTTTGTCTCGCTTGTTTGGAATGGTTGTAACCTTGTGTATGTGGGATCTGCCAACGAGGGTGTGAGCCACTGATCTGATCCCTGGCCCGTTGTTCTTTCCAGATGAAAAGATTGGAAGAGACCGGAGCCCAAGATTGTCTGACAAGTCCATATTACCCTATACTGATGCTTTCATCTTGGAGACCTTCCGACATTCGTCTTTTCTACCGTTCACTATTCCTCACTGGTAAGTGTAATCGGAAATTTATTGCAATAACTGATTGGTTCCCCCCCCACCCCCATCACAACTCCCCCCCCCCCCCCCCCCCAAATGCCATTTGTTAGCAAGTACACTCCACCGGGTTGTATATGGGATGTCATCCCGACAAAGGCGCTCTACAAATGTGATTTTGCTGTCGTTTGCTGTTGTTGATATATGAGTGAGGATACACTTGAATGGTGAAATACACAGAACCTAAACTGTTCAGTTAAAGTCTTGCAATGCTGAAGTGGGTTACGTTATTCAAAAATGTAATCGGATAGATTCTCGAAGAGGAGGGCTACTAAAAGAAATTGGGAGCATGTAGGAGAGTGACATTTCGTTCACTCTTGTGAGGGAAAAAAAACATTAATCTCTTTTTGTTCTATTTCAGTACCACAAAAGATACCGCATTGAATGGATATTTTATCCCGAAAGACACGTGTGTTTTTGTGAATCAATGGCAAGTGAATCATGATGAGTAAGTATTTTTTTTACCGCTGTAAAGTCAACAGTCGGGGAACTGAGTGTAAAGTTGCAACAAGTGTGTTGACTTGATCAGTTTTGATAATGTTTAAAACAGTAATCATTACTCTCTGCAAACATGAACGTACTTCTTACACCCCATGTGGTTTGAGTTGTAACATGACAAATTCTTGAGGCCAGGAATGGAGGAAGTCACAGTTGAGAAAGTGGATGAGCTAAACAGCCTTTCTACCTTTCTCCATAATCTTCTAATCTTCTAAATGAAGCTCACACCTTCTTGAGGATGTTAGGTCAATAATTTGCCTCCCATGAAATAATAATAATAATCCTTCCATTTGATATAGCGCTTTTCACATCTTCTACAACAACAAACAACAACACAATTACATTTATAGAGCACCTATCACGTTGGGAGGATGTCCCAAGGTGCTGAAAAGTATAAATAGAGACGTCCCAAAGTGCTTCACAGACTATACTACAAAGACTGTATATTTGTGGGCGAAACATGGCAGCCAATTGCGCATAGCAGTGTCCCACAAACAGTCGTGGATTGAAATTACTAATTTTATTATTGTAGTTTTTTGTGGACGGAAACAAACACAATAAGAAGTAATTCACCTTTCTAAAAGAATAGCATCTCAGAGTGTCTTTGATTGCTGGTCTGGGTTTAAGACATTTATTTAAAATACTTAGTCCAGGGGTTATCACACCCCTGTGATGGTACTGATTTGATGTAGGCATCTATTTTCATCCCACGCAACTCTGCTAAAGGTGCTAATTTGTACCTGGTAGTTTCACAGGCACTAGTAGTCATTGGTATATCCTCTGAGAATCATTCTGGAAGAACCTTAGACTTGAATGAGTCTTAGCAGGCAATACAACCACTACTCATACCTGTGAACATTTCAACAACAGTTATTGGATAACAATTAGCTTTAGCAGCTACTTTTTCCACATCTTTCTTAGCCCAGGTGAGATTAACCAGTTCAGCACAGAGCACTTGGATTGTCAGGACTTCTCCAACCAGTAAAAAAAAACAAAGCTCTCCTCCAAGTTCTAAACAACCCAGTCAAACACACAGGAGTCCAGATGTATGCTTGTTTATGTACTTTGGCAAAGTATCTTAATTCGACAGACAAACTCCCTTTTGCTCCAGTCTTCATTGCAGTTTCATTTGAGAACTGATAAGATAAGGTAATTGTTAAATGTGCTGTCTATTTAATTGTGGATTTCCTGTGTAAACCGCACAGTGTATAAATCAATATACAGGATTCACTGTTGCTTCAACGATTCCAGGATTGAGTGCTTAGCAAGGACAAGGTTTACCCTCCTAGTAGACCTGCGCATTTCTACCTCTCATTATGTTGTCTCAATTCTTGTGTAAAAAAAAAGCAGTGTTGGATTGATATTAGCTTTGGTGATCAAAATGATATAATCCCTCCGGGTTCATAAGTGAAAATAGAACAATGTTAAGAAATCCTGAAATATCCTCTATTAACATTAAAATAGCCAACAATGATTACCACTTGAAAAGTTAAAAAGAAATGTGTGTATTAAGTCTGGATTTGGGGTATTAAAAGGTCTAAATACTCTTTCCAGGCAAATTACATTTCACAAAATAGAAATATTAATGGACCTAATAGAATGGAATTAAAAACTATACAGTGTAATTATTGTATTATTGTATAATATAAACAGCCCACTGTTTCACCCCCTGAATATACAGTCAATTCACTTTACACTGCATTCTGTGCAGTGCTTTGAGACATCGAGAAGATGTGAAAAAGCGCTATATCAAATGCAAAGATTATTATTAATAATATTTTTACAATAAAGTAAAAAAGAAATGCACCAGGTGTGAAATGCATCAAGCTCATTCCCAATACATCCCTCTGCTCTCAAGGTTTCCACAATAGGGCTTCCACAATATCTTATTGCACGGGCTGTCTGTGTATGTTAGTGCTGCCTGGCGTCAGTCCGGGAGTTATATAAATGCAACTTACTGTTGTTGTGCTCTCTTAATTGATTTTACCCAGTGGAAAGTCCATTTCAACTTGTGCTTGGTATTTCAGAAAACTCTGGACAGATCCGTTCACCTTCAACCCAGACCGCTTCCTGAACGAAGATGGCAAAGGCGTGAACAAAACGGAGAGCGAAAAGCTCATGCTGTTTGGCATGGGCAAAAGGCGATGCATCGGGGAATCAATTGGACGCTCAGAGGTTTTCTTGTTCTTCACCACGCTGGTTCAACAGCTACACTTCGATAAAATTCCGGGCCAGGAGATCGACCCGACGCCCATCTATGGACTGACAATGAAATACAAGACTTGTCAACTGAGAGCAGTGTCACGATGTGCTTCCAAATCTTCCGAATGAGTTCCACGGGAAGCTTCTCGATTGTTCAGGGAAAATGAAAAAGAAACAGAAACTTATTTTTGTACATTGGAAGTGGTATCATACCATTGGCATAAGGGAGTAGAAAGCTTAATTTCTATGTTTTGTTTTTGTTTCATATAAATTGCTGCTGATGTGCCACTGTTTCAATGTATTTAAAATACCTTTGAATAGATCTGAAGAATGACGTAAAAAAAATGAAGTGTAATGGTGGCATTGAAATACAATTCATTTTGCATAATATACTTATACGTTTTTAAAAAAAAGAAATTCCTATCTCAAATGGCAAGGAATTAGACTACTTCTTGATATTGTATAAGGGGACTTTTAACATTTTTTATGACTAAGAAACATTTATAAGATTTTTTTAAATTGTTACAGTTAAGTGTGATTTTTATGTTTATTGTAGAGTGACTCACAGTAAATGCTTATTTTAGTGACTAGTTTAAACATACAACCTGGGAAGATGATAGGCTTGTTCAATGCTAAATTAGATAGCCTCAGGTGGGTGTCTCACCACATCTGGAATAGGAAGTGCAAAATTAGCCAGGATCTCTGCTCCCGAGATGCATGAGTGCATGAGTGATGATACTGGAGCTTGTTTGCTGTCTCCCCCTTTCCCCCTTATATAGACTCCCAACATCCAGGTAACTGAGTCAACATTTGGGTACAGTACTGGTATTTGGCTGTAGTTTCTCCTCGGCTCTTGAAGTGGAAATTAGGACAGGTTTTGGATTGCTAAACCAGTGACCATCACCCCTCCCACCATCACCTCCCTGCTGCGAAGGTGTCAGATGAGGATTTGCAACTGTCCCTTCAATCCTCACAAAGAACATTGTCGAAGGTTGTGAGTTACCAGAAGGGAACAGGCAGCAAGCAAGGCTCATTACCTGTAGATGAGAGATGATGGGAGAAAATCGCTAACGTCATTCTGTACATCATTATTTTGTCAAGCATAGTAATTGAAGTTTTTACTGACAAATAATAAAATATTGTAATTGTTTATGATGAATGAGATCTGGACATTGTCATTGATTAAATAAATACTTTGTGGAAGGCTGACGAGGAAAGAATCGGAAAGTTTCAGTGTCAAGCTGACTACGGCATGAATGTTGTTTCAGCAACAATGGGAGTAAGGTAAGGTTGTCAGTAGGCAGTGTACCAATGGTGGAGGAAGGTGGTCTTAGTGATGCATTTCATCTGTTTGAAGCTCAGCTGAAAGTCAAATAGAACTCTTAAGATGCTACATTAACTAATTAAGTCTGATTAAGCAACCAACAACAAGTTGCGCTTAGATAGTGCTCTCCACGCCAGGTAGTGTCTCAGAGTGTTTAACAGTGACAGAGCCTGACTCCAAGCTGGATGGGTGGGGTGTGGGAGGTGTGGGAGGTGGTCCTAAGCATGCTAGACAAGCCAAAGATAGGCAATAGAGTCACAGGTGCAAAAGTTCAAATGCAGAAAGTTAAAGCTTATCCAGGGCTTGATGTCCTGGAAGTGAAGGTACAAGTGGAGGTAGAGTTGGTGTCACGCGCATCCATTTCAAGTGAACTTTTTCTGCAATGTAAGAATGGATATTCCATAAAAAGAGCCTGCAGTTCTCCAACCCAACCAAGAGAGGGCCAGGCATTTAAAGGCAACTTCATCAAAGCATTCCAACAACTGATGCTCCCAAGAGCCAGGCTATCCATCCCCTTCCATCTAAACACGGTTTTAACTACTGATCAAAATAATCTTCAACTTCTCAGATAGTGACTAGCTGTCTTAATAATAATAATCCTTGCATTTGATAGAGCAGATCATCATGTCATTCAGACGCACAAAGCGCTTTACGGAGTATACCGTAAAATGAATTCGCTGTGAACGAAACTCGGCAGCCAATTGTACACAGCAGTGTCCCCCAAACAGTCATGCGTTAAGTGACCAGATTGATTTCAAATGGAACCTCAATTCACTTTTTCTCTTGGAGAGAGCTAAAGAGATGTGGTGTGTATGTGTTGAAATTGACAAATTTGATGCCCAAGAACAACAAGGATTTGTGAATTTCAACACATATACACCACGTCTCTTCAGCTCTCTCATTAAGAGAACTGTGTAAAACAGACGATCGATTGATCCAATTGATTGTAGTCAGTTAAACGGGTTGATGTTTGATCTAAACTTTCCACCAAATGAACCAAGAGTGGTGAACCAAGATGGATCCGTCTGAATTTATCAAGACTTTAGAGCTCAAATTAATAGATTAAAATATGAGACTTTATATAACTGCAAATTAAAAGTTTAGTTGGGAAGATTATTATTTTAAGATTATAATACTGTGCAGACTATAATAGACTTTAATATATATCATAATAGACTATGATATATAATAATAATCCTTGCATTTCATATCGTGCTTTTCACGTCTTCTAGGCGTCTCAAAACGCTTCACAGAATAAACTGTAAAGTGAATTGACTATGTATGTGGGTGAAGCATGGCAGTCATTTGTACACAGCAGTGTCCCATAAACAGTTGTGGATTGAGTGGCCATCAAGGGCAAGTTATTGTTGTTGGACAGTGCAGCAGAAGGAAAGCGACACCTGCGGAACTCTGCTCCAGAAAGGTGTACATCAGTGGGAAGAATATTAGGAAAAAATTGGAAACACTTGAACTTGCAAAAGAATGCAACGTTTCATATCAATGCTAACATGAAAAAACACAGATTTGCTTTTCAGTGTTCAGCTAAAATTTACTGCCAGTGTAACAGTTAACGTTTGTGGTCTCTTGAATAGATACGACCAAAACATGATAAGATCACATCTTTGGGACATATTGCAACTGTGGTTTGAAGTAGCGTGAGAATTCTTAGAATCAGTCCTGTCCCCATTATCACACGCTACCACTACAATGGAAACAACTAGGTTTCTCTTTTACTGTTTTTAAAAACAACTTCCATCGCTCATCTCTGTGAGCATTGACTGTATGTAGCTGGCTGCAGTTCTATGTGTTGCTGTCCATTCTTTGGCCTATGACCCCATTGTTCATGTGTGAACTGGGACAAGGAGAGTGGTCTTTTGTTTTACTATGATTACATCACAGACAAGTCCTATCCTGCCCTCTTCCACATGTTCTCATCAAATTACCTCCAAATAATGCACCTCCAACAATTGTATTGTAGCTGTGTTGTGAGTGAAGACCCTGGGGCACTTGAACAACTCAAATGTGAGAGCGCAAACAAATAATAATCCTTACAAGGATGTCACTGCCTTTTCATACTTTTGAGACTTCTCAAGTGCCTTATTAATCGCCTGTCTCACACAGTTTTGAAATCGTCAATTGCGCATTTCACTTGCGTCACTTCAATCCACGACTGTGTGTGGGACACTGCTGTGCGCAATTGGCTGCCGCATTTCACCCACAAATATACAGACAATTCACTTTACATCTTATTCTGTGAAGTGCTTTGAGACTTCTGGAAGACATGACAAACGATATATCATATCAAGGATTATTATTATTACTGTATTAGGATTATCATAGTGAGCAATGAGCCAAGTAAAATCCCCTAGGTCTGCTTCAGCTTGCCACCTTGGCAAGTTCTATACAATCCATGGAGAATATATGCTTCCCATTCTTTTATGAGGAATGTTGTTAAGTAAGGAATGCCTACCTCAATGGTTGCTGAGTCCATAAACAGCAATTAAAAGGGAACTGGTTAAATATTTGAGGGAGTAGGTTTGGTGGTGGATGATGGTGGTCCTGGGGGGAGTTATTGGGTAAAGAGCGGAGGGGTTAGGAGTAGAGAGCTCCAGAGAGCAGCCAGTGCCAGCACAGCCACAAATCATCTCCTCATGGTGCAGTAAACTTTCTGTGGCTTTTTTTTTGGCCGGTCGGATGTCTGTCACATGCAGAAATGCATCACCATATTTAAAAGTATCTAAACTACACTCCGAATTCCATGCATCCCACCTACACATGGAAATCCTAGAGGTAGATTGTTGGAATTAAATGCGCTCTCTCCTTGGAAGAAAGCATCCTGCTTACCTAATTACCTAATACAATGTGATAAGGCACTATATCAAATGCAAACATTATTATTATGATGATGATAAATTTGGTCGCATGAACACAAGAAATCATCTCAGTAAAAGGCCTCATAAATAGGGGGACATATTATCAGTCAGTCACCTAAGTATAGAACGAATGAGGGTATGGGCTGTGAAGTTTTGAATCAGTTGGATTTTGTGGATGGTGAAACTGTAGAGATTGGCAAGGAGGGCACTAATCTCTGCTAGACCATAAGTAGAACATAAGAGCATAAGAATAATCGATTATAATAAGAACATAAGAATTAGTTTGGCGAATAAAGATTGAAGTCCATCTCATTTGTCTTCCACCTTCCTGAAATGTTGTGTCCCAAACAGTAAGTGGATTAGAAGATTATGCTTTTAAACTTAAACAATAATAATAATAATCCTGGCATTTGATATAGTGCTTTTCACATCTTATCGATGTCCCAAAGCGCTTCACAGAATATACTGTAAAGTGAATTGACTGTACATTTGTGGGCGAATCGCGGCAGCCAATTGCGCACAGCAGTGCCCCACAAACAGTTGTGAATTGAAATGACCAATTTTATTATTGTGATTTTTTTTGGAGGGATTATTATTAGGCACGTGGAGTAAGGAAACTTGCCCAAGGTTTCACCCTGACCTGCCTGGATTCGAACAGAGGGCTCCCCAGCTTGGTATCCCCAGCTTGCAAGACAAGTGCTCTAACCACTGAGCCACAGGAGCTCCACGCTGAATCCTGAGAATGTTCAGCAGGTCAGGCAGAATCGCTGCAGGTCAGGCAGCATCTTTGGAGAAAGGAAAGTGAGGCAACCTTTCGGGTCCACGACCCTTCGTCAGAACTGGGGCATTGTTGGGGAGGGAGAGGCTTTTAAGGACTAACAGAGAGGAGGAGGCAGGGTAAGGAAGACACAGGAGAAAATGGGGGGGGGGTAGAGGGCAGGAGATGATGGGTGGACCTGAAAAGTTGGTTCACTTTTCATTTCTCCATAGATGCTGCCTGACCTGCTGAGTGTTCCCAGTGATTTCTGTTTTATTTTCAGATTCCCAGCCTCTGCAGTATTTTGCGTTTTTGCTTGTTGGCTTTAGTTGAGGAGAGGCAGGAGGAGGCTTGTGTGGATCATATACACTGGTGTAGACTAGTTGGTCCGAATGGCCTGTTTCTGTGCAGTATATTCTAATGTATTCTAAACTACTCCCTGCCCGCAGTGACTAGTCTAACCTTCCAAATCCTGCCGGTGACTCGTGTCCTGATTTTATTATTGTCTAACAGACACCATTCTGATTTGTTCTTGAAACAAACGAATATTCTGCCACAGGATGGGAGGGCAAGGCAAGAGCATTGGGCTACTCTTTGGGCTAGGTTTGGGCGGGTATCTGGGGACCTTTGGGCTACAAACGGATTCTTTTCATTTCCCCCTCCCCCCACCCCTGTAACTGGGTTGCGCGGCGTGCGTGACGTAAGCGCGTAGTCCTGCGTCACCAGGCGCACGCACGCGCGCGCCCTCGGCTTGGGATGGACTGACGCGGCCAAGATACCTCGGCTCCTATCGCTCTTTAACCTCAGTCAGGCCGGCCTCACAGCGCAGCTTCGACTCACACACACACGCGAAAAAACAACAAACCAAACACACATAAGCCTGCATTAGCCACGGGAGCACCGGCTCGGGGTGAGAGGAAACACACAGCTTTCTGTTGGAGCCCTGGCCAGCGCTCACCTGGTAGTAGGCTTTGGGCCTAGTCGAGGCACCCAGTGTAATTTGCTGCACATGGACAGTATGGCCCCCCGGACAGCTCTGTCCTCCCGCCGGTCAGCCGGGCGGCTCTCCCGTGTCGCGTGGCTGTTGCCTGTGGTAACTATGGTCTTAGCGAGAGCCCTGGTGCTTTCTCAATGCAGGACACACGTATATCATTCCTGCGTTTGATATCAGGTCTGAGGATGTCTCAAAAGTGCTTCACAGAACACACTGTAAAGTCGACTGTGTGTGTTGTGAATGAATGTTCTGTATTGCAGTGAGGCCGGGTGTTCTTTCCTCTGTCCACTCCAGTCACCTATTTTTTTTCTTTAAAAAAAATTCAGTCACCATTTCTGGTTGACTATTTCTGGTTTACTGTTGATACCAGGAGCTGGGCAAATCTGAGCAGGATTCTCCAAACAATAACGGAACACACCACGTTTGGTTGGGCTCCTTATAATGTCATAAGTGTCAATGGACTGAACACACTGAGTTACTTTGAAGTGCAATAGTTGTTTTGTTGGCACTCACTAAGGCTAATCTGGAACTAGCAATTTATAATGGACAAATGGGATAACTGTTTCAGGGAGCCAACCAAGCATTTTGTGCGACTGTCTTTTAAATTTTATGCTTCCAGCATCAATGAGATGAATAATCGCATTTTGGGGGATTTAGCTGCTTTTGTGCTTTATGTTGCAACACAAATGCGTTTTTAACTTTCCTTCTCTCCTTCCAATTGTACTTGAACTATTCACAATATAAACACAGAAATCAAAGGCAACGTTCATTATAACATAGAAATGAAGGGCATCTGATTGTATGAAATAAAGTTTAAATTATATGACTTAACCTGTCTACTAGATTCTATATTTATGAATTCTAAGTTATTGATTTTGTGTTGACTTAATATCATTTGGTGGTGTAACAGTATTATTACCAATTTTGGAGTGAAATAATGTCAAAGTTAAAGTAGAGTGTTGTTAGATGGAATGATTGCATGTAAGAAGATTGGTTTGCAAAATATTAAACTTAACAAAGTTCATTCAAAGATGATAATGAAATTGGTCCTTAATTGTTTAATAATGTGATGTGTACATAGCAAGCTTTACTTTTTGAAAATATTAATAATAATTCTTGTCTTTGATATAGTGTCCTATCATGTCTTCAAGACATCTCAAAGTATAAACTGTAAAGTGAATTGATTGCATATTGGTATGGAAAAATGTAAATATTTTTAAACATTTAAGCAAAACATTTAGAATGGATCAAGGCAATATAAGACCATAAGCACACTACAAATAGGCTGTCAACTCATAACTTAAGTATATTTATTACAGTGCACATTGGAGTGTTGTAAGTGTAAGTTAGCCATTTGTGGTTTAATATTGTACAGTAATTGTTTTATATTTAAAGAGTAAATTTTATGTTTTTTAGGGCATGTTTGCCCCTCTGGTTGTTTGCATTTGTTTTCATTCTGAATTATTTGTCCATTTCATCCTCCAGTTATAAACTATAAAGGATGGCTGTAAATTGGATTGGGAGCCTTGTTTCTATCAACTGTGGTGAGACACTTGGAGTATATCAGGGAAAAATTTCTGCAGTGGATCAGACCAGTCAGACAATCTCCCTTACACAGCCATTCCGCAATGGAGTGAAATGTTCTGTTCCTGAGTTGACATTTAGGTAAGTACTGCACTTTGGGATGTCCTCCCCACATGAAAGGCGCTATACAAATATAATTTTTGTTGTACTTTTGATCCAAAGTGTCAAGCTGTTGAAGTGAAATTAGTAAGATTTTTGTTTCCCAAATTCCATGAATATATGAATTTCAGTTCTACATTTTTATTACTTCATTAAACACTGGATTTTTGAAGGAAGCTAATTTGTTCTTTGAGTGTGTAGAGCAGATTTATAGACTACTTTCATATCTCTTCCATTTGGTGACATTGTGGACCTCCTAGAGCTCAGTGGTTAGAGCACTTGCCTTACCTGTATTCAAATCCAGGCAGATCAGGGCAAAACCTTGCGTACGTTTCCTTGCTCCATGTGCCTAATAATCCTCCCAAAAAACACAATAATAAAATGAATTGGTCATTTCAATCCATGACTGTGTGTGGGACACTGCTGTACGCAATTAGCTGCCACGTTTTGCCCACAAATATACAGTCAATTCACTTCGTAGTATATTCTGTGAAGCACTTTGAGACGTCAATAAGATGTGAAAAGCACTATAGCAAATGCAAGGATTATTATTATTAGTTTGACAGAAAAACTGGGTATCATCTGAAGTAATGACATAAAACAAACAATGTACACAGGCATTGGGACTGTCTACAAAAGATTTACAATTGTAGCTGAATTAAAGAAATAAGATGAATATGAAATATGTACAATCATATTCTGCTTTGACTGTGTTATAAAGGGGTAAATGTTGGTGCTTAGACAATATGCAGTTTCAAAGAAGCACTACAATCTGCAAGTTATCTTTTCTATTAAGTTTTGCATTTAGCTTGATTTCCAGTAAACTAGTACTTTTTAAATGAAAAAAAACGTATTTCCCTGCTGTTAAATCTGCTTCCGTAGATAGGTATGAAATTGTGGGTTTAATTGTGTTTTGTGTTATTTACAGTGCAATAGATATCAAGGACTTGAAAATATTAGAGATCCCTAATTTACAAACAAACACAAGTTCCGCACTGCCTTCAGTGTTCACAACTACCAGTTCATCACACAATGCTTATTCATCTCAGAATGGTGCTGCGAAAGGTGTAAAGAAAACAAATACTTCAGGAAGTGCACCTCAAGCAATCCCACGGCGTGCAGATCAAAAAGTTCAAGACCTGGTCATTTCCCCACAACAGTATTCTAAGAGTTATGTAGACCGTCATATGGATTCTGCTCTCACTCCATCAAAGGGATTTCGTCGAAGGCATAATTCTTGTGAGTAGCTTGCATGTTTCTCAGTTGCATGACGATCACTAATAAGTTAATTGCATTCTTTCTTGAACTTGTTCAAAAATCCAGAGAACAAGTCAACATTTTTCTCCTGTAAATATGCTTCTTTGTTGCCTCCTCTTCCCATGCTTCCAGCCTGACTTTTGTATGGTTCAGTCGTATTAATTGCCCTCCAGTACCAAACCGAAATAGCCATGTGAGTTCAGACAAGATTGTTAGCAGGTTGTGCAATTATTACAACCAATCCTGCTCTCACTTCTAATGTGAAAATTGGTCATTGGGTGATAGTTTATCCTTTTCCTTCCATAAACTTAAAAGTAGACCTTAGAGCATCAAAATAGGCCATTCAATCCAGATTCCCTACATAAATATTTGTGCTCCACCCATCTTTATTCTTGCTTCCAATTGTAATCAAGACCCCTCTATTCTCTTCTCCCTTAAGCATGCACAACCCAGGAGTACTGAAACCAATTTAGCACCAAGGATTCTATTTTGATTAACTTATAGCAATCCATTCTAGTTATTGTACCTTTTCTTGTATTACCACATTTTCATTACTATGCTATTCTTCAAAATAGAAGTCATTTAGTATTTAATGCTGATTCTTCATCCTCCATGACAAATTTCCCTTTCATTTCTAATTGGATCTAACTTTCCTTTAACTTTACTTTTGGGTTTGTATGATTGGCTCAGTAGGTCACATTCTCACCTGAGTTAGAATGTTGTGGGTTTAAGCTCAATGTTGTGTCTTTGAACTCTAGTGCAGAGCTGGGGGTTGTTGCATTGTTTCAATGTCCTTCGGATGAGATACGTTTGCTCTGTCTATCCAGCGCCTTGGGATATCCGCCTAACGTAAAAGGCGCTGTTGAAATGTAATTTGGTCGTAGTTTGTGTTCAACTCGACATGATCCAGTAGGAATATTCAAAAAGGAAAGGGAGTTCATGGTGTCCTGAAAAACAATCTCACTATCAAATTGGTCAACCACTTCTTGGCTGATTGTGCAATGTTGCAGTGTGATTAACCTAGTGTCTCGTCTCAATCAGCTGTCTTGATACCTATGATGTTCCTAAATTGTATTTATCAATCATTGAGCCTAATTTGCCACGTCTACACTGAGTGGGCAACCTCTTATGTCAGCATTGCAATTCTCCAGCTGTGTCTAACCAGAACACTATATTTTCAACATTATTTCTGAGTATTTGAACCCAATCAACTTGGCAAAGTGACCTTTTTGTTGTTTGATATTTCATACTTTTTTTGAAATGGTGAGTAACAATGTTTTTTTTAACGCTATCTTGGAGTCCTGTAGCTCAGTGGTTAGAATACTTTCCTCGAAACCTGGGTTCTATTCTCGGCAGGGCGAAATGTTGGGCACGTTTCTTCACTCCACATGGCTCTGTTTACCTAGTAGTAAGTAGGAAACTAGTTGTTAATCAATTGGTGGATTGGTTTCCCAGCGGTAATAATTCCTTCAAAAAACAAATAAACAAATTGATCACTTCCATCCTCAACTGTTTCTGGTACACTACTGTGTGCAGTTGGCTGCTGCATTTTGCCCACAAAATATACAGTCAATTCGTTTTCCAGTAAATTCCATGAAGCACTTTTAAACACTTTGAAGACGTGATAAGACGCAATATCAAATGCAAGGATTATTATTATGGCGCATTGTCATCCATTGCTTTCATTGTGAAGTTACATGTGAGGAGTGATGGCTTGCTCAGGTATGTGATAAATATATCCAGTTGTAATGGGACAGATGCAGTCAGGTGTAATGTATTATCCTCAGGGTTTTTTTCAGTTTGTTTAGCAGACTTGTGCCATGGGGATAGGTGGGGTATGGACAATGCACTGTGGTGTTGGCTAAAAGCCATAAACTGAGAGCAATTTTGAAAATCTTTTCTTTGAGCCTTATCAACTATATGGTTCTTTTAACTGCAGTATTCCTGACTCTCACGAACTCTGCTTAAGTACTTTTGTGACTTGTTGTATGCACATCAAAAGATAAATGATATAGTATAGCAAATATTTACAAAACCTAATGTGTAGTAAATGATCACAGATCAAATGAAACAAATTAACCTCATGGACCCTGGCGTGTTGTGTGATGTTTATGCTATTAGTAATGATTTCTTACCTGATTGGTATAACAATTTGGCACTATCTTTCTCTTGCGTACTTTCACAGAGATTTAGTGGATTTCCTTTTTGGCTTTGCTTCCCACTCACCTGTCAAAACAAGAAACTATGTGTGGAACATAGAGAGTGAGTCAATTGGATTTTAATACAGATACTATTTTATAATGTTCATAAGAATATCTTTGCCAGAAACTAAACTTCCAAAGAATTACATCTGGTTTACAAAAATTATTTCAAACCCTTGTTGTTTGGAGAAGGAAAGGCAGATTTTATATTGTGTTCAACTCTGTCAATAGAGCAACAACAACAGTAAAAAAAAATTGCATTTATATAGTGCTTTTCATATCGGGAGGACACCTGAGCGGAGTGTTGGATTCAGTAGGCATTGCGCTTGAATTAGACAATGAAAGTCAAATTGTATTCAGAGGTACGATAGTGTAATAATATAATCTTTGGTTTTAAAGATTGCATACACAGGGCAAGTGTGAGAGTACAAGAAGGAAAGGTAGAACAATTATAAGGGATCTTATAAATGAAAGTTTATCTTTTCCTCACCCAATCTCCAACCATGTGTATTGTATGCATGTTTACCAGAAGAAGTCACTGGTTCATGAATAGAAGTGCATACTCCAGTGTAAGTGATCTGAACTCCAGGGTAAGTGAGCTGAACTCTAGCATCCCTTAAGTGAGAACAGACCTGTATTTGAAGCTTGGACCTTTGTGAACCAGATTGGACAGTACATTTACCCACTGAATTATTACGAGAGCATAATGCACAAAATATTGCATATTTTGTCCACTGTAATCAAACATCATCTTCAATTACCCAAATCATTTTCAGGACCACAAATAATTTATGTTTATGTAACCAATGAGTATAATAGCAATCTTTCAATTTGGTATAGCATCTTTCATGTCAAGAGGATGTCTCAACGTGCTTCACTTCTGCAAAGTGGAGTGACTGCATATTTTGTGGTAGAATATTATTTTAGCAAAACCAGAGATTGAATACAGCAGCTGGACCTTGATTTATAGAAGTCATCTTTGATTTGATTAAACAATATAATTTAAAAAAATCCAACCTCTATAATGCAGGCCTTGTCTGTTCGATAAAGAATTATCTTTCAATGACGTTAGTTTCAAAGGTAATTGTTTACTCACTGTTTGGCAGGGAGGCAAAAATTAATAAAAGTGGGTGTGGTAAGGTGGGTTGATGAGAGCAATACACAAATAAGGCATAGGTTAAATTGGTGGAAAAATAAGCAATGTTTGAAACTTTTTTTTAGCTTATTAAAATATGTGGAGGCCCAAGCTGTGAACGATTTGGAATACTGTTCCTAGTTTTTGAAAATGCATGTCCTAAGAGCTTTAATTGATTTATTAAATTACAACAATGTATATATCGAGTCTTATCAACTGACCGGCAATGCCTAAGGTCATGTTAATTAATAGCACAAATTGCTTTATCCTATTAGAAAGCCCCACTTTTATCTCCGCACATGTCGTGCAACAGAGTGGGGAACTGATTAGATCAGTTTCATCTTGTCTTGACAATGTAATCTTATCTTGTTTACATTACACCACAGCCTCTGATAATAACTCATTGCTTATGATCCTCTTAACTGAAAAATCATATAAAACACCGGGCATATTATAAAGTAAAGTACATATTTACACAGCAGAAACATTTTGCATCACATTGTGGATAAAGCGTGCTTTCACGTTAAAGAGAAGGGGCAACTCCTCAAGTATGCTTGTTATAGATTTGTGTTTTGAGATTGATTAATTTCTATGTTGTCTTGCCTTCACTGATGCTTGGAACCAAATGATACTAAACCTATTTGCTTCTTATATGTTAGTTAAGATAGTAAATGTTAGAATACTTTGCAACCAGTGGGACCCAAGTCATCCCCATTTTCCAGTTGGAGTCACTGGACACCATTGAGAACAACCGTAAAAGTATGAGGTAGTCTGGCTGTGACTGTTAATGAGGTATTGAGGATCAAATTGAAATACATACAGTGGAAGCCAGTTAAGCTGGATGCATGTGGGGCGGATATTTTGTCTGATTTAAGAGGTGTCCGAGGTTAGCCAAAATATCGTTTACACCCAGCAAAATACTCTCACAGAATTCAGTCAAATATACTTGCCTTTGTTTGGCTGCAAAATACCATACAGTGCTTTCCAACCCAGCAGAGGAGAAACAGCTGTGGCGCTTCCTCCCTCCCATTGCCATTCCCAATGGATGGGAAGGTGACCAATTAGTGGTGGCGTTGAGGTAATTGGTGGCTCGCAGCTGCCTGTAAATGAATGGGCTCCTATGTTCTTCCCTGTTCCTCAGGCCCCTCACTGATTGACAGCACAACTCCAGTCACTTGTGAGTGTCTGTGGATTCCACTGGATTTAGTCTTGACTCATGTCAAGCCGTGTTATCACCATGATAGCATATTGTAGAAATTTCTGCCAAATTTTCCACTTTGCACAAAAAAGTGCTAAACCCTGGTCTGAATCCCTTTTGTAATCCGTTTTGATGTACAGTAGCTCTCATTCCCAGCGGGCTCCACCCTATGTTTCAGATCCACGATTCATGCATCCAAAATTTGATTTGAAGCTTGAACTGTTTTAACTGAGGTCAAACCCACCAGTCCTTGGATTGTCAAAGTTTATTTTCCATTTGTTCTATAATTTAAGAGTAAATCATTATTGTAATCTGGGATTCATGCTGTTGATTTTTATGACCTGGAGTGTAATAGCTGCTCTTTTTAGCTAGATGAGCACAGAGCACATACATTGTAAAACTTGTAGTTGCATGCTGCCTTTTCCTCAGGATCCAGGGTTAAGTGAGGATTTTTACCGCTATTGTCAAAGTCCCCTAGCATGCTAATTGAAGTGCAGAGTTCTACTTTATAATACTTGTGTGACAAAAATCAATAAACAACAAAAAGTAAAGAAAGTTATGTAACAATGAGTTGCATGCAGTGCTTTCATTTAGTTTATCACGCTAGGGATGGCTGAAAGAACTCAGCCCATAGGGCATTGGTTCAAATGAAATTGGAAAGGAACATTCATAGTTTTGCTAGAATATACTTAGAAATATAAATCTTGGAAGGATTGTTTACTTTTTAATAAATAAGGAATAATTTTCTTTTATACGGTATTGTTCCCAAGCTTTAGGCTGTTCAATTCAGACAGTTGACTGCACAAACTTGTAGGGTGAATGTATTTTGGTTCTCAAAGTACAGTATATGTTTGTATAGTTGTTCAGATTGCGTGACCTTCTGTGTATGAGAAAGATTTGAAAAGATATATTTTTTACCCTGAATTAGCATATCTGTGGACAACCTGTGACACCTACAAGACAGGAAGGAAATCTAGATCTAGATTTGATAAGGTAGTAATTTCCTTTACGGTGGCAGCAGTGTTTCTCCATTTAGGACATGAAAACGATCACTTTTAATTTATTGCTGTATTTGTATTGGTTTTGCTGTGGCTTGCTAATTAAAGAACCAAGAAGCTGTAATTTGAAATCTGTTGTTCATTTGGTTTGTTTCTTCAGCATTAGGTGGGTGACTACTTTTATATTTCGATGTGATTTGAAGGACCTAATTGCCTACCAGTAATAAGAGTGTGAGGGGTAATATACATGTATAAAATCATGCAGCTGGTACTTGGAATTTTATGATCGCTCTAAATCTGAAATTGATACCCAATAAATAATTGTTAAATAATAATAATAGTCCTTGCATTTAATGTAGCACTTTTCACATCATCCAGATGTCTCAAAGCGCTTCACAGAATATACAGTACTATAAAGTGAATTGACTGTATATTTGTAGGTGAAATGCAGCAGCCAATTGAGCACAGCAGTGTTTTTTGGGGTTGTTTCTTGATGGATTATTATCAGACATATGCAATAAGGAATGAAATGTAGGTACAAAGTGACACTAACTAATATCCTAATGTTTCTCAATTGAGTTTGGGGGGGGATTTGAAAGTAAGCTGTCTTGCAGCTCTCCTCTTACTCTCATATTAAAGCAATACTTATCAAAATTACACTAGTATGAAAATAATAAATAAGATCTATAATAAATAATATTCTTCACTTTTGATAGATCATCTATAACAACAAAATGTCTCAAAGCATTCTATTTTGGAAATAATTGCTGTACTGTGTAGGAATGTAGGACTGTGTTTGTGGAGGCAAGCAGTGAGATCTGGTGAGGTCATGCCTGAATAAACATTAAAATCAAGTTTAGTCTAGCTGTTGTTCTGGATATTGCATAAGTCAATGTAAAAAATGCAGGAAAGAAATTGTACTAATTGGAAAATAACAAAAATGCACTTGGGGGTTCCCAACAACAAAACCAACTATTTCTCCTTTATTTGCCACAGATACAAGGGCAGTATAGAACTGCGTGAGCCACTGACTCAAGTCAAGAAAGAGTTCCTCCTTTGAGGAGAGCACAAATCAGGCCAGAAGCTTCACGATTCAATTGTTAAGTCAGCTTTGTACTCACACTGTGGTCCCATTTGTTTTGCAGTTCCCACAACAACCATCTCAAATCCCTAATGAAGTAAAGGTTGTCCGAACCCCCTCCTGGCAAAACTGGAGACAATAGTATGGTTCTACAAACTATATTTGGCTTCACATCAATGATCTACTGATAATTTCCATAGCATTAGGATTGATTATATCTGACTTTCAGGTTGCAAGATCCACAAAAGTACGTGGATGCAACTTCAAGGTCACCTCAGAACAGATTCAAGGCTTCTGCCCCTTTGCATGGACCAAAACCAAATTTGTTAAGAATTAGTTAAGAAATTTCCACCCTGCTCCAAACGTATACAAGAGCTCGACTTGCTTTGCTGTGGAGAAGAGGGTACCATAAGATTAGTGATATACTCTTGAAACTTCTAATTAGTTCAGATTCATATGGGCATGCAGGTATTGTTCAGGTATTTTGAATTTTTTTTTCATTATATTAGAAGAATTTATGAAAAATATATATTTCAGCAGAATGAATTTAAGTGGATTCTGAAGTTTCCATTTGGAGAACACCTTGTCGCTGAATAATCCATTAAATGCTTATTGTAAAGAAAAATCTGTTAGCATAGACACTCAGAAACTCACAAAGTTTTAATTTGCTTTAATATTATCATCCAATGACTTGTCAGTTCATTGTCGAAAAAGAAAATAACACAGTATTTACCAGGGAGTAATCTCATTGAAGAATCAACAACTGATACTTGAACTTTTATTAGATTCCCTTCTGCATTCTTTTGTGCCAGCTGTTACTGGCAGGATCCTGTAGTTGTAGCTGGATGTGGAGTCCTGTAGCTCAGTGGTTAAAGCACTCGCCTTACAAGCAAAAGACCTGGGTTCAATTCCAGGCAGGGCGAACCTTGGACAAGTTTCCTTACTCCACTTGCCTAATAATAATCCCTCAAAAAAATTGGTCGCTTCAATCCACAACTGTTTGTGGGACACTCCTGTGCCAATTGACTGCTGAGTTTTACCCACATACATACAGTCACTTGATAGTATGTTCTGTGAGGCACTTTGAGACGTTTAGCACCATGGGATGTCCTCCTGACGTGAAAGCCGCGAAGCAGATGTAATTTTGTTGTTATTGTCTAGAAGATGTGAAAAGTGCTATATGAAATGCAAGGATTATTATTTTTATGCAGGCATCCAAGGATATGCCCCTGCCTGCTCTGATTCTCACTAAAGAAGATAACAACAACAACAACAACAAATTACATTTATAGAGCACCTTTCACGTCGGGAGGACGTCCCAAGGCGTTGCACAGGAGGCGTGTGACCCGAGCTGGGAGGGGAGTGTTTGGGAAGGGGTGAGACACGAAGGGGAGGTTGAAAAATTCGGGGTGGAACAAAAGGCACGGTCGAAGAGGAAAGTCTTCAAACCGGCCTTGAAAGAGGAAAGGGAAGAAACGAGACGGAGGGATTGGGGGATGGTATTCCATAGGGTGGGAGCGGAGAAACTGAAGGCCTGGCCTCCGATGGTGGGGCGGTTCGGGCGGGGGGCTTGGAGCAGGCCAAGTCCTGTTGAACGGACGGTCCGGGTGGGCTTGTAGGGGGAAATAAATTGGTTAAATAGGGAGGGGCAAGGCCGTGTAAGGCCTTGAAGGTGAGGATGAGGATCTTGAACTCGATCCTCTGGAGAATGGGGAGCCAATGGAGACGGGCGAGGGTGGGGGTTATATGGTCGCGGAGGCGGGTGCGGGATAATACACGGGCTGCAGAGTTTTGGATGACCTGCAGCCTGTGAATGGAGGAACTGGGGAGGCAGACGAGGAGAGAGTTACCGTAGTCCAGCCTCGAGGTGATGTACGCGTGCACGAGTGTTTCGGCAGCGGGGGGGGGTAAGATAGTTGCGGAGCCTGGCAATGTTGCGCAGGTGGAAATAAGCGGTGCCGGTCAAGGCACGGATGTGGGGGAGGAAGGAAAGTTTTTGATCGAACATGATGCCGAGGTTCCTGATTGGCTTTGTGAGGTGGAGAGTGCAGCCTTGGATGTTGAGGCTGGCAGCGCCCGATGTGCGGAGGCGCTGGCTTGAGCCGATCAGGAGGGCCTCGGTCTAACTCACGTTCAATTGCAGGAAGTTGTCCCTCATCCAGGACTCGATGTCGGGCAGACATGCTGTCAGAACATCGATGGTCTGGGGGTTGAGGGCTGAGGCAGAAAGGTACAGCTGGGTGTCGTCCGCATACATGTGGAAATTTACCCCATGTTTGCGGATGACATCGCCCAGAGGGAGCGTGTAAAGGGTGAAAAGGAGGGGGCCTAGGACAGAGCCCTGAGGGATGCCGTGAGAAACTGTGCGGGGGTTTGAGGAAAAACCGTTGGAAGAAACAAAGTGTAAATGGTGGGTCAGGTAGGAATGGAACCAGTCAAGGACTGTGCCTTGAAGGTTGACGTGGGAGGAAAGACGTTGGAGGAGGATGGTGTGATCGACTGTGTCGAACGCAGCAGACAGGTCAAGGAGGATGAGGAGGCAGAGGGAGCCCTGGTCACAGGCGGTTAGGATGTCATTTGTGACCTTGACCAGGGCAGTTTCTGTGCTGTGAATTGGGTGGAAACCTGATTGGAGGGGTTCAAGGAGTGAGTGAGTTGAAAGGAAAGAGCGGAGCTGGGAGGCAACCACTCTTTCAAGGACCTTGGATAAAAACGGGAGGTTGGAGATGGGTCGATAGCTTGATGGTTGCGATGCATTAAGGGAGGGTTTCTTCAGGATAGGGGTGATGGTGGCTGTTTTAAGGGAGGTAGGGACGGTGCCTGAGGAGAGGGACAGGTTGATGGTGTCAGAAATGAGCGGGGCCAAAAAATGGAGCTGGGGTGCAGAGGAGTGGGGTGGGGATGGGGTCCAATGAGCACGTGGAGGTAATTATTTTGTGACTGAGAACGGGGTGGTGGGGTTGAAAGTGTGAAGTGGGGGGTGAGTAGGGGTTGAGGTAACTGAAGATGGCCTGAATCTTGACTTAAAATAGGAATACTGGACACCACAACTCCAGGGAATCAATCCTGGAACAAGGTTCTCGCCCACAAAATGCTTAAACCTCTTGGCTGGGTATATGAGTTTGTGTAGTTCTCCCACTCTTTGTTTCCTTTCGACTCACATCCTCCTCCTACTTAGTGGATTCCCACAGTCAAATGTCTTGATGTCATTGACAGTGTAGGCCAGAGGTTCCCATACGTTTTAAGCTCAAGGCTGCCCAATACTTTAGACATCCTGACTGAGGATTCCACACAATAAATCCATAGAAATCTGCTGCCTGCCTCGCTGGTAGATGGACTGAAGAGCGATCCTTGAAATGTACCTTCCTCATCTGCTCTTAGGGCTGTGTGGGCTTCCTATGGGGCAGTGAGGCATAATCTTTGGGAGGATGGGTATGAGCTCTCTTGGCTTCGGCACAGATTGGCCACATGGAGCCTGATTCCTCGGACAAACTACTACGGATTATTGTGAGCCTACCTTTGGGCTGAAGATGGGTGCAAGGATTCTCTGGTAGAACAGAGCTCAATGATTCCTGCCTTTGCTGTGGACAACTCATTGGGGCTTATTCCAAAGAACCAGTTTCATCCTCTACAGAGTGATCTCCTCTATCCAGTGGCCTTGGCACTCTAGGTTGCCATCACTACTATTAGCAAAAGGATGTTCTGAAATATAATTCCTGATTGTAACTTTACAACTACAGTAAAAGCCCGTTTATCTGTGACCCGATCAACTGTACCTTCCGTATAACCAGCACCTCAAAAAAAAGGTCTGCATTCGATTAACTGGAATTAATCTGGCACAATGCATTATTTATTTTTGAAAAAATGTTTTAACCGGCATTGGCCAGGTCCCGAGGGTGCTGGATAAACGGGCTTTTACTGTATTTTGTGTTATTTCCATTAATGACATAGACAGTGAAAACATTTCATAATTGCTTTTCAGCTGGTCATCCAGTGTTGGGAAATTCAGTTGCTGACCCCCAGAAAATCCAAATGTCTTCCCTAACAGGATGTTGCTATGTTTGCTCCTGCACTTTGCTGAGTTGATGAATTTTATGCTATGGTGATAGATTACATGCGAGTGTAAGAACCAACCCTTAGCATCTGCTCTTCAGGCTGTTTGCCTGCCATGCTGCCGTTCACGCTGCCTTCCATTCACGGTCTTTGCCATTGCATTTCCCCAGTGTATGTTCAGGCTCCACTCGCATCTAGTAACCCCCCCGAGGGGTCCGTGGTTGGGAATCAATGGATTAGGCTCACACATGAACAATGGCAACTTGGATGAATACTTGGGGAGACCAGACACTATATAAAACTGCATATTGTTATAGGCTGGATGAGTCAGCATCTTCAGGACAGGAGAAAGGAAGAAAATTGGCAGAGAAAATAAATCTGCAAAAAATTATTGTGGAAACCTGTGGAAGGAAAACAAAGTATATTCCCTGAATAGATTAAGAAAATGCTGGTCCTGACATGCCTTAATTGTTATGTACAATATATTCAGTGCCCTAATTATTTGAGGAAAAGCAAAGATGCAAACTAATACAGCATCTGCAGTAATGTACTGGATGTACATTCAAGCATTCGGAGCATTCAAGATTTTATTCCTTTTGCTCTCTTAAGTATAAAAATAGAAAATGGTATTGTTTTTATTTATGTTGTAAGTTTGGTTGCACACAATGCAATTAGTTAAACTGCATCATAATTCATTTGAATTATTCTGATTGACTGAATTTGGTACCTTTTGGGGAAAACATTTGTTTGAGGAGTTGAGGTGTTGCATTACATGAAAAAAAGTAGGAGAACCTTTCAGGAGCATTTAATAACTTCAATAAATTCTCTTTTAGACTTGGTTAATGCTACAAATTGCATTTAATTCAGAAGAGTGGATATGAAAGCAAACATTTGGTTTTGCTGTTATTTCTGCTTCTTAATTCGCATTAGGTATCTTTAGAATTACTCCAAAATTAGTTTATAGTAGGGTCCGGCGATATATCGATATATCGCTAAAACCCGATATAATTTTCATATCGATATGCCGATATAGACATTTTAAAAATATCGATATATTGAGGTAAAAAATCGGGATGCGAGCACACTGAACTACAAGACCCAGAATGCTCATCTCTACACACAATGCACAGACCGAGGTGCAAAGCCGCCATATTGTATTCATAGTCCTCAAATACAATATACAGGTATGCAAGGGCTGGGGGGAGGAGGGTGAGGGGGAGAGAGACTGCTGGGGGGGGGGGGGGGGTGGGTGAGGGGGAGAGAGATGGCTGGGGGGAGAGAGACGGCTGGGGGGAGGGGGAGAGATATGGCTGGGGGGAGGGGGAGAGATACGGCTGGGGGGGAGAGGGGGAGAGAGACGGCTGGGTGGGGGGAGAGGGGGAGAGAGACGGCTGGGGTGGGGAGAGAGATGGTTGGGGGGGGAGGAAAGGGGGAGAGAGACAGCTGGGGGGAGGGGGAGAGAGACGGCTGGGGGGGGGGTGAGGGGGAGAGAGACGGCTGGGTGGGGAGAGACGGCTGGGGGGGTGGAGAGAGATGGCTGGGGGGGGGGGAGGAGAGGGGGAGAGAGACGGCTGGGGGGGTGGAGAGAGACAGCTGGGGGGAGAAAGACGGCTGGGGGGGTGAGAGAGACGGCTGGGAGGGGAGGGAGAGAGAGACGGTGGGGGTGGGGAGGGAGAAAGAGACGGCTGGGGGGGTGGTGGCGGAGAGAGACGACGGGGGTCGGTGGTGCGAGAGAGGGACGGCGGGGGGGGAGAGACGGGGTGGATGTGATAATATACAGATAGATAGAGATGGGGGAGATGTGAGAGAGGAGAGAGGGAGAGAGACACACAGACAGAAAAACACAGAGATGGAGAGAGTGAGAGACACAGAGAGAGAAAGATATTTACCTCCTGAGAAGATAGGCCCCGAATGCGCGCGCACTCCGAATGCGCGGGCATGCGCAGTATGAAAAACCTGAAAATATCGATATTTCGGTATATCTCAATATGAGCCCATCGATATATTTAATCGGAAAATTTTCCATATCGACGGACCCTAGTTTAAAGTTTTATTGTTAGAGCTTGATTCCTGTGGAATCTACAAAAGGAACAATTAGGTTGTGCTTAGGTGTTGGCATGAAGTAAGCAGTGGTATTATTCATATAGTTTTCATAATTATACTGCAGGGAATCATCCTCTAGCAATAAGTGCATACACATTTTTGTTGGAGCTACTTTTTTTTGTGGAGTAGCGCTGGACTGCAAAAGCACATTATGACTCAATGCTATTTCGTGGCACTTTTTATTGTTCTAGCACTATAGGGTGACCAAAAAGTTGTGATACCATTAGAATGTGTAATACGTCTTAAACAAATGCGTTTATATATTTTTTAGATAATAGGGTAGATATTTGGTCACCTTGTACAAGTTATCCAACTTATGGAGGAAGTGAATCTGTGTTTGAGAACTGGAGGAAAGAGCTAGAAGTGAAACATCTATGAAACATGAAACAGTCATTCAGAATATACAGAAACCTGATGTTAAAATCTAAATTTTACACTGAGTTGCTCATATTGTATCTGAAGATCTGCAGAGGAATCTTATGTGGAGCATTAAATATGTTCCAAACATGTTGTGTCTTTTTATACTAATGTGTTGGTTGCTCAGTGATAATGGAGGTTCAGTGAACCGTTCAAAAGAAAGTCTTACAACTTAGAAAAACAAGGATGAGAATTTGGTTTATTAGAATTTAAGAAATTGCCATCACTGAAGCTGAAAAGGGTTAAGCCTCAGTTAAATTATTTCAAGCCTAGTCTTATCTCTACAAAGCTTCACATAGCCTGAACAATGTTCGCTCCGTTATCCATATTAGCAACTTTCTGCTTTTTCATTCTGTACTTGAAATTTGTAATATTTTAATTTTACACTATCAGTGGTGCTTATTGTTTCTGTGTATGTTGCTTTGGTTTGGGTAAAAAAAAAGTTACTGAAATCAGATGTACCATCTGATTTTTAGTTGTGCTATTTAAAAAAAAAAACTCCCATCAGATTAGGTTTGCAGCCTGGAACCCTGAAGCATAATGTTTGCAAACCACATTGCACGTTATGCTTGACAAAGATCAATTTGGTGAAAGTTACCAGCAAGCCCAGGGATGTGCTGCGTTGAACCTCTTGAAATTGTTAGGATTTGACATAATGAGTTTACTCAAAAGCAACTTGAAGACTGCTTGCATGCGAACGATCACAGGAAGGCCACGCATTCCACAGTACTGGTCGATTTGCTAAAATGATAAATGCTAATCAGCTTGCAGTTTGCACAATGCAGAATATCAGGATAAGCCACGAGAAGAGGTAGAATTTCCAGTTTATTCCTCGAAAATGAACTCATGTGACCAAGATCGTAACAAGATTGGTCTTAAACTAGCAGTGCACTTATTTTTGTGCAGTCAGGCTATTGCTGGTTATATTTTTGAACAAAATACATTCCAGTGGTCTTCAGAATTATACAAGATAATAAAAAAAAATGAGACGGTGCTGATTTACCTTTTACCAAGTATAGGATGATACTGCTAGAATGCACTCCATTGAGCATGGGTTTGTTTATAGCAGAAGGATATTATAAAGGTGTTATCATCTTTGTCTGCCTTGTTCTGTGCTTTCTCACTGTTACTAGGGAACGGCGATATGGGATTTTTCCAGATATGGTTATATCGGTTGGCTCATACCTGCTTAAACCGATCTATCGAGTTTTTATACTGCGCATGCGCGTGCATTCGAAGTGCGCGTGCATTGATGGCGCGCGCGCGCTCAGTCGCGGTGCGCGCGCATTGACGGTGCGTCCGCACTGACGATGCGCGCGCAGTCGCGGTGCACGCACATTTCGAAATGCTTGCTCTAGGCCCAGAAAGTTTGTAATGTTGGTGTCAAGGTCTGTTGAATTATACGATGTTGTTTGCTCTCTACCTCCCCCTCTCCTTCTCTCCTCTCTCCTTCTCTCCCTCCTTTCCCCTCTCCTTCTCTCCCTCCCCCTCCACTCTCCCTGTCTCCTCTCCCTCCTTTCCCCCTCTCCTTCTCTCCCTCCCTCTCCTCTCTTCCTCTCTCCTTCTCTCCCAACTTTCCCCCTCTCCCTCCCTCCCCTCTCTCCTTCTCTCCCTCCTTTCCCCTCGCTCCTTCTCTCCCTCCTTTCCCCCTCTCCTTCTCTCCCTCCCTCCCTCCCTCTCCTCTCTTCCTCTCTCCTTCTCTCCCTCCTGTCCCCTCGCTCCTTCTCTCCCTCCTTTCACCCTCTCATTCTCTCCCTCCTTCTTCTCTCTTCCTCTCTCCTCTCCCAACTTTCCCCCTCTCCTTCTCTCCCTCCCCTCTCTCCCTCCCTCCCTCGTTTCCCCTCGCTCCTTCTCTCCCTCCTTTCCCCCTCTCATTCTCTCCCTCCCTCTCCTCTCTTCCTTTCTCCTTCTCTCCCAACTTTCCCCCTCTCCTTCTCTCAAAATAGAACACACACACACCAAAAACAAAATCTAGAGATTTATTCTCCTCCATTTCTTGCTTGAAACTAGCATGTAATGTCCACGTGTAAATGAGATCTATTACAATATAAAAGAGAGAGACAGACAGTCTGACTGTCAGAGTTAGAAGCCAGATTATCACTGCTGTGTGTGTCTGACTAGACACACACATAGAAGCAGTGATAGTTTGGCTTCTAACTCTCTCACACACAAAAATAACACTTACAGCCACAAAATGCCACTTATTTTTATGTAGTCTGAAGTCTGAATTAATGTCCTTCGCCATTGGCAAGCTCTCCTTTGCTATGCAAAAAGTGACAGCGTTCGTGATACTTTGCCACTTTTTGTCCCCTCTCTGGTACAATGTTCTCCTCTTAAATAAAGCAGGAATTGTTTGAGCTGCACTGGCCCCACTACCTGTCGCTTTCTCCGAAGCGCTGGTTCGACTTTGTTCTGTTGTCGACAATGATTTCGCTCTGAGGGCAGCGTGCTGGGCGGGGTGGTGCTGCTTAATGTGTTGTCGCAGGTTGCTCGTGCTCGAATCAGATGTCTTAACCAAGACCTTGCAAACTGTACATCTATAGACACCATTACTGACTGCATTGTTTTCAAAGTGTCCCATACGGGGCTTCTTTTCCCCATGATGAGAAAGGTAAATTTTCAAACTACAATTTTCAGCGATGCGACTTTGTTAAGACGCCACGTCGAGTATACACAGTAAAGTGTGCGCGCGCATCGGATGTGGGCGCCCGTTAATTGTGCCCGCGCACCGAATGTACGCGCATTCCATGCTCTAGATCTAGGAGGTTGCAATGCTGGCGACAAGGTAAGCTGGAAAAGATCGCATTACACTGATAATACCAACAATATTGATATATTGCCAGGAACGATATTAAAAATATATTGATGTATATTTTTTAAATCGAATCCCTCGATATCACAGGTTTTTTAGAATTACCATATCGGCACACCGATGTGAAAATCACATTGGGTTTAATCGAAAAACCGATTAATCGCCGTTCCCTAACTGTTACTATAATTTTCTCTCTATCTTTGAATCTCTGACATTAGCCTTTCATTGTACAAAATTAGTAACATTTACAGTTTGTATAGTTGAAGCATGAAGTCGTGCACATGGATACAGGTTACTAGAACATGATTTACCTGGTAAGGAGTAGGATTGTCCAGTGCACAGCAGGATATTGTACCATGTCTCCGCTGTGTTTGATTAAATAGGTTTGGGCTATAGTATTTTAACTAGTTTTGCATCTGTTCCGTTCAATGAATCGGTGGGTAAATGTGCTGTACAATATGATACTGAGCTGGATGGAAACAATATGCAGTTTACTGCCTTGTTTTATGGTTATGTACTAGCAAGTTTTAAGAATATCTCAATTTAATACTTCAATATTTCTTGCACTATTAAAGTTTTTATTCTTGGTATAACACATTATGACAGGAGTTCACTGTGCCTTCAATCCATGGTGACCATTAATGCTGTGTTCATTCAATGTACTTTGGCATTGAAGAAGTGTGTTCTTTGCAGGTTCGCTCTCCTGGACAGCACCTGCAGTAGGTAGCTTCAGGAGCAGTTTGATTCACTCTCAACTGCAGAGCATTGCGGATGGGAATCACATTGGGCACCCATTTCCATAGTCTCTTGAAAGTTTTGGGATATCTTAAAACTTAAAAAAACAAACTTCTTCTGTTAATGCAGTACCAAACTGAATGGCCCATTATGATGAATAATGGAATGAGAAGTGTAAACCTTAGTGTACTGGCAGCAGGATTTCAAAACTATTAATACTGCATAACCAGCTAGCTCTTAGAAGATGGTGAAAATCTGGTAGTGGAATCAAATGTTTTTCTATACTTTTTACACAGGGTCCTCCAGCAGCAAGCTTCCTAACCAGGCAACACCAAAGAAAAATGGAGTGAAGAATGGACCGTTGAAAAATAAAGATGATGAATGTTTTGGGGACGGAATTGAAGAGATTCTGGACACAGATTTTGACTTTGAAGGCAACCTAGCACTGTTCGACAAGGCAGCTGTATTTGAGGAGATTGATACATTTGAAAGGCAGAATGGTGCACATTCCAGGGGAACGCCAAGTGAGAAGCAAGCCAGGTACCGGCATGATGAGAACATCCTGGAGTCTGAGCCCATTGTCTACAGGCAGATCACAGTGCCACAACACTGTGGCAAAGAATATTGCACTGGTGAGTCCCAATCATTAGAGCCCAAAGCAGCTTGTGTGCTTGCGTTTTAAAATTGAGCAGGATGTGTGCAGAACTGCTGCTGGTTGATATTTTTGAGGGTTTTGTTTTTACATTCAAGTTTAAAATATTCCATTGTGCTTTTGGCACATTTTGTTCTCTTAAAAAAAAACTTAAAAATACAGGATACTTCAGGCCAGATTAAAATTGCCTACACAGAAATTTGTGGTTGCCTTTTCGTGACTCTTTACTGGATCAAAACATGCTCTGTGGGTACCTGGGTTTCATTCACCACAGTGGTCTCGTGTGAATACAAACCACATTCAGAGATGTAACTTTTCTTAGACAGGAGCAAGCATGGATTGTCATCAGCTTTTCTGGTCCCACCCACTGGAACTCTATCCCTGAATTTCTCTGCCTCACTCATCTCCTTGAAGCCTGCTTCAGAACCTTTGGCCACGTTCCCATCCCTATCCTCTTGATTCATGGGTATGGACCCTTTTGGGACAGAGAAACCCGTAAATTTATTTTGTCCATAAAATTTGGTAACATGTATTGAGATTCACTTTCCCCCACCTTAGTTTGCTTTGTATAGCTATCTCATTGTTAGAAATATTTTATCTTCAACAACCGATAAAGTTTATAAACTCATGTGGGTAGTTTTGAATCACTTTGAAATATTCTACGGGCAACATTTTCCTAATTTGAAACGCTGATTGTAGAACCACTGAAGGGCTAAATTGAGTCCCAGGATCCTTTTAAGTCTTTCATTTCAATTTAAGGAGTTGAAGTCTATAAAAGCTTAAAAGTTGTGTTTTGGGGGACAGATGGGTAATTGTGTTATGCATCTTGATATAATATTGGTGGTTTTGACACAATTTTCTCACATTGAAAGGTAGAAAGCTTGTCTTTTCTAAGATTTACTGCGAACCTTTGTGTTCTGTTATGGAGTGTCCAGATTCTGTTTTGAGTGAGCCTTTCTCTCTCTCTCTCTCTCTCTCTCTCTCTCTCTCTCGAAGAATCATAACTATTCATAAAATCTATTGACAGACATCTGTTTGCAATTTTGGTTTAACTGGACCTGATCATTACACAGTGAAACATTTTAACAGCGTTCTATCTCTAAAACAGATGTTATAATGGTTCTGAAGTTAAATGTAACTTGTTGAGAACAAATTTAATAGCGTATCAAACTTGTATCCTCCATAGCAGCATTAAATAATATTTAAAGTGATACATTTATGTGATTAACTCAATGTGTAGTGATCATTTACTGATGCCTGTATTCAGGGCCTTAATATTTTTCGCTCTATAAAGTTAAATTTTGGCTGACCAGTTTTCAGAGAAAGCAAAGATCTGCTCAAGGAATTAAATGAACACAAGTTCAAACTTAATGCAGAAAGATTGTCACTCATTCCAAACATTGTCCATTAAATCTGGTAGTAGTATGGAGATATGTTTTCGTCCACTTGGTTTGGGATTTAAATCTGATTGATAGTAATATTTTAGCTTGAACAATCACTAAAATAATGAACCACATATGGGTAGTTTTGTCTAGTTAACATAGGGAAATGAGAACCAGATGTCCCTCATTTTGACACTGCCTATTTAGCTATACTTGTAAGAGAGTGAAAGGCAGCTATTTCTTAACGATATCAATTGTAAAATATTGTACTACAGCATTTTCCAATAGTGTTCTCAAGTCTAATGGCATGAATCACCTTATATTACGTTCCTGAAATCAATAGTATAATGAACTTCCTAATATACATTTGTTCAAGTAGGGTAGCTCTACTCTATTTGTGTTCTCACTCATGAAAATAGTGGGGAAAATGAATCTTTTCTCACTTGGTATTGGTAACAATATCCATTATTAGTGCAGTTTCCTATGTTAAGCTGACCATATAATTCAATCTTAAAATAGAATTTCCCTATTGGTGGGATGTGATATTGCTACAATTTAAGCTTAGTCATTGTGCTTTCTTAAAGTACATGATGATTTTCATAATGTTTTATTCTGGTTAAGGGGGCTGCTGAGGCCTCATTGCGGGAGGAGAGCGATGAGGATGATCCCTGGTATTGAGGAATGAGCAATGATTAGATAACCTGGGACTCTTTTTGAAAGTTGAATATATAATAATAATAATGCATTTGATACAGCACTTTCCACATTTTCTAGACATCTCAAAGCACTTTACAGAATATATCGTAAAGTGAATTGACTATATATTTATGGGCGAAACGCTGCAGTCAATTGTGCATAATAGGGTTCCACAAATAGTTGTGGTTTAAGTGACCAAATTATTTACTTTTTCTTGAGGGCTTATTATCAGGCATGTCGAGTAAGGAAACTTGCCCAAGGTTTCTCTCTTCCTGGAATTGAACCCAGTTCCCTTGCTCGCGAGGCGAGTGCTCTAACCACTGAGCTACAGGACTCCACGACTTCTCAGAGAGGATCCTAGCTACATAAGATTTTCAATGAGATTGAGAAATTAAACGTTGAACAAACCTTTTGGATTCACCAAGATAGCAGAACAAGCGGATACAGGTTTAGGGTTGCAAAAGGGTGATTTCTAGATAGACTTCAGGAATACTTTTTTTTACAGAATAACGAATGGCTGGAATAGGTTACTAGGATGGGTGGTTGAGCCCGGGTTGCTTGACAAAAAACAGCTAATTTTCTGGTGGAAAGATGGTGGGTATTCTGGGTGGATGAGATGAAACCTCTGAACTCCTCTCAGAAATGTTATAACATCTGAACCTTCCAAAGTATTATCTTGGAATGTTCCTACTTTATGCAGTTGCACCAAATGTTGTTTCACCCAATCTCAAGATTGAATAAAAATTGAAATCCCACACCCAGAAACAACAGAATTCCCAAATTAGATTTTTTTTAACCAAGTCTATATTTTTACCCGAGCCCTAAACTTTTCAGATTGACTACTTTTTCCCTTTGCCGGACAGAACTGGTAATAGCTTGCCTAACTGCTTCAGCTGGCAGCCATTTGTTACTAATGCAAGTACAGTATTATGCTTTGAGGTCCTACAGTAAGCTTGTAAACATATTTTTGCCCAGCACAATGCACTTGGATTGCATCATTAAAATGCTGCTTTGTGAAAGAGCAATTTCATTTATTTGAGAATGTAAACCAGGATAAGTTAGTTCAGGTTCCAAGTTGCCATCCTGAATACCTGTGTGTAGTTAAAGAATGGCTTCTCAAGAAAGTAGTAGATACATTTATTTGGAATTGGATCAATCTGAAGTTCATTCAATACAATGACCGCCTTGTAGAGTGCGTGCCAATTTGGGGAGAAGTGACTAATCTAATGACTACAATAAAGATCTTGATCTCCTGAGAATGTGTATTGAACCAGCAACTGGAGCACATGCTTCTATTTGTGACCTTCCACAAAGGCGCCAAACTGATGTTAATCCATGTGCATCGTTTATTGTCATTCCCTTTTAGCAATAACAACCAGCTCAGCTCATGTATGGATATTTATTTGTTTTGGTATTTGCTGAAATCAAACTACAATATTTGTGCCATATTTTGAAAAGCAAATTCTAAAGCAGGATTCATACTCTGTTTAACCAAACTGGCTCAAGTCATGGCGAAGTGGAGCAAAGTTATGTGAATCGTAAGTAACACTTTGGTAGAGCTTAGTTTACATTTCACATTTTGTATTGTCACATAACTGTATCAATTCAAGCTAAGTAACCAACCTGAACAATACCCACACCATAATTGTTTATAATTTAGTAAACTCTTCTGGTGTAGGTGTTGTTCAAGTCAGTCTGTATGTTGCATTCATACCAGAGACATCTATAGCTTTTTCATATTGGCTCACATGTCAATGTGATCAGTTTTCGCAGTGCACCATTGGCACACTGTATGTAGGAGGTGATTACCGGTACCTGTTATGCCACTGATTGACTGACTGCCATGTTATGGAAAATATGTACACAAGTCTTCGAGGCTCATCTGTTGCTTGGCAGTGACTGTTGTCCAAGGTAGACATTGCTATTACCTAATACCTAATAATACCAAAAGTAAAGCAAAGTGCTTTTGCTCAGAGTGCTGACATTACCTATTTTTAAATCAAATTCATAATGCATTCTTACATAAACGAACCTATAAGCTATCTTCCTATACAGCTAATTGTTGTAGTTGATGTTTTGATAAAAATCAGATATCTAGCAGTTGTTAAAGTACATTATTGATTAAACTTTTTTGAAATTTGATAATTAATCCCTATTGATACACTTGCTGTTAAATTGACCCAGTTTCATAAAAGTACCCTGTGCATAGCTATAACTGTTTTCTGTGTTAAATCCTTAATCTACACAGTTAACAGCATCACCATAAATCTTGCATTGACTGAATTAAGATTCCAGCTCTTAAACACAATGAGTTCAATGTAGATTTATTCCTGTTGTTCCTTGACATTTAAAGTTGTAATGCCTTTGAGAGATTACTGGTTTGTGATTTGAAATTGAATTTGAAAAAAACTTGCTGAACCACTTTTCGATTTATGTGTTTTATTTGATATTCCATTGGAATAAAACCCTAGCCCAGATATGTTGGGAGTCTTTTGTTGCCTCAGATCAATGTATTTGTTCGGTGCAACCACATTTTACCCTTTAATTTGGGATCTTGTAGTGGTGGGGAGAGAAGGAGTATTGGAAGACAACTGTGTAATCAGGAAGGAAAGGGCTGGTTTCTACTGTTCTCTCATCTGGAGGGCTTTACATAGAATTGCAGAACATCTTATGGCTCAGGGGAAACTCACCTATATTGCTTTCCAGAACAACTGAATGATATTTGTATAGTGCCGTTCACATTGAGAGGACATCCCAAGGAGTTTTCATCGAATTTCACAAATCTTTAGTCGAAGTGCCTCTTGGAGCTCTTTTGGAAAGTTGGAAGATTATGCGAGTCGATCGCCAATCTTAGGTTTTTACTAGGATGTGTATTTCAGCTCCCAAGCTGTATGTAAAGGTCAATGGGAGTTTCACTGAGTCCATTTCTCTTGTAAAGGGTAAGGCACAGTTGTCCACTGTTACCTACCCTATTTGATGTATTCATCAATGATATGTTGGATGACCTTTAGAGGGACAGACTTTCCCTCTTTGTTGCAGGCATTTGCAATACAATTGTGCCATTGCTCTTTGCAGACACTGTTGTTCACCTGGGCATTTTGCGCATTCTACTCACTGTCTTGGAACACTGGGCCATTCATTGGTAGCCTTTTGTACGAAGCATATATTGGTAACGCAGCTATAGGCATACATTTTGACATAGAAAAATATAAATACAGAATTGATAGCATTGGAAATTATTGGCATTAAAACTGATATTCTGCCTGAAATGCGTACTTTGTGGATTGAATGCTTTTATGACCATGTGCTTTAATCTTCCATTACTACAACCCTCCCCTTTAAGTACAGTACCTAATTGTTCTTGCATTGCCCTATTATTAAACTTCGTGATTGAAATAACTGAAATGTAGAACCAGAATTACCAGTGTCCCAGGTTGCAATTTTACTTTTTGACCATAATCAAACTTTGAAACGCTTGAGTTATCCTTAGCAAACTTCTGACACGCTCTTGACTTGCACAATCTTTTTCGTGCCATGGCTCTATGTACAGAGTGAGATCTTGCTGAACAAAAGTAAACATGCTGCATGTTGTAGCATTATTGTACTGTACTAAATGGAATTGCTGGCTTGTTGTGTATCCTGTTGATGTACACAGTAAAGAAAAGCAAAAGGTTGGTCTTGAGGACTTTGCTGATTGTTAAAGCATTAACCACAATTTTTCCATAGATCATGGAGAATTAAAAAAGGTCAATTATCGTGCATGCTTAGCTGATTTTACAGCTAAAGTTCTATTTCTCATGTGGATCTAAAAGAGTTCTTAGAAAGCTGGGTTAACATTTTAGTAACTGAGATTCTAGTAACTGGGATTGGAAAATAGCAGTGGTTCCTTAATACCCCCAACTCCTCCAGTTATTGATTCCTGCACTTTGGGCATTTTTTGCATTTTACAAAAGAAACTTAGGATGAGTTTAAAGCAGTTAGCTGGTTGTCCGTAACCTGCACTCTCGTTTTTGCTAACAGCAACTGATTAATAGGCTGAGATCAATTTGATGACTGGCTTATCCTACTTGAAAACCTTGCCCATTTTAAAGCTCTCCTGCTGGTTAATTCAAGTAAGTTCTTTTGAGCCTCTAGTTTCAGTGTTCTCTTTTCCCACAATGTAAACCCAAAGTAACTCGATTCAATTTTGATCCATTGGCACACACAGTCATTGTTGCTTCACAAGTTTGTATTCCTAACCTTGGAACATCATTACATTAAAATCCCCTGTTTTGATTACAATATCCAGTTACAAATAGTAGTGTTTCCATTGCAGAAAGGATGGTGCAATATGTTATTACCTTGTAATGAAAAACAGATACAAGCACAAATTTAAGACTGTCCCAAAAAATAATGGAAGGGGAAATTAGAGAAAAAAAAATTTGCACACAAGATGGTTGGAAAGTGGAATTCACTGCCAAAATCAGTTCTTCACACAGAGTCCATACATTATTGAAAAAGGGAATTAGTTAAGTACTTCATAGAATCCAGTTGCACAGAAGGAGGCTATTCTGCCCACCCTGCTTGTGCTCGCTCTTCGAAGGAGCTACCAACCAGTTTCACTTCCATGCCCTTACCACATAGTCCTGCAAATGTTTCCTTTTTAAGTAACTATCCAATTACCTCTTGAAAGCTATTATCATATCTGCTCCCACTACCCTTTCAGGCTGTGCATTCCACACCATATCAACTCTGGGTAAAAACTTGAAATTAAATATTAAAGGATACAGGAATTAAACTCGTTGAGAGAATCAGATCAGCACAGACTTAATGGGCTGAATTACCACTTTTTGTGCTGTAACACTCGAATAATAATAATATTAATAATCCTTGCATTTGATTATTCAATTTTTTTGGATAATAATTATTATTAATAATAATAATAAATTTATTATTGCATTTGATATTTTTAGGTCTTATTGACATCTCAAAGCGCTTAAATAAGAACATAAGAATATGATCATATTGTTTGCCTAATCCAGTTGCAGTTAATATTGATTTGAATTCAGCATTTTTTTTAGAGCATGTTGGTGTTTTATACGTGTGATAAAGTAAGACCTTAATTATTTATCTTTATAGTTTATCGTACTTGCAGTTTAGGGCTGTGCTCAAATTTAATGATAACCTCTCTAAGCAGGTTAGACATTGCGTGTGTACTTGACAGGAAGTTGGCTTGGCAGCCAATACCTCTCTATCCAGTATCAATTAGATCAAAGTACATTGTTTCTTCGGTTTCCTTTGGCTCAACAGTACAGAGTCTTGCCCTGTTTCCCAGGCGCAATTTGTGTGGCACCATGTACATGCATATGAACCGTAATAATAATAGCTGTATGTACTTTCTGTTTCGCTGTTTACAGAGAAAATTAAAAGTATGGTTGCATCCCTACATTTTACTTTTGTTTGTTGGAATCATTTTGTTGCAGCACTGGATAATGAACTTACTTGCTATGTAGAGTGCATTAAGAACATTTTTATATACGGGAATTTACAAAGGAATAGTATTTAATCCTTGAAGTTCAAGTTTCAAAGCTGATAGATACGCTGACCCTTAAACATCCTGTGTTGTGTGTGAGTGCATTGTGAGTTGTACTCACGCTCACAGGATATCTTATCTTGTGCATAATTTTTTTTACTATTATTGTATCCTAGTCTGTGTGGGTGAAGTTGGTATAAAACCTTAGAGCGTTTTATTATTCGGAATCTTGTACCAGTTCACCTCATTCTAGATCCATGCACTAAAGAGTTCTTGTGTTTTTATTTACACCTGGAAACAATGGGGTCTATTATGCAAGTCATGCAAACTATGTGTACAGTGGGAATCACAGGTGCCCCAATTATGTAATTAACCAATGAAAAAGATTACCAGATTTAGTTTAGAGTCGGTATAGTAATAACACTATTGCTGATATCCAACGTGTTTTATTACTAATGATTGTTCAAGCATCACAGTGCTCAAACCCTGCTGGCAGATCATAGGTTAACTTTCACAGTGAACATTGAAAGACCAATAATTTGCAGAATCCCACTTTCTCCAGCAGCATTTCTTTTATAGGAAGCATCGAATGTGAATTGACCAGATTTACTTAACATTGCTATTATGAAATGTAAACCTGGACGACCATAAGGTCTAATTTGCTGTGATTTCCTACCGGGTTCCCCAACAGCGCGTCTTGGTGGGAACTCCTACTTATATCCAAACTCGTCTCCGTAAGTAAATTGGACTAAGTAAGTAAGTTGGAGTAGAGTTCTTGTGAGTCTGTATGGTGTACAGCAGAAATGACAACCACAACTTACATTTATATACAACAACAAAATTACATTTATAGAGCGCCTTTCATGTTGGGAGGATGCCCCTTCACATGGGGTAGCAGGAGTACTTAGAGCACAGAAACCTATTTCGGATTTAAGGAATCCAATTAGAAATTGCTGCATAATGCCGATTCCTTAGGGGCAGTGTCTAAATTAAAATGATAGAAAATGTTGTGTTTGAAACATAAAATAAGCACTTGGAACTGTTGTGGTAATTGCTACTGTATATCTGGATATAATAAACTGTGCCCAGCATCCTGAACCAATCAAAAATGGAATGAAACATTAGTTGGGTGGAAAAAGACTGGACTGAAATCCATTATCCCACGAAGAAGCATTGTAACTTATTCAATAACTCATAAGTATCATTAAAGTATTATTAGCCAATTGCAATTAAACAAAATTACAGCCTTTAATACGAAGTGAAAGAATTAGGGAAGAAAGTTATTGCATTAAGAAACTGCTAATGTGGTTTGTATCAATCCATCAATCTTGCTCATTTTATGTTTTCATTGTCTTCGCCCATAGAAGCTTTACTGAAGCTATAACCATTTGGCCTATGTTCTTGTGCAGTTTGATAGCTGTTCATTTTGCAAGATGTTTTGCAATAACTATGACACGAAGAATAGCGTGTAAATGCTATTGTGTAAAAGTGTGTACACTGTAAAAGTAAACTGGTTAATCCTATTTACTTCCTGGTGTTTTGTATACAATAGCGCCACCATGATAGAGCAAAGTTTAAAAACTGCAGAAATTAATAAGTGATCATCGTTATCTGTGTTATTGTACACAACGGTGGGTGTTGCATATTTCCTAAATGTAAATATGGTATATCTTTTATACCTGTATACTTATTTTTAACCTTTCAGAGCGGTCATTGTTCTGTATATAATAGTATGTGAACTGTACTCTTTTTTACTTTCCTTAAATTAATGACTATTTGAACATTTGATACCATGGTCTCCAGTTAAATTTGATTGTTTTAAAGACCTGACCTTCATACAATTGTCAGTAGGGGACATCAATGAGTCAAAATGAATTCCATAGTACTTTTCTTTGTACATGTTATGCAATTGAAATATTGGACCATCTCTGCTCCAATCTGGGGTTGTAAAATCTGGTGTATAGGCAGCATCAATCTTAATTTGTACTGAATTTAAGGGAGGAACATGTATATGGCGATCATTTAAATTAAGGAAGCTAATTGACTTTGTTTCATTATGCCTGGACTGCCAGCCAAAATTGGGGATCTTGGAAGTGCTCAGAAAAAGAAGTGTGAGGTTAGTATACCAATTATTACAACATAATTTCAGTCAGTGATGGTATACAAACCCCACTAAAATCGAAATAAATTAGATTTGTTCCTATTAATGCTTTTGCAAATCCCAACGTTTTAACCATTTATAGATCTTGGTTTATGCCACCAAAGTTTTAAAAATATATTTTTTAAAAATCAGCATGAAACTTGCTTGCATTTGTGTGCTAGAAATTCTGGACTTACTGTAGTCGATATACAGTATATTGAAGGCTGTGCAAAAATGTTTTCTGGAAATTGTACAGGTTTGTGCAGGGTTGGACGCACTGCTGAATTTGTAGTTTTCTAATAGTCTTGTATTAAAGTGGAGTGGGGCACATTGCCTTTATATTACTTATTACTATTCTTTTTACAGTTTGAGACTTGTTATACTCTCAAAAAGCTCTCCATTAGAGCTGGACTTGTTATACCAATCTGATATTCATATTTATTCATAACTATATTTATATGTGCCCTCCTCCCCTGCTTAATCCCACTCCTTGCTCAGGTCCAAATCCCTGACTGTCCAACTCCCAAGGTGAAAGGCCCTATACAAATGTAATTTGTTGTTGCTGTGGCTCAGTTTAAATTTGGGCCTTATTCTGGTGATTAGAAGGAGAGATTTGGCCAATTTGATTTCATTGTTCCCAAATACTAAAGCTCTTCTCCCTTTATGGCATCAAGATGTTTTTATATGATTCCCAATGATTTGGTCTCATACACCCTACCTGATTGTCCAATCTAGCTGTTGATTGTTATCTGTGTAAAGAAATACACATTGGGTATTGTCCGAAACTTGCTTAGAATTTCACGTTTTGTTGCTTTAGCTATAATAATACTCCTTGCATTTCATACAGTGCCATGTCACACCTTTGAGATGTCTCAAAGCGCTATCCAGAATATACTGTAAAGTGGAGTGAAAGTACATTTGGTCAGATATCTGAAAGTATTGTTCTGGGTCTACTTGCTCTGTCGTCTACCAATGTGACAGCATCCTATTAAAAGATTGGGAGGTAATAAAGGACATTTCCCCACTTTAGTTGAACCACTTTACAGCATGTTAGATACTCTCCGGTGGAAATTGATAACGTTTGATCTGTAAGCAATTGTGTTGTAAGCCACAACTCCAAAAAAGATTTCTTCTGAAATAGCAAAACCTATCAGCATGACAGGTTTCTCACTTCAATTGATGAGTGAATCATTCACAAATATATCTGATCCAAGGACAGAGACAGTTTACATTCATGACAAGTACTTCGTACTTGAGGCGGTGGCATTAGACAGTTATAGTAAAATGTATAGCTTGTAAAATAAGTAAACTGGAGGTAATAATAATAATCCTTGCCTTTGATATAGCACCTTATCATGCAGTCGAAGCGTCTCAAAGCAATATCACTCGAGTAAGACTGGTTTAATAGTTCACTTGAAGAAGGAAAGGGAGTGTCACTTGGCAAAGTCCATATATTTATCTGATGATGTGAATAGAATTTTAAGCTAAAGCATAGAGATTCCTCCACGTGAGACTCAGCTCTTCTCCATCTCCGTACGTTGCCAGTACCCACCACTACGTCTGCACTCATGCTGCCGAGACCTTCACCCACACATTCACCCACACAGCCAGGCTAGATTACGCCAACTCTGTTCGCCAGACCACCCATGTCTTCCTTTCCCAAACTGTAGACTATCCAGAACTCTGCAGCTCCGTCCTTTCATCCCGTGAGCCCATTGCTCGATCCTCTCAGCTCTACTGGCTACCCACCCCCCAGTGACTTATATGTAGTCTTAAAATGAAATTTTTTGCTTTTTGAGAATACAGTATTTATTATTATTTATTATTGTTTTGCCACTTTATTCTGGAGTATCAAATTATTAGGCAAAAAGTAGCCGATGGAATTTTGTTGCTTAGTTAGATAACTAATAACCTTTTAGTAATAGCAGTTTGTTAGATTTTATTGAGTTTGCAGTTCTGTGCAGCTGCTGATAGAATAACAACAACAACAAATTACATTTATAGAGCGCCTTTCACGTCGGGAGGACGTCCCAAGGCGCTGCACAGGAGGCGTGTGACCCGAGCTGGGAGGGGAGTGTTTGGGAAGGGGTGAGACACGAAGGGGAGGTTGAAAAATTCGGGGTGAAACAAAAGGCACGGTCGAAGAGGAAAGTCTTCAAACCGGCCTTGAAAGAGGAAAGGGAAGAAACGAGATGGAGGGATTGGGGGATGGTATTCCATAGGGTGGGAGCGGAGAAACTGAAGGCCCGGCCTCCGATGGTGGGGTAACATCCCACAAAGTAGCTTTTTTCCTGCATCTTTGGAAAGCTGACCAGAAAGATGTATCTCATGATGCCAGCTGCCACAGTTCTGGCATTGCTAGCCTGTTTGGATCTTCTACACAGATGTGGGACAATCTTGTGGTCAGAGTTGAATGCTGCATCTCTTTCTCTATTGCTGCTGGCGTTCAGCAATGTTCCTCACAGCGTGAAAGCTGGCAGCCCAGAATATTGCAGCAGTGCCTCTATATTTGACGTGGCTTGAAATATAAACACAGCATGAAATCCACTGCTGAAGAACCAATCATTCCCACACCAATGAAATCAATTCTGACTTTATTATGGGTGAACTATAATCTATTTTAACCAATTATCTCCCAGTATGAACACAAGTCATACTTTTGTAATTGTTTTGCTGACTGCAAACAATTTCCCACAGGGTTAAATTTGAAGTAAAAGCCTGTTTATCTGGCACTCTCAGGGTGGGGGTCAACTAATTGACTGTGCCGGATAATCGGGTGGCAAGTTCCGAAAACCCAACACAAAAAATGTACTTATTTTAAAACATACTGTATTAATAATATACTAAATAGTAACAGAATATTGTATAGCTAGCTACCAATAAAGATTTCAGCACACTCAGTAAAAAATCGGTAAGAAAAACCCCCAAGTTCGTAAGTTTGATAAGTGCGCATGCATTGCGCGCATGCGCACATTGAGCATACTTGCGATTGCTAGAATGGGGAATTGCCCCGGGAGCGGGTCGAGCAATCCGGTTAATTGGGTCACGGATAAATGGACTTCTACTGTACTACCGGATCATTCATTTTAATTATTTGCATTCGTCAGAGCTTTGAGAGCTCATTATTTGCAGATGCTACCAAACTACCTGAGTGAAGTGCACTAACTATTAACCTCTCAATTTCCGTTATCGTGGGACTATATTTTAATCAAACACAGCACAAATTGTGATACATTCCATTTCAGGTCTTGATTTTATTGGCAATGTTACATCTTTAGTGCTAGACGTGTTGTCTTTCTCATGAAATATTTTTCCGATGCTACGTTTAAAACATGTCCCATCTCTTTATGCAGGTGAATGTTACAGATTCCATGGCACAAACCCATACAGGTTTGTTTGCAAACGTGTAATACAATGACATGATTTGGATTGAAATGCATTGTGCTATTACTAATGTGTGCTCTAACCCATTCAAACCTGACACATGGCATCCCTGATTGTTGTTACCCTCTCATAGAATACTGTGTCCTAGCTGACCAGAGTGCATCCAACATAAAATCATAAATCTGTAAATCTGTAACAACAACATGCATTTATAGCGTGCCCTTCATGCAGGTATATGTCTTGGAGCTTGTGACAGTAGCATTGTCTGACCTTGATACTGACCCTGACACGTATAAATGTATGTGCAAAGATAAAAATACTATATTTCTCTTATATTATTGTAGTTCACAATAATTGAACCAAATTGGTAGTTTTTGAAAACCAGGATATATGGGAGGAATCTAGAGATGAGGGGGTTGACCTATGACCTGTTCAGCGCCTTGGGACATCCTCCCGACTTGAAAGGTGCCCTAGAAATATAATTTTGTGACTATATGAGGATAGGTTGCGTAAACTAGGCCTGTATTCTCTAGAATGTAGAAATTAGAGGTGATCTTATAGAAACCTATAAGATTTTTAAGGGGAGGACAGAGTAGACAGTGGTAGACTGTTTCCCCTGGTAGGAGAATCTATAACTAGGGTCACAGTCTTAAAATTAAGGGTCAGCCTTTTCGAATAGAGTTGAGGAAACACTTCTTCACTCAGGGTAGTGAATTTATGGAATTCTCTACCCCCAAAAGGCTGTAGATGGTCAGTCCTTGAACTTATTCAAGACTGAGAATGATAGATTTCTAATGGATAGAGAGATTAAGGGATATGGGGATAAGGCGGGCAGATGGAGTTAGATTAGAAGATCAGCCATGATCTTATTGAATGGCAGGGCAGGATGAGGGGTTGACTTGCCTAGTCCTGCTCCTAATTCCTATGTTCCAATGAAAGAAAATCATAGAGAGAGTATTTCATCAATGTTTGTTGAGACACAGCTCCACAATAGGGTGTACCATTCCTGAGAGATGTAGTAATGATACTTGTTGAAAATTAGCATCTAAATACGCCTGGTTCCGGATATGACAAAACTGCCAAGAGGCCTTTGTACTTAATTGCTTCAAGCCAAATTTTTGACTGTAGAGTAATAACAATCCTCTCGTGCAGTGGTATTTGACAGTCTTAATGAGCCTGTAAAACAAAATCACAAATCTTCAGTAAATTTTATATAGTTTTTAACATTTTGCATTGGAATTGGTACTTTTGAAGTGCAGTAACTTTTGTTGTGTGCATAAACAGGCCTGTTCCGCAGGAAGAAAAAAGGTAGGCATATTAAATGGGTTTAAAGTAGGATTTTGCATGACATCTTGACATAAACTTTATGCATCTGAAATTGATTGAGAGAGAATATTTGCCTGCAAAGTCTAATATACTAAAGTTTGGATGGTTGTTGAATTTACAAAGACCTCATTCGCACATGCCAACTGTTGTACCATTGTCAGAGTAAATTGGAGACTTGAATTGTATTTTTGAACACAATTGCAGCATTGTTTATATAATTTGTGTTACTTGCTTGTATAAGCTATGTTTTGTACAGTATTCATAGAGCGCCACCTTCCGTGAGTTCTGTGTGTAACAGGACACATTTGGGTATTGCTTCTATGAGACCCTATCTATCAAATTTACAAGCTGTATAGTGGAAAACTAATTTAAGCAACATTTGAAAACTGTAGAAACTGCATAACTAGCAAAATATCTTTTTTGAAATGTTTCTTCAGCTCTTATGGCTTACTTACAATTCTTAAAGGGGAAAGTGGAGCATCTTTTAAAGTACAGATACCTCCTATCTATCCAGTTAATGCTGGTTTGCTTGGTCTCCCTTTAGGTCTGGGTCCCTCGCTGAGTTGGCTAGGGAGACATGGAATGTTGGAATTAAGTCAATCCTTTGTGGTGGTCTCAGCATTTCATTTTCATTTCCTGAGAGTGGTGGGTCTGCATTACTGACAGGTCAGCCAGCCTGGCTCATTGGTAGGATTTGCACAGGCAGACCAGTCATTGGAAGCAGGGATTCTTGCCACTCAGCTCCTGATAATCGTGCAAGCCAAAGTTCTCTCAATGGCAAGCGTTGCGGTTTTCGCTGATTAAACTCCAGCAGTACTCCAAGACTGGATTCCCAGTCTTGGCTTGGCTGCCAACCTGCACCTAGCACTCACCAAAATTAAATTGGCAAGGTGTGTTTCTCGAGGGAGTGTGCACAGTATTCCAGAGATGGCATATATTTGTGGAACTTTGTCTAGTTTCAATACTCTTAAGTAGGGTCCAGCGATATATCGATATATCGCTAAAACCCGATATAATTTTCATATCGATACGCCGATATAGAGAGGGACGGCGGTGGGGGGGTGGAGGGTGGAGAGAGGGACGGCGGCGGGGGGGGGGGGTGGGGGGAGATGGAGTGGATGTGATAATATACAGAAAGATAGAGATGGGGGGGGGTGTGAGAGAGGACAGAGACACAGACAGAAAAACACAGAGATGGAGAGAGTGAGAGACACACAGAGAGAAAGATATTTACCTCCTGAGGAGATAGGCCCCATGCGCATGTACGAAAACCCCAGAAATATCGATATTTCGGTATATCTCGATATGAGCCCATCGATATATCTAAATCGGAAAATTTCCATATCGATGGACCCTACTCTTGAGCATTGTAATGGTTTTCCAAAACAAATTCACTCACTTGTTAACATTCCTGCCTCTGGATCTGAAATGGATTAAAAACCCCAAACAGGACTTGAGCTCATGGTTTGGTCTAGTAGTTGAGTCCCATATTTGAGAAGCATTCTATTGCCAATTCTGTCGTTTGGATCAGAAGTAAGCTGGGGTCTTTTCTGTCTATTCAAGTGGAAGATCCCATGTTATTAGGGTTTGTGGGACCTTGCTGATGCAAATAAATAATAATGATTGTGTAAGACATCTCAATGCGCTTCACAAAATATACTGTAAAATGGATTGACTGTGTATTTTGTGTGAGAAACGCAACAGCCATGTCCCACAAAAGAAACTAAGAGCTAGTGACCAATTTTATTTGAGGGATTATTGACCATGAGAAACTCCTTGCTCTTTTCGAATAGTGCCATGGGATTTTTTAATATCCACCTGGACAGACAAATAGGACCTCATTTTAACGTCTCATCCGAACGTCTGCACCTCCGACAATGCACACACCCCCAGCACTGCATTGCAGTGCCAGCGTAGACTATATGATTCCAAGTGCTGACTCGGGGCTTGAACCCACAACCATCTGACTCAGAGGTGGGAGTGCTACCACTATGCCAGGCTGCCAAAAGCCACAGCTTTGGTCTTCATGAAATCACTACACTTGACTGGACTGTACTAATCTTGTTTTTGTTTCAGCGCCTGCAATACAATCTTCTGAAATCTCATGTGGGTTTTTTTGGTGTATTCCTGGAAGGATATATGCAAGCTTCTTCAATTTCCCAAATTCAAATAGTTAGGGATTTTTTTTTAGCTTTTGTTTTATTCAACCATATGGGTATTAGGTTACTAAGTGCCCCTTTTTAACATGTATGATGTATTGCTTATGCGGCACGATTATAATGTTTAGTGGGTGTGCTGTATCCATTTCTTTCAAACTACAAAGGTAATGTGTCAAAAACATAAGCAAATCCAAACAGTACTTTAGATTATTGACGATTTCCTTAGCTGTTTTTCCCTTTGATTTCAATATTACATAATAATAATATTTCTTGCATTTGATATAGTACTTTTCATGTCTTCTAGATGTCTCAAAGCGCTTCACGGAATATAAGTGAATTGACTATTTATATGTGGACGAAATGCGGCAGCCAATAGTGCACAACAGTGTCCCACAAACAGTCATGGACTGAAATGACCAATTTTTTTGAGGGATTAGTATTAGGTGTGTGGAGTAAGGAAACTTCCTCAAGGTTTTGCTCTGGTGGGAATTCACCTTTAAACTATACCCCTTAAATCACTAAAGAGTCTCCGCACTTCAATTAAATATTGCCTTCAAGTTCGAGGTAGACATTTCCTAGACCACTGTTCCCTGATCAGTCAACAGAATGCATTTGCTATGGATAAGAATAGTTAGAGCAAAGTAAATAATAGACTATTTTGGGGCCGTGATTTGGGGTTGGCTACTCAGCTGGCAGGGAGCCCAGAGTATTTTAAAGTGACCAGTCGGTTGCTTTATTATGTCTTGAGCAGTAAATACCCATTACCAAAGTGTTATAATAATAATTATTATCAGTGTTAGCTCCACTATATTGGTTGAACACATGTGGTATAGGATATCTGAAACTTGCTTTTTAAATATTTGCCAGGAAAAGCCTACAATGTCAGATAATTATAAATTTCAGAGTCTATGTACTGAGAAATTGGATCATTTGCTAACTATTTCCTTGAAGAATAAACTAAGGTGAGAAGAACATTTTGAAACCTTGATATTTATGTTTCAAATCTATACGAGTGTGTAGAATTCCTTGATGATGTGCTCATCCTAAAACTTCCAGGAGAGTTATGGAGACTCCTTGTCCCAGTATGTGACCCATTTCTTTAGCTCACTTCATTTGTTGAAAAGCCACAGTATTACAGAAGCAAAGTTACACAAACATGTCCCATCTAGAATAGTAACTAGATTGCTATAGTTGTGGGTCCGTATGTAGCAAATGAAATATAGAAATTTAACTTTCGGTCTAATGCCCTAGTTGTGCTACACAGTATATATGGTTTTGGTAACACGTTAAAGCAAATTGGGTATGGAAGTTTGTACTTCAAGGTGTAGTTTAATTGTAGTTTCGGGAGCTGGAATCCAGATTCAGCTAGTGTTGTGGAGGTATTTTGAGAATTCACTGGTCACACCCTTCCCCCAAGAGCTTCAAAACATTAGCAAATAATTTGGTACTCAACACGCTCTCAGTTGTATTTGGGCAGAAGATGTATTTTCTTAACCTGTCCCTCAGTGATTTGGAAGTCTGGTCTGCCAGCTATGACCATTCTATTCCACATAGCATCTGAAGTGTAACCAAGGCAAAAAAAGACACAAGATGGAGTATGGATGAGCAAAGTGATCTTTCAATATTCTAACTGTTCTGAATGATACTCACTTGTGGAAACCCTTTTTTTCCCCCTATTCCTTAAACATGGGTAATGAGAGCATTTGTAGCCCTGACAAATGCTCAGGCTGAGAAAAGTCAACACAGTCTGATCTATGTGTGTCAGCTACTTACTAAATCAACTCAAAGATTTCCTGCTTTTGTAATGCATTTTACAAATTCTAAAATTAATGAACCCTTTTTGTATTGTGAGATACTTCACATTTGAGGAAATGGGAGTTACTTTAACACTTGATTCAGGTGTAGTTAGGCATATAAAGTGTTTACTTTAGAATTTCATGGCACAATTGATTGATTTCCAAATTGAAACTTGAGCATGGGACAAATATGTTTAGAAAACAATGCAAGCGATCTGCCAGCAGTGTCATTTATCGTACTTCCACAACCAGGCATTCCTTATTTCTTCCAAGTTACATCTTGTCATGGTCTAGTGATGGAAGCCTTCAAACAATCTGTTTGGTTTTTCTCAAGGGAACTCAGCAGTGCCAATGACTGTTGCGTGTTAACTAGCACTGTTACTTGGCAACCCACAGTTTACAAAATCATTTATTTTAGACTTAAATAAACAGTAGCAGTTTCCTCGTTCTTTTCATGTTGCCATGCAATCGGTATGAATTGAGCATGAGCTCTTGGTGAGAATTCAACATAGTGTGCAAATGTACTTCAGCAAAAATCATAAACTTGTACCTGATTGACATATTTTCTTATGTCCCAGAGACATTGTCCCTTAGGGTTTGTTTCATTGCCAAAGGCTGAATATTCCTCCAAGTTATTAGGGGCCAATAAACCTCTTTCTCTCAGGTTTCTTCTGACATCTTGGAGTGGTGGAAAAACAGGCTGGAAATCGATCAGACATCCATAAATTGTCATCCAAAATAACTCAGAAGAAGAGAGAGATGATTCAGGATAGAGTTGGGTGCTTCAGGGTGAGTTAGTACTCCTTGAAGTTAAAGGATCTGATCATAGGCTGCCACATCAAAACTGCTAAATTTCATTAAGAACCTCTCTAAGTCAGGGGAGTATAGCAGTTAGCAACACAAGCAGGATATCTATATGGTGTCAGACATGACAGTGATTATGAGTTTCCCACTTTTGAGCTGTTGCAGGAAGTATTTGAAAGTACCGTCATGCATAACTTCAGTGGATCTTTGCCATTTTGTGGCTTTTATTTTGTCCCACATCACAGGACAGTTTATTTCCTGCAAATCCTACCTCTGTTTAGATCTGTCTGAAATTCTACTTGCTACATTCTACTTGCTATAGCTACATATGGGGTGGTGTGAAAAATTGGCAAATGTATTTTCCTCTCCTGATCTCAGATATCCATTTAATTGGGAGGAAATGTGCTAGCTACACAGAGGCATTTTATTATTTGTACTGCATTTAGCCTGAAGTTAATTGCTAGGATTCCCTAGTGATTCATTGAGTTCCACAATTATGTAACCAACTTTTCTGCATTCCTGAAGAATTATGACTACTAGTTTTCACTGCAAACAGCTGTTCCTAAAATATTGTAGTTTCAGGAGATTCAGCTCTACTGTTTACAAGTATTAGTTACGTTCTTTCAAGGTATTGAAAATAAAATTGGAATGAAAATAATCGTTCAGGCAAAGTAAATTCAGCCTTGTTGTTTTGTATTTCTGGAAAGCTATAATGATAAACTGTTTGTGCTGCATTTCATTTTGCAGTAAATACGGTACTAATCTTTGCATTCAATATAGCACCTTTCGTGTCGGCTGGACATTTCAAAGCATTTCAAGGATATCTACTGTAATGTTCGGTGACTAATTTGTAGGGAAAAGCTCACAGCAGCGATTCACAAACAGGCATGAAGTGAATGAATGACCAATTTTATTTTAAAAGCAATGATTACATAGACTGCTCCTGGGCATCTGCTGTTCTGTAATCAACCACAAATGGGTGATTCAGTAGCTTTTTACTTCCCTGTGGGGCATGGTCTCCACATTGTGCTACATTGTCCTCAGTCTCTCTCTCCCCCCCTCCCCTCCCCCCATTATGTATGTGCGTGTACATCTGAGATTGTTGAGTTGTGAATCAAAATCCTACATTACCTCTACAGGATTACTTTTGAGTTCCATCAGGAGTGCAGTTCTGGAATGCTTGCAGTGTGCATGACAGTTGTAATATTCCTTGCATTTGATAAGGCATCTTATCAGGTCATCAAAGTCTCAATGTGCTTCACAGAATATACTGTATTTTGTATTTTGTGGGTAAAGGTTGACTAACAATAGTAACCTTGCTTTTCAGCATATTTCTTGTGCACAATTAACCAATATGCTGCATCTGCCTCTCTTATAGATTCAGGACTGGTTGTTCCTTGTATTTCTTATGAGTTGCACAAGAAACTGCTGACAACAGCGGAAAGGCACGGTCTATCCCTGGAGCGCAGACTGGAAATGACTGGAGTATGTGCCAGCCAGATGGCACTGACGCTGCTCGGTGGACCTAACAGGTACCTCTCAACTTGAATGTTTTCCCACCCTTAGTAAGTTTGTACTCCTCGTAGATGTGAATGCGGGGCGCTAAAATCAGCATTTTGGACTTCCTTTGCAGGTCTCCAAGCAATCCCATGTCAAGTCTAACATGATAATAATTCTTGCATAAGGTATAGCACCTTATCACATCATTGAGATGTCTTGAAGTGCTTCACGGGATTTACTGTAAAGTGGAATGTGGAATATTTCTTAGGTGGAACGTGACAGCCAGTTTGTACACAGTAATGTTCCATAAACAGCCATTGCGTGAGTGAACAATTTATTTGGGGTATTTGTGGGCCAGGACACTTGGAGAAACTGCTTTCTCTTTTTGGATAATGCCATGGGATTCCACCTGAACAGGTAGACTGGACCTCTCATAACGTCTCATATGATACTTCACTGCATTGGGGTGTCAGTGCTTTCAAGTCTCGACGTAGGGCTTGAATCCACAATCTGAGGCGAGAATGTGACTTCTTGACATCTGAGCATTAATTCCTTAAGGAGGAACCCGTGAAAACTTGTGCGATATTTCTAACTCTTATGTCAAATATACAGGTAGACCCCACTTAACTAAGGGATTAGGGACTTTTGTTAAGCAAAAATTTTGTTAAGCGAGAGTTTAACTGTATTACTGTATTTGGCCGCAGCCAAAATGCCGCCCTGACCAGAGCCTCATCGCACTGCCTCAGCCCATTCTACTTCTGGGATCCTACATCCCTGGCTCCAGCCTGCTTCATTTCCCTGACCAATCCACCCTGATATATGTGCAAGCTTTAACACTGATTTTTTGTTTACCCATTCACTTGAACTCCATCCCCTCCACCTTGCCTTTTTCTTCTTTGTTTTCAAAAACTCTGCTTAAGACACATCTTTTCCATTGAATTTTCAGCCACTTTTCCTATCCTCCGAGCTCCTCTTGAAGTGAAAGGCATAAATGAAAGGGTTGCTTTCTGAGGATAATAATAACTTTAAATATATATATAATTTATTCATTTGAGTTTCGTGGGACAGTGCTGTGTGCAATTGGCTGCCTATTTTGCCAACAAAATATACAGTCAATTCATTTTCCAGTATATTCTGTGAAGTGAATGCAATGATAATTATTATTATTATTCTTAAGTACTTTGAGACATTTCAGCAACATAACCACTATCAAATGCAAGGATGGTGATTATTATTATAGTGCATTCTTGATGATACAACATTTATTTGAACAACAAAAGCTGGATGAAGCTGTCTGCATCTGTACCTCTGCCACATATCTGAGTGTTGTGCTGCCTTTATGTTGCAGGATAGCTCAGAACTGGTTGGATTTGAATAGGTTTTGAATTGCCTGTGGCTGCTCGTGTCAGAGTCCCGCCCCGTGTACACCGTGAGACAGTATCCAAAGCAACGATGGAAACCATGAAAACAACTTGTTGCAAGTCACGAGATGTGACTATTGTACATTCGTAGTAGTCACATCTTGTGACTTGCCCCCCAATCTTCTGGGGGACTGATGCATGTAGGGCAGCAATTGGAAGAAACACACAGCTGGACCGTTGGGGGTGTGGGGTGCTGGCAGCGGGGGAAAAGGGCCTGGCAGCATTGTCCGTATCCAGCATGAGGAAACCATGGACCTATTCTAGTCCACAGGCAAGAACAATCACATTGTCTTTGGGTGCTTTTGCCTCAACTTCTATACAATAGGAAATATTTGTACTCTGCCCTGCTGCCTTTGGGCTGCAATAGAAATTGAGTATCAGTGATACTACATTTTTGGTTTCTTATCCAGCACCATAGAACTCAGGCTAGCACCCAGAACTATTCATTTTGTGTTTGGAACAAGTTTTGTATTGGAGTTGCCTGATGTACTGTGGAAGCAATGGTTTGATAATAATCCTTGCATTTAATATAGCGCTCTTCACATCTTCTAGACGCCTCAAAGAGCTTCACAGAATATACTGTAAAGTGAATTGACTGTATATTTGTGGGCAAAACACGGCAGCTAATTGCACACAGCAGTCTCTCACAAACAGTCATGCATTGAACAGTCATTTAACCAATTATTGTTTTTTTGAGGGATTACTATCAGGCATATGGAGCAAACAAATGTGCCCAAGGTTTCGCCCTACCAGGTCTGTCACTTGATGTGGCAAAAGCAAGCTCAAAGACTCCCGTAATGCAATAAATGCAATGCTGATCACTGTACACAAACTGTATGGGTAGATATCAGGTGATGAGAGCCAGGTCAGATTCTTTTGCAATACCCACCATCATGTAGCCTGTCCGATAGCAATGCTACAATTGAATGATTTGTCTACACCTACTCACATATCATGAATGGCCATCAGCCTGCAAGTGACATTGGGACCAAGATCACTTCATGAGCCTTCTTTCTAGAGAGGGAAGGGGTACGTACAGTTGAGCAAAAATGCAATTGAAATCATTTTATTCTCTGTTCAAGGTTGAACCCCAAGAATGTTCACCAGCGACCAACAGTTGCACTGCTTTGTGGGCCACATGTTAAGGGAGCTCAAGGGATCAGCTGTGGACGCCATCTTGCCAACCATGAGGTTCAAGTCATCCTTTTCCTGCCCAACTTTGTGAAGATGCTGGAGTGCATCACCACTGAGCTTCAGCTGCTCAGCAAGACTGACAGCAAACAAGTGGCCAATGTTAAAGGTGGGTAATCTGTTAATTGCATCTGCAAGAATACAATAATTACTTTGCTTGTGTTAGTTAAGGGCTTATGAGTAAGACTTATGCAATATTTTCTAGTTCATGTTCCCACTGCAGGTATAACTGCACCATGAAGCTCTTAGAATGTAAATCTCAAGTTTCCCAAAACTTTTTATATGGTTTGATTAATCATGATCGCTGAGTATAAATAAATGATGTGCTGATCTCTATGGAGGGATTGACTGTAGTTAATATCTAGCTGACCTGAATATGGAGCAAAGTTACTTTTAAGTGGGTGGTACTTTAGTACTGAGGTACTATTCATTTTGATTGCTAATGTTGGGTTATTTGTGAGAAAGTATCAACTTAGTGCAGGTAACGGGGGAGAATATAAGAATAAGGAGCAGGCCTACTCCTGTTCTTTATTCTTATTCGGCCCCTCAAACCTGCCCCACCATTCAATAAGATAATGACTGATCTTCCAATCTAATTTATTCTCATATCACTTAATCCCTTTATCCATAAGAAATCTATCAATCTCAGTCTTGAATATGTTCCACGATTGAGGATTGAAAGGACTGGATAAAGGTAAACCCATCCGTAGCATTAGTGGGGGAAGAGGAGTCATTTCAGGCGTTTAAACAGCTTGAGTGTTAGTTCCAGCACAGTTGTCGCCTCTGAATTGTCAACACCTCCAGAGTCTGCAGTTCATGGAACTGAAGTGCTATAACTGTTACACATTCACTTCACACCTCCATAATTTATAGACCAGACCCCTGGCGGAGTTTGAATTGTTTTCTTTTCCTCTCATTTCCCCCGGCTTCCACAATTGTTCTTTGTGGGCCACTTGCCACCTCCGTTTGAGAGGACCTGACGACCTGCACCGTATCCACAAGCTGCATATGATGTTTTTTATTCAACAAGGCCTGTTTATTACAACTGGGATTTTCGCAAGAATACCAGCAAAAGACAAACGTTGTGTGGCCTTAATTGTTTTGTGTTGTAGGTGTCTCATACAGTTCTGTGCACCAACAAAAGCAATATTATCTCCTCGGCAGGCTTGTTAATCTGTTTACTCTATGTAAACAATAGTGATTTTTGTTATCTAAAGGCTGGTGTTGGCTGATAAATATTCTATACTATAATGTTCCAGCTCAGATTACAGTGAAACTTTAAAGTGGTTTCTAGCTGTACCAACAAAAGCTGGCTTCAGCGCTGGCTTTCCATTCATTTCAGAAAAGCTCAAACTCTTAAAATTGATGTTAACTCTTTCAGGAACAGTTGTAGTTTAATCAGCTTTTACATTCCCTACACACTACCTGAGGTGCTTCCAGCAAACTGCCTTTTGCTGACATCTGCATCTGTTGTGTGATGATCTCAAGATGCTCTTCTGAATCTGAAATGGGTGTTTAGTAGGGAACGGCGATGTATCGGTTTTTCGATTAAACCCGATATGATTTTCAGATCGGTATGCCGATATGGTGATTCTAAAAAAAAACACTATATCGAGAGATTCGATTTAAAAAATATACATCGTTATATTTTTAATATCGTTCCTGGCAATATATCAATATTGTTGGTATTATCAGTGTAATGCGATCTTTTCCAGCTTACCTTGTCGCCGGCATTGCAACCTCCTAGACCTAGAGCATGGAATGCGCGTACATTCGGTGCGCGCGCACAATTAACGGGCGCGCACATCCCATGCGCACGCACACTTTACTGTGTATACTCGACGTGAGTCGTGGCGTCTTAACAAAGTCGCATCGCTGAAAATTGTAGTTTGAAAATTTACCTTTCTCATCATGGGGAAAAGAAGCCCCGTATGGGACTACTTTGAAAACAATGCAGTCAGTAATGGTGTGTATAGATGTACAGTTTGCAAGGTCTTGGTTAAGACATCTGATTCGAGCACGAGCAACCTGCGACATCACATTAAGCAGCACCACCCCACCCAGCACGCTGCCCTCAGAGCGAAATCATTGTCGACAACAGCAGGAAGTCGAACCAGCGCTTCGGAGAAAGCGACAGGCAGTGGGGCCAGTGCAGCTCAAACAATTCCTGCTTTATTTAAGAGGAGAACATTGTACCAGAGAGGGGACAAAAAGTGGCAAAGTATCACGAACGCTGTCACTTTTTGCATAGCAAAGGAGAGCTTGCCAATGGCGAAGGACATTAATTCAGACTTCAGACTACATAAAAATAAGTGGCATTTTGTGGCTGTAAGTGTTATTTTTGTGTGTGAGAGAGTTAGAAGCCAGATTATCACTGCTTCTATGTGTGTGTCTAGTCAGACACACACATAGAAACAGTGATAATCTGGCTTCTAACTCTAACAGTCAGACTGTCTGTCTCTCTCTTTTCTATTGTAATAGATCTCATTTACACGTGGACATTACATGCTAGTTTCAAGCAGGAAATGGAGGAGAATAAATCTCTAGATTTTGTTTTTGGTGTGTGCGTGTTCTATTTTGTGTTTAGAGATGGAGGGAGAGAAGGAGAGAGGAGAGGGAGGGAGAGAATGAGAGGGGGAAAGGAGGGAGAGAAGGAGAGAGGGGAGGGAGAGAAGGAGAGGGGGAAAGTTGGGAGAGAAGGAGAGAGGAAGAGGGAGGGAGAGAAGGAGAGGGTGAAAGGAGGGAGAGAAGGAGCGAGGGGAAAGGAGGGAGAGAAGGAGCGAGGAAGAGAGGAGAGGGAGGGAGGGAGAGAAGGAGAGGGGGAAAGGAGGGAGAGAAGGAGCGAGGGGAAAGGAGGGAGGGGAGGGAGGGAGGGAGAGGGGGAAAGTTGGGAGAGAAGGAGAGAGGAAGAGAGGAGAGGGAGGGAGAGAGGGAAAGGAGGGAGAGAAGGAGAGAGGGGAAGGAGGGAGTGAGAGAAGGAGAGGGGGAAAGGAGGGAGAGGAGAGAGGTGGAGGGAGAGGGAGAGAAGGAGAGGGGAAAGGAGGGAGAGAAGGAGAGAGGAGAGGAGGGAGAGAAGGAGAGGGGGAGGTAGGGAGCAAACAACATCGTATAATTCAACAGACCTTGACACCAACATTACAAACTTTCTGGACCTAGAGCACGCATTTCGAAATGTGCGTGCACCGCGACTGCGCGCGCATCGTCAGTGCGGACGCACCGTCAATGCGCGCGCGCGCCATCAATGCACGCGCACTTCGAATGCACGCGCATGCGCAGTATAAAAACTCGAAAGATCGGTTTAAGCAGGTATGAGCCAACCGATATATCCATATCCGGAAAAATCCCATATCGCCGTTCCCTAGTGTTTAACAATTTTCGCTATTAGAACAACAGTTGCAGAGGCTGCAAGGTGTACCTGAATATCAACAGTTGTGACTCTGGGGAGTTTTAACCAATTTTAAACTGGAAATTATACAAAGACCTAATTTTTGCCATGCTGATTCTTTCCTTTTTTTTAATCTGAGGTATTTAATGGGCGCTGGCTATTTCTCAGGTTCGGCACAGGCTCCACCAATCCTTGTCTTTCTGTGTGTTATTGCATTAGCGAATGCAGATCCATTAATCCTTTGAATCGTTTACTGTCTTCTCTGAATAACATTTTATCTTTTAAAACATTTACAGATTTGCCAGATACTCCAGTTGACCTAGTGATCAATTGCCTGGACTGCCATGAGAACCCATTCCTTCGTGAGCAGCCCTGGTACAGAGCAGCAGGTGAATGGGCGAACCATAACCGAGCACCAGTGTTGAGCATCGACCCACCAGTGAGTGTTTTGGAGCAAGCCATTGATGCCAAGTGGTCTCTTGCTCTGGGCCTCCCTTTACCATTAGGAGAAAGTGCTGGACGAGTATATCTATGTGATATTGGAATACCAAAGAAGGTTTTCCAGGAAGCAGGAATCTCATATCATTCTCCCTTTGGTTGCAAGTTTGTCATACCTTTGCATTCGGCATAATGATGGTTTAATGCATCTGAGGGTGATGTACTTTTCAAATGATAGGTATAGTGTTTGGCAAGGAATATGAAGCCTTAATGTACAATGGACTTGGAATGAAGTGATATCGATGGTTGTTGTTACAGAACAAAATTTTTGTGAAGCGATGAAAGCACTGGAAATTGTACTGTTTGAACTGGTGCCATATTGAGTTTCTTTAAGGGATATCTGCACCAAAGGTTATACTGGTTTGTAGTTCTGCTGTTTTCTCATAAAATGCCATGCCTTTTTATTCAGAAGGCTGTGCACAGTATAGTTTGTTACATTTGCCAGCCTTTGGCAGGGTGAAAACTGGCTCGACCTATTTGCGAGTCTCTTCATGTAGAACCTTTCTACTGCCTGTGGCTTTGATAAGAAACCGATGTTCGAAACTCAAGCCAAAAAAAGAGGAAATTGGTTTGCAAGTTGAAAATGGCACAAGGTGCGTCTGAAATGGAGTTAAGGGTGACTGCCACATTGGTAGTTAGTCTCCTTGTTAAAATTTCCACTGTTGCCAGTAATCACTGGTGTAATTTTTCATCACTACCAAAGGCAGCTAATGGTTGGAAAATCTTTCAAATCCAGCATGTTCATGCAGGTATCAATTTATGGTGATACACCAGCTTTTGATACGACACAAGATATCAGCAATACCTGATGTATTTGCAGTCTGTGATGTGCATTAATATTGTGTAAGAAAGGTTCCATCGAGATGCACCGTTGTCATACAGACAGCATCCGCTTGACTTAATTTTCCCTTCTCTAGTTTAATACTTGGACAAGGTGTATTAAATGGAAACTGCAGTTTGTCATATCTCGGGATCCTGATATAGCAGGAATCCTGATGAGTCAACTCCATTTCAGTCAAGAATAGCTTGGCAATTTGATCCCATCAGATACCAAACCCCTTTCAACGTTATGAACTGCAGTGCACTGATTTGATCTGAATAGGAAATTTGACCCTTATGACAGTTGATTTTTAAATGGTTGGACTGTGCTGAACATTTTTGTATGCACTATACAGCCATATATCCTTTTAATGGGTTTATGGAAGGAATACATCTACTATGTCCACTCATTTATCATGCTTTATCCATAGATATTTGTAAGTAGAAAACATGGGTTTAAAGGACTGAACATTTCAGAGGTGCAATGCATCTTGTATCTTTAGTGTCAGTTTTTATTTGGTCAAAGGCCTACAAAGCCTTAAAGTTCATTTATAACCATGGGGTAAGTGGGCCATGGTTGAGAACATTGAGAACATGAAAAAATAGAAACGCCCAGAAATGATCTTTCAGAACGATTTCCCTCTCAAGTTGGAACCCATGGAGTAAACAGAGCTTCATTGCCAAACAATTTGACTTCATGGATATTTTGATTATTTTCTGCATGACCAAATTAGCATAGTGTTCGGTGAGATTCTTTATCTGCAGTACCGGTGGGTTAATTAAAATGAAACTGCTTGATTATAAGTGTAGTTCTTTTGCCTAAATATGTGCCACAACAGAGTACCACACATGTACCTTTGCCTGTCTTACTTTATAGTTTCAGTTGCTTTATGAAACTGTACATTGTAGAGAATGTAGCTGTTGCTAGTATTTGCTTTTTTGACACATCAAGGTTATGGATCCATGTGCAGCATCCATTTTTCCTGATAAAGAGTATTGTTTCCTATCATCATTCCACACAACCTACATTGCATTTTAGAAAAACATTTAAAAACCTAGTTTCTGAAGCTTAAGACAGCTGTAAAAGATGAATACTTGCCAAAATTCAGAAAAATAATTCTTAGATGGCACAGAACCCTCTTTTGTTGTTTGTAGACATACGCTGTCCTTTTCAGCTTTGATATTTGTTCTGCCATTAGAAACTCAGGAAAGAAGATTTAAAGCAACACCCAATGTCTCAATGCACACTCCTTTTGGATTTGCAGTACAGTAAATTAATATAAAATGACTCCTGTAGCTGATTAAAATCCGAGAGAATGGAAGATGCTATGATTTAAGAAATTTGACCAGTTTCTTTGAAAATAGCTTTCCTATAAAGATCACAAAGACTATCTTCTGCAGGTATTTCTATATCTTAATATGTTCTCTCTGGTGCAACAGAAGTTATTGCAGATTAGAAGGACATGAATACGAAAATGAAATGGTCACTGGGACCATTTTAACTATTAATAAAATGTTAACTATGATTGCAGCTTATTGAAACTTGTTCCCGCCCTCCCTCCCCTATAAACTACAATGGTTATAAATAGATTATTGGCCACAGGCAGCTCCCACAGTTGTTGTAAGTTGTTTTAAGCATAATCACTGTTTTGCGGGTTTTTTTTGGGGGGGAGGAAGGAGAAATAAATATTGCAGAACATTTGTTTGGTTAATTGGCACAGAAGAGGCGTGTACTAAAGGTAAGGCTTTGTCGATATGCATGAGGGAAATTGCAATGCATACACCACAGACACAACAAGATTCTTGAAGCATCTTAGTTTAATGATGAATCCAAATACCTTGTGCTTCTGCATTTCAGTCGAGCATGGTAGCAGCAACGTGTCAATCTCATCTGGTCATATTTTAACTTAATTCAGTCGTTTAAAAGGACAAAACCTTTGTGATTTTTTTTCACTGACAAAAGAATGTAGGGAAATGGAACAAACCAACCGCTTCCACAAACTTAAGCAGCTAGTGTACATTTTGAAGTCAATTGTATTTAATACTTAAACCAAGCTGTGAAAGGCTAAGCATGAAGGCAGCTTTACACGTAGGATACATTCAGTGTTCTTTTGAGGAAGGTCATGAACTGACTGCTTCTTACAGAATATGACATGCAGATTTTCACTGCAAGAAGTCTGTAATATTTTAGCAGGTTTTTATTTGTGTGCTGTACAGTTTCAAAGTTTAACTAGCAAACTACCATGTCAACCACATGTTTTCTGTAAACTGTAAGATTTTCTTTATGCAAATATGTAGAACAGGCAAACAAAACCAGAAAGAGTACAATATAAAAGCATTAACATGGCTTTGTTACCAAACTGGAGTCCTGACTAAGCAATGCCTTATGTCCCATTTAAAATCTTAAGACTTCCATCTAAAAACAGGCAGAAGATCTCTTCTCCTCACTGCCCACAGAAGAATTGCTTTATGTTCACTTTAATGGGAAAAAAAATCCCCACATTTCATGACTATTTTTACATTTACAACTTTAAACAGGACCAAATATTTCCATGTCAACAGCTCCCCTGCTGAAACTAAACAAGCTAATGTAACAACTGGTTAATAAGCAATGTGACTGCTTTATTTGGTGACAAGTGGCTCCAAACCATTTGATAGTTCTCAATTAAAGTGGAAACATTGTTGTTAAATTGCTGTGTAGATGAAATTATAATTGTTGCTTAGAGCTGGGAGGAATGCAGAGCATTTCATAGTTCATATTTTCTTCTAAAGCCTCGTTTGACTCGTTCTTCAAACACTGAAGCTTATCAAACTGGTTTCCTACAGCACTGTACATTTCAGTGATTCAGCATATTTTTCACATTTGCCAAGGTATTTACATAATTTGTGCAACAGGTATGTTATGCTCCCATCAGTAATGTCTTTAAGCCAGAATGCCCTCTCAGACAATCATATGAGCTCAAGAGAAAGCATTAATGATCCAAATTGAGTATCTGACATTATCCTATGATGTAGGTACAAATGATCACTGATCATCTCCCCTTCCTTCACTCTATATGTTGGCTCATGTTAAGCTTTTGTCATGTCCACTCTCAGGATAAATCATTCTGTACAGAGCAACAGTATGATCCACTGAGTAAAGGTAAATCTCAAGTTAATAATGGGAGTTGGTAACTTGCAATATATTTGTCTGATCCCACAAACCATTTTGTTTTTTTGGAAGTATATTTTGCTGACTAAAAATGACTCTTAAAAGTGTACTTTTAGCTTGAAGTTTGCCTCCTATTTACAAACAGGAAGCTTAATTAGTTGGAGTTTTCAGATGTGATCATGCTACACCAGACTATTTTAGTTCAAAAAGATAAAATTTGAAATATATCCATTTGTAATTAAATATTGTAGCAGGTTTGTTTGACTTTGAATGTGACAAGTCATTTACAAAATGTGAATCTGTTGTCAAGATTTCAGTGGCCTGTCACAGACTTGTTGCTGCTGCGTACAACTCATTGATGCAGCAAAAGAAAGCACTAAATAAAGATGCAACTTTGTCAGCAACTTGCCTCATTTTACTTGCGCCTTACAAATCACAAACAAGAATGAAGGAGCTGAATGGAACCCCCCAAAAAAAATCTTAGTGTGTGAACCATGTATGTTTGATACCCACTTACCACATTGCCTGGTTACTTATAATATTTGTCGCATATTACTTTGAATATTATGCTAGATTTCAAACAATTGTGTTGTGCTGAAACATGCCTAGCAGTTTTATGAAATCATTCAATGTTTCTATTCAACTAAGCCAGTCCAGTAATAATAATCCTTGCAGTTGAAATAACGCCTTACTACATCATTAGGACGTCTCAAAGCACTTCAGATTAATGTTTAAGTGAATTGTCTGTGGGTAGAAATAATTTTCAGCAGAACCAAAAACAGAAGAGAGTGACACTCCTTTTTATCGAATGTAGCATTTATTAGAAATTCAAAGTGATTGTTTAAACAATCAATTTGTTCCCAACACTGAGCAATAAACAATTTGAGAAAAAAAACAGTACAAAATACTGATCATATCAAATATTAGCAAACTGCACAGAACATTACTGTGCACTTTAATGTGAAGCTTCTTGTAAACCAAATATGTAATTGGTAAAAAAAAACGACTAATCTGCTTCATAAATAGAACATTAGATGTGAATATATTTATTAGCTAAGACCCTTTGCAAAGAAGACATTCCTTGTGGTTCCTATGCTTTCTTCTGTCACAGTTGCTCCTACTACCCCCAAATAATTTGCATTAAAAATCCTTGATACTCGGTTTCTGGAATTGCTTCTCATCATCCGCTAACGTAGTTAGGAGTCGAATGAACCACAACTCTCGTCTTATTTGAAAGAGTCAAAACCATTATCCTGATCCTTCCCATTACAAGTCAGCCCGTTTAGGCGAATGGAGTGAGTGTGCAACTGATTTACTGAGACAGGCTGCTCATTTTCAGCCACTTTGAGGGGGCAGCTGGTTTCTTCAGGGTAAATTAAAATCTTTGAATATACTGTATATTACTTTGTACCTTTGTACCTTTTCAATGTTGCAACACTGCCCCCATCTGGTAATTGCAGCAAATTCAAGCACAACAGTGCCATTTGTATTTTGCTTCTGTTGAGTACTAATCTCCCTCTAGTGTACAATAAAAGCAGGTCACTAAAGCCTACACCGCAGTTGGAAGGACATCTTAAGTACAACAAGCTATGGCCTGCATCAAAGTTTGAAGAAATTCCTTTGGGAATTGTAAAATAATGCTGAAAATAGGAGTGACTGAGTTTACATTTAACTACAAAGCAACTTCTCACAATGTGTGGTGGAATGTCTTCCTCTGAATCCCCATCCAACAGTTTATTGACATCTTAATATATTAACATTTAGGCAGTTCAATAGTACTCAAATTTAAAATCTTTACAAATACCTTTTACACTTTCCTCAAAGCTGGAGGCTTTGTGGGAATTATTCTCAAGCAAGATGAACAGAGTAGGGGCAGTCTTAGCATACAGTGACCTAATTAAAGTTACCTAGCAGTTTGCATTTATCTGACCATGTCCAGGACAAGCCAACTCTAAAGAGACAAACTGGTAAGTAGCCTTTTTATAAGCGTTTTAACACACTTAAATAATGGAACTTTATTTAAATAAATATGCAATATACAGTACTTTAATCCCTCTCGAAGATCTGTTTTGTACTTTTATTTTGTAGACATAACAATGTTGCATATCTCTCACCTCGTCACTCAATGTCAGCAAAAACTGGTTGTCAATGATCTGACAGATTAGGAAGGTCAAGCTAATGGCACTATAGCATTTTCAACCTCACTCCACCCAACAAGGCAACACCCACTCTTTGAGAAACCAATCTATTTTCACCCATGATGAACAGATACAGTGAAACCAACCCTTATATCGTACCGGTCCCAGCCATCCAATGACATGTAATAATGACTTAGAACCAAAACATTACCAGTCAGTCAAGACAGTTGTCACCAGTCAGTCAGTGTAGGACTGGTTTCACTATCCTGATTTTGCATCATTCAGTCCATGAAGTTCATTCACATCATCGAAGGCCCGAGTCCCGTTTGCAAACAGCTCGCTCCTCTGATGTCAATTCATCAAAAAATGGATGTTTTAATGCTTCTCCAAGCATGATTCTTTTCGATGGTTCATAGATCAGCATCTTCTGTATCAGGTCAAACAATAGCCTGTGTTCCAGTCTGTCACAAAGTGCGTAACTCTGAAAGAGTAGTCAAGAAAAGCTACATAAAGAGACCTGTATCATAGAAGAGATGACTGACATCAACAAGCATTCGCCTTGCAAGCGAGAGGACCTGGGTTTGATTCCTGGGTCGGATGAAACCTTTGGCAAATTTTCTATCTCCGCACATATATTTACCTTGCACTAAGTTGGAATCCAGTTGTTCGTTGATTGTCGGGACTACTTTTCTGGGGGTAATAATCCCTCCCAAAATAAATAAATCATTCAATTCATGACTGTTTGTTGGGATACAACTGTGTGCAATTGGTTTGTGTTTCACCCACATGATATTCAGTCAATTCACAGTATATTCTGTGAAGCACGTTGATATCTCAATGACATAAGGCATGACTACATCAAATGCAAGGATTATTATTATACTACTACATGGACACGATCACTGGGTCAGTTTAGATTTAACAACTGTACCATAAAGTTACTGCCAAATATAAAGAGAAAACAATTGATTCAAAGAAAGTCTTAGCTGTTCCTCCTTCTCCCCCTATGCCTAGATGATACTATATTAAATGTCTGATCATCTTACTCTAAGAGATTTGCAGTTTTCTCGCACATATCGTCCGTCTGAGCTGTTTTCATTCCAATCGAGAGCCCCACGATAGAAATACTTCTGCTTTCTGTTGAGAAAAAGCAAACATGATTAAACTGGAAAAAAAGAACAGATGTAAAATGCATTTGTCCCTTTCAGAACATTGGAAGATATAGAATGAGGTGAGACCATCTGGCCCATGAAGCCCACTACTTTCCAAAGCTTTATTAAGACTCTCAGCAGGGATGATCTCTTCATGGACAAGGATTTGCCCAGCAATCAAACCCGGGGCCTTTTACCCGCGATCTGAATGCTCTAACCAAAACGCTACACAACTCTATCTTGCCCTGCACTATTCTCCACCCACTACCCCTTCACCAGAGCTGTCTAATTTCCTCTTAAATTTCATGGCACAATCTGCCTCCAGCACCCTCAGTTGGGGAGTCTACACCACATATTAATGCTCCTCAATCTTGTTCTCAACCATCAGAACATGTTCATTCATCTCTTTCTCACATGAAACCCATGTAACTGAAGGAATCTTACCTGGTCTTCCGAATCATGTGGGAAGGAATAGGACCCAGAATTCTTTCCATCATGGCCAAATGCTCCCGATTATCATGAGTCTTAAGATAAAATAAATAATTTAATAACATTAACATTTAATAACAGATGATGCCATTACTTGTACAGTATCTCACCTAGGATGGACACCTTGAAACATACTTCAGAGAATGGAGATACCCAAGCAGAGGGAAGGAAGGAAACCTAAAGATCTTGACAAATGTAAGAGATTCATTTTTAAGATAATATCGAAAGCCAGGAGAGAACTGGTACTGTACACAAACTTTTTTGGGGGTGAGGTGAGTGTCTGACACACATGGAAACCTACCATCGTGCTTCCACATCAAGATTCCCCGTTGTCTTCAGTGCAGTCTGCATTCTCTCTTTGGAACAATGCACTCTACTTACTTAATTCCCAAAGTATTGGGCATTAGTTGACAATAACCAAGGTTTGGGGGAATCTTCGTGTGTGCATGGATTTAACCAGTTAAAAACCAAAACATAGCTTTCTCACTAATTGTCCAGCTAGAATCCCATATGTTAAGGCCTTCAGCTGGTTGGGTTAACAGGAGCAGTGGAAAGAATCCTTGTCCCAAATGACTGGTCTATTGCCCAAATCCCCATCAATAATCCAGGCTCTCTGTTCTGACATCAGCAGAGTCCTGGAGGCTCTGCATTGCAGCAGAGAGCGTCTCAACAGTATTCATACCCCTCGGCTGCCAGGAGAAGATAAAGGCAACACATCCCCTTGCAACCATTGGGTATACACTGGGTGGGGGTGGGGGGGGGGGGGGGGGGGAAAATAATATTTTGAATATGAAGCAGCGCATTTGAAAATCAATGACATTTGGTGCAAAGGAAACAATACTCAGAATACAGCTGACAGCTAATCTTTCGTGCACAATCCTACAGATCAGTTTCGTAAAATTACCTGGAATAATGTGTATCCAAGATAATACTCGAATAAGATGCATCCGATACTCCACACATCACACGGGTGTGACCAGCCAAGCTCTGGCAAAAGAAAAAGCAATAGAATTAAGTGAAAAAAAAACTTTTCCCTGCGGACATGTGGATTCTGAGTAGTTTATCTCACAGGCACACTTCATTCAAAACTGATTCAAGTATAAGTGACCCTCAAATAATAATCCATGCATTTGAAGTAGCGCCTCATCCCATCTTCTAGACGTCTCAAAGCACTTCACAGGATATACTATAAAGTGAATTGGCTGTTTATTTGCGGTATCCAATTGCACACAACGGTCTCCCACAAACAGTCATGGTTTTAAATGATCAATTCATTTATTTTCTTGAGGGATCATTATCAGACATGTGGAGTAAAGAAACTTGCCCAAGGTTTTGCCCTGCCTGGAATCCAGGTCTCTCACTTGTAAGACCTCTAACCACTGGGCTACAGGACTCCACATAAGAGTAAATTCCCTCTAAATAATGTAGTAAAGGCACCAAAATCCAAGCATCCGTCAAAATTCACAACTGTTCTCTGCCACCTACAGAGATCAGCACTGGGATACCAATGACCAAACGTTCCCAAGTTCACGTCCTGGTATGTGAAGTGGGAGGGTGCCAGTGGTACTCAATATCCTTGGGAGTCTCAGAAATATAGGCTAGATAGTACAATTTTAAGGGGTGTGAGGGAACAGAGAGATCTGGGGATTTGTGTTAGTGACTCTTTGAAGGCAGGACAGGTAGACAAAGCCGTTAAGAAGGCATATGGGATACTAGGCTTTATAAATAGGGGTATAGAGTACAAAAGTCAGGAAGTGCTGACTAACCTCTATAAAACTTTGGTTAGGCCTCAGCTGGAATACTGTGTCCAATTCTGGTCACTATACTATAGAAAGGATGTTAACGCATTGGGAAGGGTGCAAAGAAGGTTTACTAGAATGGTACCAGGATTGAGGGACTTCAGTTATGGGGAAAGGCTAGATAGGTTAGGTTTATTCTCTTTGGAACAGAGAAGGTTGAGAGGAGACCTAATAGAGGTTTATAAAATCATGAGTGGATTCGACAGGGTAAGAAAAAATGAATAAGAAAAAAACTGTTTCCATTGATGGGTGAATCTGTGACTTGTGGTCACAGATTTAAAATAGTTTCAAAACAAAGCAGAGGGGAGCTGAGGAGAAATGTTTTCACTCAGCAGGTTGTTCGAATCTGGAATGCATTGTCTGAAAAGGTGGTAGAGGCCAATTCGATAGCAGCTTTTATAAGAGAATTCGATTTTTATTTAAGGAGAACAGGTCTGTTAGGTTATGGGGAGAGAGCGGGGCAATGGGATTGAGTTGCTCTTTTCAAAGAGCTGGCACAGACTCGATGAGCCGAATGGCCCCCTTTTGTGCCATAAAATTCTATGATTCTATGAAATCTCACAGAGCAACTCACCTAAAATCACTTCCGGTGGCCGATAGTGCCTGGTGGAGACGATGGTGCTGTGATGCTCATGGTTGAAGGTGGCGCTGCCAAAGTCCACCACTCGGATCTGTGTATTTTTCACATATCGTTCATCAGTTTTCTGCAAAAGAGAGTGCCGGTTTAATAACCACATTCAACTAAATTATTGCACAGTAACAAAGCAGGATTTGAGTGGCACAGTTTAGAAATCAAGAGCAAGTTAATTGGTGGATTATACTGGCCCTCAGTAAACCAAGGTAGTCTTGGACGTGTAAGTGTCTCTCCCAGTGAGTTAAAGCCCCAATGGGAAGGCTGTCCTTACCTGAACAAGTGGAATACATCAATTTTAAGAGAGTGCAAATTATTCTTTAAGCCTCCACAGATAACACAGCCATGCTTCGTGATAACATGGCAATTAAACATCACCATTAATAATAATCCTTGCATTTGATATAGCGCTTTTCACGTCTTCTAGACGTCGCAAAGCAGTTCACAGAATAATAAAGTGATTTGACTGTATTTATGGGCGAAACACGGCAGCCAATTGTGCACAGCAGTGTCCCACAAACAGTCATGGATTGAAAAGACCAATTTATTGTTTTTAGGTGGTGGGAGGGGGGGAATTGTTACAAGGCATGTGGGGTATGGAAATTTGCCCAAGCTTTTGCCCTGACTAGAATCGAACCCAGGTCTCTCACTTGTAAGGCAAGTGATGTTACCATTGAGCTACAGGACTCTACATTAGTCAGTGCTTCTGCAGTCAATGCAACTGGTGCAGTAGGCTGGCTTGTTTCAAAACAGCAGCAGGCTTGTTGTGCTGTGAAGAATGGCTGACATCAAGCTCATCTGACTGTCCCTGCCATCATCTGCGTGCAAACAGGAAGTTGGCTTTTTTTTTTAAATACGAGAGCCAGTCAGGCTTTCATACTCACTGTAGAGGTATATATGTGTGTGTGTGTGTGTGTGTATGTATATATATATATATATATAATATATATAGGGATCCACACCTCAATCATGCTATAATGAAGCAGAATGGAACGGCTCGAGCCCACAATGGGAACATGTAAGCTCTCAGTCCTCGTCTGATAAGCTAAGTGGAGTAATGATTTAAGAGCGTGCGCAGATCAGCACCCCAGCTTCACAAAGATCAGAAAGGTGTGACCCAAACCACAGCAAAAATACCACAAGTTGAACGACTGAAGGGGAAAAAACAAAAAAACACACAGTGCAGTTACTAACCTTCTCTGGGTTGTAAGTAATGTTGAAGTCAGAATTCACAAAGAGAATATTCTCGGGTTTCAGATCAGTATGTGTGAGTTTGTTGTCATGTAAAACTAGCCGATGAGAGAAAAGGGACAGAAAAACAAATGTAATTGTTTTAAACGCTCGAACAGAAACTTCAAACCCCCGCTGTCCGTGTAATCGCTCGCTCTAAACCACGTAGGCCCATCACATTAGTCCCTAGTGCCTTGGGACATCCTCCCGACACGAAAGGTTCTGTACAAATGTAATTTTGTATTGTATTCTCCTTGCAAGGCTCCACTTTGCTCCCTGTCTCAGAACAGATCAACTTCAAGATCCTATCACTCGTCTACAAATTCCTTCACACCCTGGCACCTCCCCTAGCTCTCTGACCTGCTTATTCCCCAATCCAAAACCCACCCTCTCTGCTCCAGCTGGCTCTTGGCATCTGCTCCAACCATCGGCAGCCGAGCTTTCAGCTGCTTCGCCCTGAAACTCTGGAACTCTAGCTCTCAAAGCCGACGCCTTGATCCTTCTTCATTTCCAGATCACACTTTAAAACCTTTCTCGTCAACTGTACCTGCCGTCACCTCCCCACCTCTATCCCAGCTTGGCGTTCGGCGATACCATTACTTAGGGCTCTGAAACGCTGTGTGAAGTTTGCTATATAAACGCAAGTAGTTGTCGAGACAACCACAAAGTGTCCAAATGAAACGCAATCACTTACATTTGAGGGCATGGCACATCTGGTAAGCCATGTGCCGGACGTGGTGCAGGGGGTAAGGATAATAGTTGTTTTCCTTCAGAAAATCAAAGGTGCTCAAACCGAGCAACTCAAAAGCAATGCAGATGTGGCCGTGATAGTCAAACCAGTCAAACATCTGCACACACAAGCTGCAAAGGCAAGACCAGAGCAGTTAAGAAAGTACGAGGTCGGTTTCCATTCCCTTAAAGTTACAAGTGAATAACTGCAAATTTGTCACGAAAAGCAAATAAAAGTGAAATTAAATTGTTTCTGTGCGTCCTCAGGTTCCACACTCGGCTCTCCCTCTCTCTCCCCACCTCCTCGCCCACCACAGGGGAGGTTTTAATAATAATAATCCTGACATTTGATGAAACCTTTTTCAAGTCTTCTAGCCGTCTCAAAGCGCTTCACAGAATATACTGTAAAGTGAATTGACTGTATATTTGTGGGCGAAACGCAACAGACAATTGTACACAGCAGTGTCCCTCAAGCAGTCGTGGAATGAAATGACCAATTTTAATTATTGTTTTTATGTTTTGAGGGATTATCATCAGGCATGTGGAGTAAGGAAACATGCCCAAGGTTTCGCCCTACCTGGAATTCAACCCAGGTCTCTCGCTTGTAAGGCGACCGCTCTAACCACTGAGCTACAGGACGTAATGGGGAGACGTGAGGCTGGTTGAGATCAAATGGGCTAAGAGGCCTTCTTTATCCAAACCTCTCTTGCGAATTGGCATCTCAGAGAGCATTTCCTGCTGTACCAAACTGTGAAGAGGTTTACTAGAGTGTAAGTGCTCTGCCATGTGAATGCAAAATTATCGTGGTTTATAACTGTGGATTAATGGGATGAGTTACTAAAAACAGTGAACAATCAAGTATATGATCCCCCCCACCCCACCCCCCTCCATGGTGATATCTCACCCAGAACAAAACGGTGCAGGGTCAAGATTGTCATTATTTTCAAGTAACAATAAGGCAGAACAGATACAACATCAGATGCAGGTTAAAACAAAATAATTTGATGTATTTGCTTAGTTAACAAGGGAGGCATGGAACATTAAGCTAAATAGACTGTGTAGCTTCCAGGCTATAATCTAGCCTTGGATCTCAGATGCATGTTACACCTTAGCAGACACTATCTGGCATCCATTATCCTAATTATTGTCACCTGGAGTTTTCCTTTAAGGTAGCAAAGTCAGGACAGTATTAGTGAATGCTGGACTGGTAGGATTTCCATCAAACAGGATAACAATAATCCTTGCATTTGATATAGTGCCTTATCACGTCTTCGAGTAACTAAATTTGCTTCAATGTCACTGAAATGAGCGAAAAAGTCAGCTTTCCCTTGTACAATAGAAGCCTGTTTATCTGTGACCCGATTAACCGGATTGCTCGAAGCCCCTCCTGGGGCAATTCTCCATTCCCGCAATCGCAAATTTGCGCATGCACGTAATGCGTGCGCACTTATTAAACTTACGAATTTGGAGGTTTTACCGATCGGTAAAAAATGCTTTTTTACAGATTTGTTATCGAGTGTGCTGAAATCTTTATTGGTAACTAGCTATACAATATTCTGTTACTATTTAGTATATTATTAATATGGTACGTTTTTCAAATAAATAATTGTTTTGTGTTTTCGCCAACTTGCTGCCCGAATATCCGGCCAGTCAATTAGTCGCCCCCCCCCCCCGCCCCCTGAGTGTGCCAGATAAACAGGCTTCTACTGTATTAAAGACATCTGACTTGACATGCATGATGTGAATCCATTTCACAATACTTACAATTTATTATCTGGATCCTTTTCATTAATTTTCTCCAGCACATTGATTTCCAAGCGAGCCGCTTCTCTGTATTTTTCTACATTTTTAATTATCTTTAGAGCAACTGGCTCATTGTCTCTGGAAGCAAAAGATGATCGTTATATAGCACATGGAAAACTTTTTTTGGGGAAACAAACAACAACCATCTCTGCATCAAAAAAAATCAGACACGTACAAATCGGATTTCAGAATGCAATGCATTCAAGTGAAGAGTTTTAAGAGAGAGCGAAACATTTCATTAATCAGGGCTTGTATTTGGTAGTTTCATATCAAACAAAACAGGATCTTTCATTAATTTCACCTGCAAATCACATTGCAAAATATTCTGTGAAGCACTTGAAAACGTCTTAAAGACATGTTAAGGCGTTATATCAAATGCAAGAATTGTTATTATTAATCAAAATTCTCATCAACACATTGGATTATTATTACAAGTAGATTGGGTTGGAGAATTAATATTAGAATTATTATTCATAATAATCCTTGCATTTCAATACAGTGTCAGACATTGAGAAGGACTCAAGAGCTTTTGTAAATTATAATTATCCTTGCATTTAATATAGCGCTTTTCAAATCTTCTAGACAACAACAAAATTACATTTATAGAGCACCTTTCACATTGGGAGAAGGCTGAGCTAGACGTCTCAAGCTTCACCGAATATACTGTAAAGCGAATTGATTGTATAAAACGCAGCCACTGTGTATTTTGTATGCAAACGCGGCAGCCAATTTGGGCAAATCAATGTCCCATGAAGTGGGTGGCTGATTTTTCCTGGGGGATTGTTGGCGTGGATACTGGGAGAAACTCCCTTTTCTTTTGGAATAGTGCCAATGGGATACTTAGCATCCGCCCAAACAGCAGTCCTGGGCCCATCACAAACAAAAAGCCCAACATCTGTAAGAGTTGCAATGGACATTCACAATGCAACACACATGTACCTTTCCAAGGACATAACACTGAACCATACACCTGGTCAGAAAATCAACTGAAGAGCAAAAGACAATGGACAATCAACAGCTTTCAATGAGAGGAAAAGGCTTCCACTTCTCATCCTGCCCCCACTACCCAAAAAAATTAGTCTTTTTTTTAAAAAGACACTTCCAACAGTGGAGGATCTTTACTGACATAGATGGGAAATTTGGATCTCTGCAAGCAACGCTGGACGCCACTAATTGGCATCTGTCAGAAATCTACCGTTCAGTTGTTCAACCACAGCTGTTGTTGTGTTCCCTTCCCAAGAGGACACCTCGGCAATTCTTTGAGGGAACATTGTGTTTTCTTTCAAGAAAACATACTAATTGAGATGTAATGCTAAACCTGGCTTTAGCCAAGTGAAATCACAGCACATTTTAAAGAGGTTCTAAATACAGTGTCTAAATACAGGCCTCAGGAATGGTGCACCTACCGCTGGCATCTACAATGTTGGAATATTGTTCAATAACAAAAAAAAACAGGCCATTTGCTCCCAATTTCCCTCATCCTACTGTGGAACAAACAGCAGTATTGCACTCCAGCAGCAGAGCACAGTCAATAGGCTGTGAATGAGTGACATCAGGATGCAGACGAGCCCGATGTGATCACAGCCAGGACCAGAGCTAAACTGGCATTTTGCTCCTGACGTAAATCCAGACAATTCCAGTGTGAGGGACAAGTTGGCAGGAGCCACGGCTCGGGGACCAGCATAGTGTGTGCTGGGGGTACTGCCGGAATGTAGTCAAACAGCCTGCCCTTGATAGCACTGTCTGGCAAGCTTTCCTGCTGTGGTTAGGACCAAGGTAGGCCCACTGTCCATGTTGTGGCTTTGGCTTGCAGGGTTAACATAAGATGAGTGGGAGGATTCCCTGTGACCCCCCCCCCCCCCCCCCCCCCGCCCCCGCCCCACCCACCCAGTGACTAGTCTTCACTTCCAAGTGTGACTGAGAAGCCAGGCTGAGCTGTGCTGTCATCAGCATTGCCCTGGAATACCGCGGACCCGCCTGGCTCAGGAACCAGACTCCCGAGACCACCACGGACGGCAGATTCCGACATTCCATTGCGAGACATGTCACCGCGGAGCCAGTATAGCTCCAAGGGTGGTAGCTGCTGGGAACCTCCTAGGAACTCGGCTTGAAATGTATGAGAGCTTCATAGGAAGACAGGGAGAAAGGGTGATAAATACCTGAAGCCAACTTAGTCACACACAATAATAATAATGCTTGCATTTCGATATAGCACTTTTCACGTCTTCTAGACGTCTCAAAGTGCTTCACAGAATATACTGTAAAGTGAATTGGCTGTATGTTTGTGGGCAAAACGCGACAGCCGATTGCGCACATCAGTGCCTCATCAACAGTCGTGAATTGAAAAAAACAATTTATTATTTGTTTTTGAGGGATTATTATTAGGCGTTGGGAGTAAGGAAACTTGCCCAAGCTTTCACCCTGCCTGGAATCGAACCCAGGTCTCTTGCTTATAAGGCGAGTGCTCTAACCAATGAGCTACAGGACTCCCAAAATTTCATTAACACAAACAATGGCGGACGGACACTTACCGACAGTGATCGGTGCATTGTACGACTTTGCCAAACGTTCCTTCACCTAGATTATTAACAATCTCATCTAAAAAAAATTAAATGAAACACACATTCAGTATTTCCCAGAAGTTTTTCTCCTAATAACAATTGAGAATATCAAACCATGGCTTCTTTAAAGAAAATAATCAGATTCATTCACTGCACATTTTTGGGGGGGAAGAGGGGACGGGAGGGTGAAAAAGTGATATACAACAGAGAAATCTACACAAACCGAAATACAGACTATTCCCTGCACTTAATTAAAACAAAAATAAAACATGAATAAAAAGAAAGCAAAATAAAGGGATTTAATAAAAAAGGTAGCAATGACAAGTCTGCACATTTTTTTTTCTCTTGGGATCTTAAGTAGAGAGCGAAATGGTTTGTTACGAAATTGGCTGTACATCTGTCTCGCAGCCAGTCGCCAATCCGATAGACGAGGTGCCCTTCTTCATCATCCTCCGCGCTTTGAGCCCGCTTGTCGCTCTGGACGCTCCTCTACGTGATGTGGGGCCCATTTTCAAGGGCATCAGCCACCAAAATAACATCCAGCCATAATCACACGGCAGATAGTTTCAAAACCACAGTCGGTGGAGTGTGTGAGGTTGGTTTTGAACGGGCCAGACTGTATGAGCTTGACTTGCCCAGATTGCTAAGTTCCCTATCGATTTACCCCGCAATTCATATGGCACACAGGATATATAACGATAGGGATATTTGAAGGGACAAGTCAAGAATTACAGTACTGACGTCAAAACAAAACATCATAAAAAAATAGTCTTTCAGCATGAGGAAGTACGGCAACTTTTAAAAATCATAAATGGCAATTGCAGAGGCATACACACTTCACAACTTTCATGCAAGATAGAAAACTCAAAGATAATTACCAGTGAAAATACTCTAAATGTCCCTACTAGAGGACGTGAAGAGCGCTATGTCAAATGGAAGGATTATTATGGTGATGATGCCTGCTTTTTTCAAGAATGAAAAAAGATTGGGAGAAAACATCTGCATTTTGAAGCTTTGAACAAGTATTTATGACGCTTGGAATATTAAGAATAATCCTTTCATTTGGTATAGAGTCATATAACGTCACTGAAACATCTCAAAGCGTTTCACAGAACATCTTGTATAGTGAATTGCCTA